>JAODLC010000010.1:123921-137810 GCA_026781145.1 Hippopotamyrus pictus
TCTGGGATCTACCTCAGGCACACAGCCGCTCCAGGTCAGATGCCTCTACGGTCTGGGATCTACCTCAGGCACACAGCCGCTCCAGGTCAGATGCCTCTACGGTCTGGGATCTACCTCAGGCACACAGCTGCTCTGGGTCAAACACCCATATGGTCTGGGATCCATGTCAGGCACACAGCTGCTCCCGGTCGGACACCCATAAGGTCCAGGAGCCACCTCAGACACACAGACGGGACGCTCTGGGTCAGATATATGCAATAAAGTTGAAAGATTTTATGTATTTTGTTTACAAAGCAACAAATTACAGTGTTAATGTACAGTCATGGCCAAAAGTTTTGAGAATGACACAAATATTAGTTTTCACAAAGTCTGCTGCTTCACTTTTTATGATGCCAATTTACATGTACTCCAGATGCATTGCAACTAATTGCAAAGTCCCTCTTTCCCATGAAAATTAACTTGATCCCAAAAATCCCATTTCCACTGCATTTCAGCCATGCCACAAAAAGGATCTGCTGACATCATTTCAGCGATTCAACAATTGCAACAATGTCATTTTATTTTTTTGGAGGTATGTTTTACAAAGCCAGAATGTTCAGCTATTAGGTAAAATGGTTTTGTGTCATATCTGTGATTTGTTTTTGGACTACAAAGGAAAACAACTGACTGAACATCCTCCAAGAGTAGTGATTCCATAATTTTTGCCAGGGGTTGTAGTAATAATGCACCTAAATCAACCATTTATTGGATCATCAAGAACTTCAAGGAGAGAGGTTCAATTGTTGTGAAGAAAGCTTCAGGGCACCCAAGAAACTCCAGCAAGCACCAGGAGGGCTGTCTCCTAAAGTTGATTCAGCTGCGGAATCGGGGCACCACCAGTGCAGAGCTTGCCCTGGAATCGCAGCAGGCAGGTGTGAGTGCATTTGCATGCACAGCGAGGCAAAGGCTGTTGGAAGATGGCCTGATGTCAAGAAGGGCAGCAAAGAAGCCTTTGAAATGATGTCACTGAAACATCAGGGATAGGGTGATATTCTGCAAAAGGTACAGGGATCGGACTGCTGACGACTGGGGTGACGTCATTTTCTCTGATGAATGCCCTTTCTGATTGATATAGACATCCGGGAAAAAGGGTTGCCCAGAAAAGAAAAGGTGAGTGCCCAGAAGTTAATTGATAGCACGCCAGGGCAAATTGCAGAGGTCTTGAAAAAGAAGGGCCAACACTGCAAATATTGACTCTTTGCATAAACTTGTAATTGTCAATAAAGCCTTTGATATTTATGAAGTGCTTGTAACTATACTTAAATATACCATAGAAACATCTACAAACACCAAATCAACAAACTATGTGAAACCCAATACTTGTGTCATTCTCAACTTTTGGCCACGACTGTATATCTACAATTAAAGTCAGTGTCAGTTGCTCTACACAAAACACAATCACTATATTTTAGTATAACATCTTTTTTTCCCCAAAAAATTCTCAAGTTCATGAGAATGACCCATATTTTATTACCCGTTTAATGGTTTAACTTAAACTTGTGAAGTGCAGATGACTAATTTCCAACAAAGATACTACTTGCAAGTTGCAAGCCTGTGTATGTACATATTGTGAAGCACACAGTTTTGGTTATGTCAAAATGGGTTATTGGAAAAGGGTACTATATCTCTTTTGACTTCTATTTTGGCACAGCATGTAATATAGTGAGGAACTTGGGGAAAATCAGTAGGAGTGGCTTTTGGGGGGGAGTTTTGGAGTTTTTGGCGCGCCTCCTTCAAGTTCAAGGCTATTTTTATTTTTTGGCTGGTATCTTACTTCGGCTGTTAAGGTTGTGGTAATCTGAACGTGGAGTCCTTCTTCATTTCTGGAAAATCCATCTTCAGTCTCCTGAACCCTCACGCCCTACATATTTATTATATGTGTGTGTTTTCCTGATTTCTTAAGGTAGTATTTATAATGTGTGCGAGTGTATGTGTATACAGGGATTGCCCTCACTGGTACGCAAGTACGCATTCACCTTTAAAAGCGATATGTGCGGCAATCGATTGTTTTAACGTATTTAATGTGCATTTGCGCCGATATGACAAGAAATTATTGTGGATTTTATCCCCAATATGCTAATTCGTACTTCATTTGCGATATAGAGGTTAGGATGCACGGTAATTTCTTGCCATATCGGTGCAAATGCACATAAAATATGTATTCGCGCTGTTACTTTAATCGATTGCCGCACGTATCGCTTTTAAAGGTGAATGCGTACTTGCGTACCAGTTATGTCAATCCCTGTGTATATGCTACCATAATAAATCAGGGAAAAAAAACAAATGTGTAGTTGCATTATTCCTCAACAACTATGTACACAGCTAAATAGCTCAAGTACGGCAGAGGTTTCTGTAGTAACTACACCTGCAGCTACTAGTCTACTGCAATAATAAGTCACAAGAACGATACAGTATCAGTACGTGGATATGATTTAAATAACGATGTCAAGTACTTCTTTGAAACCCCCAGGTGAGTTATCTGATGTGGTTTCAGTACTAACAGTTTTAAATGCTGATCCAGTCGAATAAAATGAGCAGTGCTCCCTTAAGAAGTAGAAACTCGGGGCGGGGCGCCCTGGTCGGAGCGTCGGATCCGGGCAGGTACAACGGGGTGGGGCGTCTCTGTGTGGCGGCCGGAGAACTGACAGGCTTGGGCCATGAGTAAAAAGTTCGTTTCATTAAGTTCTCCTTTTTAGTGACCTGAGCAAGACCACAATCAACATGCCGAACTTGGGTAAGTACAGTTTTTTTTCGCAATAAATGCGATGTATGTAAAGGATTAAAGGTGCTGGAAGCCGGACGCAAAGGCTGGCTGTTATTCTGGGTGGAGCAGGAAGCTGATTCGCCGACAGGTGGCGCGGTGCGTCGGCTAGTCTGGCTAAGTATGGCTGTCCGTAATCATTTTTCCTGAGCACAAACACAGGGCTCTCCCTTTCTTTTGGAAAATAATTAGCTTACATTTCCAACGATCCAGCAGATTACATGACAGGCAGATGTTATTGTTCAGAAATAAAACTGTAGGACCTATTGGTGGTACAGGGTCTAATCAGATTTTAATTTTATTTCATCAATTTGGGATTTAGAGCGACCTGTTTTCTCAGGGTTCCATTGTGTGAAACCCGGGGTGGAATGTTTTGGATCTGGGGGAAATTTCCTGGAAATATAAAGGCAGACAAGCTGTAGGCTGTCACAGGCTGATCTGAGTGTCAATAGACAGACAGGCTGTCTAGAGCCGACCTGAGTGTCACATACCTAATTGTAACCCTAACCTACTCTCTCAATGCCTTTCTCACATGACTGCAGATAATTGGCGTGATTGTCTAGAGGACTCGAGAGCCCTCATGAAGACGGGCCTGGGCCTGGTGCTGGTGGGGCACGTGAACTTCCTGTTGGCTGCGCTTTTGCACGGTGCTGTGCTGCGGCACGTGAGTCTGCATGAACAGGCTCGGGCCACGGAGTATGCGGTGGCCAATGTCCTGGTCATCATTGCCGGCTTACTGGTGAGCCCTGGTGGCAGGGGGCAGTGGAATGTTCGAGCGCTGCCTTTGCAGCAGAGTGTATACTGCCAGCTATGACATTTGGTGGATTGGTACATAGTAGGCGCTTTCACACCAGAGTTCCGGAACCTGGTCCCTGGTTACGAGTTCCTAAGCTGTCTCGACCTGGATCTTTTGTAGTTCCTGGCCACTTCCATGTATCGTTTTCACACTGCACAATAGGAACTGGGACCTTTATTTGAAATAAGCATGGGAGATACAAAATGTTCATAGGTTAAATTTCACACATAATTTCATGCAAAACTACACCACCACCTGAAAAAAATAGAGAATGCAGAAGTCGTTTTGTTAGTCATTTGTTAGTTACTGGGACAATATGCCAGTAATAAGCTCTGGCATGTTTCACTGCTGGCACTGGCAATAGACAAGGTATATCGGTTGTCAGTTGAATTTTACATTGCAGAAATATGGAAACAAACAATAAATGTATTAATTGATGCATTAACTACCTCCAAGGATCTACAATCGGGCTGACTTTCTGTAATATGAACCCTACCTGCAGTATGAACATGTTCTAGGAAAATGTTCTAGTTCCTGAAAAGTTCCTGTGATGTGACAACGCCTCATGGTTTAGGGCTGTTTTTGGTGTAGACCCCTTATTTCCACTGCAGGGTAATCTTAATTCATCAGCATCCAAAGACGTTTTCGACAATTGTGTGCTTCCAACTTTGTGGCAACAGGTTGGGGAAGGCCCTTCTCTGCTCCAGCAGGACTGTGCCCCTGTGCACAAAGTGAGGTCCAAAATCTAGTGGAAAGCCTTCCCAGAAAAGTAGAAGCTGCTAGAGCAGCAAAAGGGGCACCTGCTCCATATTAGTATCCATGGTTGTGGAATAAAATGTTCAACATGCACATTATGGTGTGAGGACCATGTGTCAAGCATTAGTCATGTTCTCAGCCTCCTTTGTCAAATGTAGTCATGACTCCTATGTGGGTATAAAGTAAAACCTTTTACACTTTTTATCTTTAGTTAACTGTAGGGTTGCAGGGATTTTCTGGTGTTTTATTTCCAGCCATTTCAGCAGCAGGTTTCCAGGGAAAGTTCTCACCTGCTTTCTGATGGCTCTGCTGTCCCGCTACGCCCCTGTTCCCACATGTGCTGTGCAGGCTGTCGTCGCTGGGATTCTGGCCATTGTCATGTCCAAAAAGAAGAAGAGCAGGCTGTGGGTGAGTGTGGCAAGGGCTGGGCTGTGTGAAGCAGCATGTGTGTCTGCCGCCAGCACCAAACCCCCCTACATGTCTTGTTGTCTGAGTAAAGTCGGGGTGTCTGCTCCTCCTGCAGATGGGCATCCTGCTGCTCGTCAGCTTGCTGGCCGGACTCTTGGCGGTCGCATCCATGGTGGACTTCATTGTCAGCTTGGTGACCGCCATCCAGAACAAAGGGCAGAAGCTCTTTACACACTGCTTGTCCCTGGACACCATTAGCTACTACAGCATCACCACAGAGTGCCCCTTTGACCCAACACGTGTCTATGTGAGTCTAATGCTGTAAACAGACAGCACAAAAAGGGACTGATCCAGGAACAGTGTTTGACTGTATCCTTCAGCTTGCTCATTTGCCATAAGCTTTGCCTTGAAGCCAGGGAATCATCTTCTCTGCAGCTTTAACCTGCAACATGGATGTGCAGCACTGACTGGGATTCGCACACGCACTGGCACACGCACAGGCACAAGTACTTACACAAGTACTCACACCCACAGTCACGCTCGCACTTACACTCACACTCAGGCTGTGTCCCCTCCCAGGGTACCACTGTGGCTCTCTGGCTGTTTCTCATCTTGATGTGCGTGGTGGAGATTTTCTTCTCCTTCCGCTGCTGTGCAGCCTCTGCCTGCTTCCTGTCTTTGTCACCTCCATGTGGGAGGAAGAAGAAGAGGAGGAGGGTTGGCAAAAAGGTGAGTGAAGGAGGCTTCTCTCATACTGTCAGTGCTGGACCAATAAGAGAGCTTTTTGTGTGGCTCTGTGTGGGTGTATGTCATGTATACATTATGTATACAAGCGGTTACCACCATTAGCAGGTAGTTAATGCCAAGGGCGCTGAAAGAGCCCCTGCTCGTTTGGGCAGATGATTTGTTCAGCGACTCCTTAGCAGTTGACTTTTCCTTATCGACCCTCATACCTGCATAACTGCCCTTGTTGATCTCTTTCCTGACCATGTTCTTCTTTAGGTGACTGTGCAGCTCCCACAGGAAATGACATCACTGTCTCAGGACAGGCCATCTACAAAGGAGGAGGACTCTGAGGCGCAGGAGTATGACCTGCTCAAGGGGGACTCCACTCTTCTCCAGCTCTGAAGCAGGAACACCTACCTCTGTGCTCTGACACCTGGAAGATTTGGGTGGGGCAGGTGCCTCAGGCTGCCGGCTATTCAGGGGGTCCGATGCTTCCTGCTTTTCTCTCTTTCCTCATTTTAGTGTCAATGCTGCTATGAGAGGTGACAAAAGCCAAGAAGCCGCAGAACCTGATGTTTCTGCGTGTTGGTGAGGGTGGGGTGATGGTGCAGCTCACAGTCCCAGACCCAGATGTGCCTGCACACGGATGTTGCACATACACACACTGCGTGACTGTTCTGTGAAACTTTAAAGGCATGTAATGCAGTAACAAATTCATTCATTCATTATACATTAACTGTCACAGTCCTCAGTTAAAACCTCATTGATTCGCCTTCACACCCACATTCATACAAAAGTCCGACTTTAAGAACTTATACAGGAAACTTCATCTGTGTGAGTTGTATAGCAAGTTAGTGATTGCTCTGTTATGCTATCACTTACCTTTTGGATTACTTGAGTACCTTCAAGAGGCATCAAACTTTCCAGAAAACAGTGAAGAAGACACAGCTACACACAGGTGCTATACTGGTTTCACACAAGTAAGTATGCAAAGAAGCATGCTTGCAATTTGTTGAAGCATTAGTACATCAACAACTATAACTTGCCTGTTATTTTGTAATGAGATGGTGGATGAACGCATCAATGACCTACAAATAGAAAATGTTAAAGAAGTGTAGCGTGCTATGCAGGGTTCATACACTTTGTAATGAATAGCTTTGCATAACTTTTACATTTTTCCCACCCCAATTAAATTCTCCACAACCAATTTAATTTTTTCACTTTTTAAAAACTTTCATTTAAAAAAAAAAAAAAAAAAAAAAAAAATCTAATTTTAACAACTACACACTGCTGTTTCACTGACACTGAAATATATATCTCTTCAGCAATAATAAAGCAAAAAAATAAATTCAGAAAATCTTTCAGTAAGTGTCACTTGCTTATTTATGAACTTTTGTAAAGGTATTGCTTACATTTGTGAAGTTTTACTAGTCTTACCTTTCTGGTCTCATAACAGACCTTAAATGAGCATTTCTATTAGTGATGTCTAGTCAACAATGCAACAATAATCCTCATGCACCTATGGCTAACAAAGATTGATACTTTATATCACATAACCAGCTACTGTTAAACAAATATTTGCCCATGTTTGCTTCCTCTTTTACATAATTTATGTATTTGCAAAACTTTTCCAGGCTTGGAAAACCAAATTTTTACTTTTAATACCTGAACAGAGCTTGACTTTAAAGTTCATTTTTTTGTTCCTTACTTCATCTGACAGCCGCTCAGCCCCCTGCAGTGTACGAAAAGAGTGGGGTGGTCATATAGCTTGTAAAGTTCAATGACCACTTCGCCCTGCCCATGGTCTTTTGAAGCCCAGAGAATGTTCAATAACGATTAACAAGTCAGTGTCTTCTAAACACTTCAAAATAAAATAACTCATAAGGGCCAACATAAAATAAACAGAATAAACATTTTCCCCAATTATGATGCTTAAAAAGGCCTTACAGGAATAGGGAAATGCTGCCACATCAAGTTAATACAAGCTAGGTAGCAAGTGATCATAAATGTTCAACATTGTATTTTTTGTCAAGTTATTTAATGTGTGCGGATGTTTAGATAAAGGAACACCGTAAGGTCACTCATGGGCGAGCCGTAGGACGCCCATGGTACTGCTCAATAAAAAAGATTAATTATCCTCCCCATAACAAGCAAACGGTATATTACAGCTGGCTGTACATTGTGAGCAGAAGGCACCCATTTGTTGTATCCAAGCTTTACTTACTGATCTATTTTAAATTCTCCATCACCTGTTCCTAACTTGTGACCAACAGGTTAGTACAGCAGGTGGGTAACACAAACTTGCCAATCCACCTTTATGTAAAACAACAAACTGATGGAGTAGGCCAAGGTGGCAACAAGTAACCAACAGGTCAGAAGTAGAAATCTGAGCAACCTTGTTGTTTACAGCTTCTCTTCTGACTGGATGGCATTTCTGGCACAGGCCGTTACCTCTTTTGACTATTTTCTTCATGTTTTGTGGTATATGGAATAACAGATGGTCTACTTGGAGCTGTACTATCATGAGCTTGTTGAGGATCATTATCTTCGGCCAAAGGTTGATGGTTCACAGTGGACTGGCCATGAGGGATGCTGAAACTATTATTGTTCTATTATTGTATTATAATAATAATAATAATACAATAATAAAGAATCATTATTAAGGTTGTGGAGAATTATCATAGACCCTTCTTAATGTGACCAGTTTACCACACCGTTTCAATTACATATGGGCTGGAAAAATCTAGCTCAACTTTTCCTTTCTGTCTTCCACGCTTCCTCATATTCAGCAGAAGAAACTCATCACAGACACCACATGTCGGTATATCTTCTGAACCCTTTTGCCAGATGCTTCTTTCTGCTTATAATAATAATTGATACTTCATTGATCCTTGTGTGTAAATTGTCTTTTACCTCCCCCAACTTACTCTTTGTAGAGTAAGTTGTCTGTGAAGTGCAGCCACCTGTTGGGGTACCCAGGGAGCTGGGGGTTAAGGGCTTCAAGCAAGGACCTGCAGATGTGCTGAGGCTGGGTTTGAACCAGTGACCTTCTGATTACAGGCTTAGCCCAGTGAGCCACACACTACCTTGGGACTTTGTTTAAAAGTCTTCAGCGTCTTGTCTTTGACCTGGACAAACACAGTATACTCAGGCTCTCCAGGGCGAATGATGGTGGAAGGCACTTACCATCCCACTGGGTTGCATGGCTGCACTGAATCATCTAAACACCCAAGGGCCTCCTCTCCTTATCAGAGTCTTCCCCATATAGCCGGGTAATATATTTAAAGTGTTAACCCTACAAAGTGATTAAGGGAATAAAACACTATAGACTGTAAAGTTATCCCCTGTAACTCTTTCCCTGTCCCCTACACCAGTGTTTCCCAACCTTGGCTGGGAGCTGAGAGGGAGCAAAAACGTGGACTGTCCGGGGCTCCCCGAGGACTGGGTTGGGAAACACTGCTCTACACACACTGACACAGCCTTCAGTTAAAACCTCATTGATTCGCCTTCACACCCACATTCACACAAAAGTCTGACTTTAAGAACGATGGTAACGTCCCTGAACTGAGGCAATACCAGCCTCTCCGTCGTCCTCCAGAGGAGCAGGAAAATCCATTCCTTCATGCCCCACCAACCACAAGTCACGGTGTCCAATATCAGTACACTGTGCGGTCAGCTCTAACGACAACCCTGTTAAAAAATTACCAGCATACCAGTACCAAAACACAACACATGCTGGTCCAGTGCTTGGCAGAGGTAGACATTTCAGGTCCAAAAAGTAAAAATTCAAACCGGGATTTTGTTTCAACCAACCACTTTAGTATAAAGAGTCACAGTCACAGTATTAATTTTTCATACCCGCTAGTCCTTCAGAGCGATATATTTTAAACCAAAGAGTTATAGCAGTAAAATTATACAAAATCTTTAATGCCACTTTCGGCTTATGAAATAATAGATAACAGATGCAACTTAATGTGGTACCATTAAAACTATTTATTGAATGCGCCTTTACTAATACCACATGCATTATAAACACATGAACCGCACTGATTCGCATTTCAGATGTAAACGCATATGTACAGTACAGTAATTAACCTGTTTAACAGATTCTGCATGGTTTTATATGTAGCATAATTCTGTTTTACAGCTTTCCGATTAGGGTTAATTAGGCGGAGGTGCGAAGCCTTTGATCCAGCGCGCAAACCGGCTCCTTGCACGATCAAATTGCCACCGGATCCTCACAGACTTCGGTCTGTTTATGAAATTTACATTCTCACGTAATAGACTTTGGCTAGAGTAATTCATCCAGATGAACTTTCTCACACTCTATATATGTGTTACCTGCTTAAGCTGGGCGCTTGCAGTGCGCAGCCCCGGTATTTCCCGGGCAACCGGCGCGTACGAGTTGCCTTCCGTGACCGACAGTGCGGGACGGCGACTCAGCCCCAGAGCCCGTCTCTGGCCGAGCTTCACTGTTCCCTCCCACGTCTCAAAACGCGTATCCCCGGGTCGCTTTGTGTTCCTGCCCGGCGTGCACATAACGTGTTCAAGCAGCGAGGTTATAGTGAGAGTTAAAAAGCGCCTCTCCGTCTCCAGCGATGCCAAGCGCCTGAGGCTCGGGCGCTCCTGCGTGAGTAACGGCGCTGACGGGCTCTCCGGTGATCTGCTTTTCCGATACCCGATAACGGCGTGCGATGTTGTGCGAGAGGTGAGCTGCGGGGTCATGCCTGTCGCCAGTCGGGTTTGTTGCTCAGTCATATTCACACTCAGAGCGGTGGCTTGTGGAAGGAAACTGTTTCTTATACTTTGCTAACAAAACCTACCGTGTGGGCACCGCAGCTTGGACCGGCACACATTCTGTATCGGTTCGTGCTGCGATACTCTTCCCGGAGAGCTGGCGTCCTCCGTCACCGCCTAGAATGCCGTCTAAATCGGTGAGCTTTCTCACTAGACTTGGTGTTTGATGTCTAAAATGCATAGAAAATATAACTGTGAGCATGGACATCCTGCCCGTACAGATACCACCATGTGCACCAGCTGGCGGTGAAACCAACCTGGCGTACACCCACAAGCAAGGTGCTCAGAAATCAGCTGGACGGCTATCAGATACAGCAAATGAATGGTAAATGGTTTTAAAATAAGATACCACTTGGGTAGACTCATACCTAGAAAATGGATCCTTTCTGGATTTGGGGTTGTCTTAGTTTTTAGGGGCAGTGTGCAGCTCAGTGTGTTAGGATGCTGAACCTGTGATCAGAAGGTCTTCAGTTCACTTCCCGGGGTCAGTAGAGTCATTTCATTGTCAGGCCCCTAAGCAAGGCCTGAGTTATTCCAGGGACTGTCTGACGCTTTCGATAAGTCTGTGCTAGAGAGATGCTTTATCAACTAAAAAGGAAATTGCAGGAAAAGCATCTACTTACTCCCTGGTGGCAGAATCAAATCCTCATCTCCCACATGACAGGCGGGAATACTCACTACTACACTACCGGCGAAAAAGGCAAAAAATAAAACCGTATACTAAATTTTGTTTTTTTCCAGCTTCTCATGTGTAGCGGGGACTCGTTTTAGTTAAATGGGTAGTGTGGATTTAATTGGCATACCTTTTTGCAAACGGTACCTTTCAGCTGGAATGTTCTGTTTAGACACTGACCAGAGCTGTTTGCCTTCCAGCTGATTGGACTGCACGCCGTACTTCCAGCACATACTTCCTTGGTCAGAAGGTCAATCTGCGGGCTTCTGCAGACTTCCTACCTGCTGGAGGGTAGCTTTATGTTGATTACTGCTATGCTACAGCCTCTGAGGTCCCCTGGTCCACACCCAGTCATATGGTTGTGGGGAACTTTGGGTACGTGTGTGTGCCTGTGTCTGCAGGGGCATATTAACGGAGCTGGGCATGCAGCATGTGACATGAGCAGTTAGTAAACAAGCTTCTCTTTTTGCAAACGTCCAGTGAAATTGCTCAGTTTAAGCTGGAGCTGTATAACATTGACATTGCAGTTGTGGAAGTTGTCAGTTTTGCATGGCGGTATGAGATTGAGGCCCTTCTGTTTGTTACTGGGCTCCTGCTCTAACTTTAGCTCTGGATTTGCTTGTGTCAGGATGGAGAACTAAATCCTTTTTCTTTATCAAGTTGTATGGTAGAAACCACAGGGTTTTTTGCAACCAGAAGTTGTGGGAGTGTCAGCTTTAGCTTCAGAGCTTTCCAGTTGAGTCATGGGCCTTCTGCCCAGGTAAGTCATGCCATGTGAGCACAATGTTCTTCTGGGTAGAACTCCAGGTTGGAGACGCCTGCCTCAGATGACGATAGGACCTATTTACACCCCCTAGGTATTTCTGCACTGCAGGTTGTTTGTGATGGCCGGGGTCCCCAGTGCTACTGCTAAGTCCTGTTCCTACAATCAGGAGGACGGGAGGTATGCGAGCCTGTCTTCAGCTATGACTTGGCAGTTGCCTCTGATCCTCAAGCCCCTTACGACCCTGTAGGTGGCAAGATCTCACAGGTCCTGACTCTGTGTGTGACTGCTGTGACTCCAGCTGTAACCCATCCAAGGGCAAGAACCAAATGTTTGAAGGTAAGAGCTTTTCTTCTCATCATCTCCACTATCAACATGATTCTAAATACTGATGGTGCTGTGCCAGCTGGTTGCTTGATTTGTTTTCAATTCACTTTTCTCAGGGTTCCATAGCAGTGGGCTGTTTGTGTTCAGCAAAAAGTCCAGGTCTCTAGGAACTATCCCAGCATCGAACACGTCCTCTCACCTCACAACATTGGATGTCACTGACAACAGCAACACATCTGGTGAAGACGACTTGGTGTGGCAGAATAACTATGAAGAGAAAGGGAAAGTTGACATTCTTCTGAACAAAGACCTAAACCCTGCAGAAGTGTGTCAGGAGAGGCAGGAGACGAGCCTTTTGAAAGCATTGATGCCTCCCTCTCAGAAGGTGGAAGGAAGGGTTGATGTGTCTTGTGATCCTGGTTTGAGGATGGGCAAGCCCAAATGTCCAATATCATCCTCAGGGCTATCGGACAAGCTGGCACCTTCAGTGAAGGGGGGGGTGGATGATGACTATAGTAACTATGGCCTTGTGTCTGGGGTGGGGGAGGTCATGTTTCTTAGTGATTACTAGGGTCCACTGGGGTGTGGAGGGGTGGAGTGACGGTACTGAAGCCGAGTGCTGTCTGCTCTGTACTGATGGTAAAACAAACTTACCTCACATTTTCTTCATTTACCTACCAGATTAGTAATAAAACTCATGTTCATTTGTGGTTAATGCTGCATTCCATTTGAAATCATAACTCGTAAATTCTAAGTTCCTAGTCCGAAATTTAAATCGGAGCGCCCCCTGAACTTGGAGAAATCGACATAACTCTGAGTTCAAGATGGTCGCACTCTTTAGCAACAGCAGTTAAAGCTGTAGTTCTATACTGTTTATTAGCACTTATGTCTTATTTGTGACTCATTTAATCAGTTGTGCACACGGTACTGTCCAACCGCTATCTGTGGACATGTTGTTGTTCAAAACACCACGTAATGTTATCGACCAATATTGCTAACAATAACTAACAGTTAACCAGGCTAGAACAGGATTTCTTGTTTAAACAGACAACTTGTTGGATTTAAGTTAGTCAGGCCTAAATGTAAGTGAACGAAGATAAAGGCTGTGTAAACTGGAATAAATTAAATCCGACAAGTTATCCAGGTAAGCAAGAAATCTTGCTTTTTGAAACAGGTCCCTGGTACTGTTAAGTTGTTTTCCGACTTGTACTGGAACGCTGTTCATGCGTCTGTGATGTCATTCCGAGTTCTGACCACTGGGGTAAATGGAACGCAGCATAAGCCCCTATCACAGACTCCTGTTGGTAGTACAGTATATCAACTGAGAGGCCAGCCTGCACAAGCGTGACGGGCTAATGTGGGGCTATTGTGTGTGACGACAGCAGCAGTGATTGGCCAGCTTAAGGATGGATCAAGTTCGTAATACACACTGTATGTCTGATATATCGCGATGGTGAGTTTGTAATACACACTGTATGTCTGATATATCGCGATGGTGGGTTTACTGTATGTATATCACGATGGTGAGTTTGTAATACATACTGTATGTCTGATATCGCGATGGTGAGTTTGTAATACTGTATGTATATCGCGATGGTGAGTTTGTAATACACACTGTATGTCTGATATATCGCGATGGTGGGTTTGTAATACATACTGTATGTCTGACATCACGATGGTGGGTTTAATACTGTATGTATATCACGATGGGGGATATACAGACGTCCAGGGGGAGTTCATTCCACCAACTTGGTGCCAGAACAGAGAAGAGCCGAGAGGTGTGTCTTCCTTGCGCCTTGAGGGGTGGTGGGACCAGTCGAGCAGTGCTGGAGGATCGGAGAGA
>JAODLC010000010.1:149683-172311 GCA_026781145.1 Hippopotamyrus pictus
ATAAAATAGCATTATCACCAACAAGTGCTGCTACTACAGCAAATGCGAGGCTGACACTGAAGCGTTACCTTTTGTTTTCGCTTAGAGATGTGCCGTTTGACTTATTTCCTGGCGCGTACAATTTATATTAGGTCAGCGTTCTGATGTTCAGATCGAGTTCTAGGTCAAAGCGGTTTGTTCGACTTTCAAGAAATTCGAGTTCTAGTGAGTTCGAGAACCGAGGTACCACTGTATATGTATAACTGAAGCTGATGTGCTACAAATCCTAGCTAAGCTCAAAATAAATAAATCACAGGGCCCTGATGGTATCTTACCTATAATTTTAAAAGAGATGAGGGATATTATTTGTCGACCTTTAACTTTATTATTTCAGAAATCCTTATCTCCTGGTTTGGTACTGTTTGATTGGAAGCCTTCTAATATAATGCCCATATTCAAAAAAAGGAGATAGAAGTAATCCAGCAAACTATAGGCAATTAGTTTAACTTGCAAAACTGGAAAAGAGATGGAAGCTATAATCCAAGCAAAAATGATAGATTACCTGGATTCAGATAACATTCTGAGGGATAGCCAAAATGGAGTTATCAGAGGTACATCCTGTTTCACTAATCTACTTGAGTTGTTTGAGGAAGCTACAAGAGAAATTGATCACAAAAAGGCTTATGGTGTGATCTGTTTAAATTTCCAGAAGGCCTTTGATGTCTCACATAAACAGCTCCTTCTTAAGTTCAAAGCAGCAGCGATTTTAGGACCACTGTTGTTCCTAATTTACATTAATGATATTGACACCAATACATACAGTAAACTGGTTAAATTTGCAGATGACACCAAGGTGGGTGGTGTAGTCGATACTGAACTAGCAACACAGAGGTTACAGCGGGGTCTTGATTTAATTAGTGACTGGGCTGATATCTGGTAAATGAACTTTAATGTAGACAAATGTAATCCATGCAGGGAGAAGCAGTAAAAGTACAAATATTTTATGGTTTCCACTAAAATAAAGGTAGCTGATTATGGGAAAGACCTTGGTATGTATGTTGATGCTTCCATGTCCTACTCTCGCCAGTGTGGGGAAGCAATACATAAGGCCAATAGAATGTTGGGTTACATCTTCAGGTGTGTGGAGTTGTTTAAGTCAGGGGAGATGATTATACAATTCCTTGGTAAAACCCTACCTAGAATATTGTGTGCAGGTTTGGTCACCTTACCTTAAAAAGGACATTACTGCCTTAGAAAAGGTTTGATGTAGGGCTACAAGAATGATTCCTGGTCTTAGAGGAATGTCTTATGAGGAGAGGTTAGCTGAGCTGAATTTGTTCAGCCTCAAGCAAAGGAGACTAAGGGGGGACATGATCCAGGTATATGAAATTCTAACAAGTCAATATTAGTTCAAATACAAGAACTTGTGGCCATAGCTGGAAATTAGCAGGAGAACATTTTAGACTGGATTTGAGAAAGCATTTCTTTACACAGCATGTAGTTAGAGTATGGAATAATATTCCTGTTAGTGTAGGGCAAGCTAAAACCTTGGGTTCCTTTAAATCAGAGCTACATAAGATTTTAACAACTCTGAGCTATTAGTTGAGTTCTCCCCAAATGAGCCTGATGGGCCGAATGGCCTCCTATCGTTTGTAAATTTCTTATGTTCTTATTATGAGAGAGCTCAGCAAAGGAGGTGGAGTCTACTGGAAGATTTTGCTGAGTGATGAAAGAACAACATCGTGATGCGTAATGTCAGAAGGACAAATGAGCTAGGGGTAGACATCAGGAAAAGCAGGGAACTACTGACCACTATCATCTCCCCAGGAGAGAGTGTAGACCTGCTGCAGAGCTAAGCCCCTTGGCATCTTCTACATCTGGGGCAGAGTGTAATTTCCCAGAAGTCTCTGACTGGACCGGAAAACCAATGGAGCGAAAGTTCTATTGCTGGGGAAGTATCGCCATCTATAGGTCTGCTGTACCATTGTCATGGGGGGGTTGTCTTATGTCGTTTCATTAAGCAAGCTTGCTAGCTAACTAGCTTCCAGGTTAATGAAACGGACATATTTTTTTAAGAGCAGTCAACCTCAGCCACCATCCACAGAAAGGGGATCAGCATCAAAAACACAGATGATCATTCAGGTTTATGAATCTGCAGGTGTAACACTTTGGCTAGTAGCAGTGAGTTGTGAGGTGACTAGCCTAATGAATTTCTGTTGGCTAGCTAGCTAATGTTAGCTGATTTGACTGTGTTTCAGCAGATTCAGTAGATGCCATAACGTCATGTTTTTCCCAAATGATGCACAGATTTTTTTGTCAGCCTTTTATGTGAAATGGTTTGAAAAATAGTGCATATAGCTGCTGAAAATGGTGGAGCATGCCCCTGGACCCTGTATTTGAGCTAAGAGCTGAATGTTTACAGTGTCTGGCTCCACCCTTGATCTACATCAGTGACAGACATGACAACACACTTATTCAGCAGACACACAAATAAAGTAAGTTTGGGGTCAGAGAGCAGAGCCAACTTGAGTCGCTGTAGGAGTGTGGCTAGGGCCTCGCTAAAGGGCCCCTCAGTGACATGAGTACTGTGTCAGCTACCCGATTAAAACCCAACAACTCCCCCACCACACACACACACACACACACACACACACACACACACACACAAAACATTCCAAAAATCCAATTAGCACAATTATCTACAGGTGAAAAATTTGCAGTTAATTTCATATAAATTGACAATAAACCAACCAGCCT
Organism: Hippopotamyrus pictus; assembly: GCA_026781145.1. NCBI lineage: Eukaryota > Metazoa > Chordata > Actinopteri > Osteoglossiformes > Mormyridae > Hippopotamyrus > Hippopotamyrus pictus. Next base: position 152,420 of record JAODLC010000010.1, read on the forward strand.
CACCTGCAAAACCTCATTTTCCACAGAAGGCAGTTCTGCTAAACAAAGTGCTTTTTTATTTTTTAACATATTTCATTTGGTTTAGTATGCTGAAGTCCTTTGTCATATACATTATCATTATTATTAATTGTTACCCCATAGTACAAAGTGTTTTTCCATTGAAGCCATGAAAGAAATTGCTGGATGATCATTTCTTTTTGTGTTCTTTTTTGGGTCTGCTAATTAAGTTTAATCAACATAAACATTAATATTTACAACTGCTGAAGGTAAAACAATGTAAATAGTCATTTCAGCTGCAGCCCAAAAGAAAAGTGCATATGTGTGACAAGAAAAACAGCTTTGTGTTGTTTAAAGGACACACAGACAGAGAATATACCTGCAGTGGTTCACAGTCTGACCACTACAGTGACCTAATCAAGCATAAGACCCAAATTCGGAGGAACTAAAGTTAAGTTATTATTGAGAACTTGCTCTATACATCTCAGAAAATGTTCCAAAATAAAGTTACAGCATGAAAAATGCCACCTGCACTTCTTAGGCCACAGGCAGCCCCAGTACTCCTTATTCAGGACATGGAGACTTTTTCCTCTACTTCTGCTTGTCCACTGCAATGACTGCCGGAGTCACGGCTGTAGGCGATGCACTGCCTGTGAGCAGACGTCACATTAATGTTCATGGATAATAGTAGATGAAATAACTGCTTCACTTTTGTAAGATGTGGCATCTTCCCACTTCTAAACCTTTCCAGATGGCCATTTCCAAAGGAATATATCATAAACCATTCACTCACCTTACAGTTCCCACTCCAATAGCATGTGACGAATTACATTTTCATCCATCCATCCATCCTTTACATTTCCTGTACCTGCTTCTACTATTCATAGTCACAGGGGGTCCGGAGCCTATCCTGGAAACTACAGGCGCAAGGCAGGGAACCCAGGAAGGGCGCCAACCCATCGCAGGGCACACTCGCATGCCATTCACTCACACATGCACACCTATGAGCAATTTGGTAACTCCAATTAACTTGTACATGTTTTTGGACTGTGGGGGGAAACTGGAGCACCCAGAGGAGACAACATGGGGAGAACATGCAAACTCCACACACATGGAACCATGGCCCCAGGGGTCTACCACTGTGTCACCCGCAAATAAATTTCTTTTTAGAAAATCTTTCCCAGATTAAGTACTGTAGGCGACACATTGGCCTTGAGTGGACTGAAAAGCAGACTTTTTCCATACTCACTTCCTGCGCTGCCACCCTTTGGTTATCCTTGCAGTTTGGCTGTTTTCTCTTGCTCTTCTGCCCTGCTGACCTCAGCACTTGAGGCCAAGCCAGGTTTCATCTTGATCCCCAGCTTGTCTGAGCTGCAGGGGAAGTGTGCTGCTGGTTTCTTGGCAACAGGTGGTGGCACTTTGCTGGTTCCCATGTGCCCCCCAAGGAAGTCAGAGCCCAGCCCCGCTGTTAAAGCTTTATCTAAATTTGACTGCTCCTCAGAGGACGATGGTGCCTGTTTGATGGTCTTCTTAGTGGACTTAGAGAAGATGAAACTAGCTGTGGAGGCTGGCGACTTGTGCAGGTCACTCCCTTCTGGTGAGTGTGGAGATGATGGGGAGGTGGGTATTGGGACGTTGAGTCGAGCCATAGGCCCATCTCTTGTGGACATGGCTGCCGTCTTCATGCGGATGGCTTCCTGAAGCCGCATTGAGGGGGTATTGGCTGTAGCAGCAGTGGACTTATTTGCAGATACTAAAGTCATCACAGAGCATTGAGCAGGTACCAGCCTTGGCAGGTTAGATTTTATTGATGACTTTGCAGATGTCCTGGTGGGTGGAGTAGATGTTGGAGGCAAGATAATGCCTGCTACATCTGCACTTATGTTGGACTGAACAGGTGTCCCATTAGATGAGGCAGGATTTGTAGCAGAAACGATTGCTGCAGGTGTCACATTCAAAGAGACAGTCACTTGTGTTGTGGTGGGTGGGGTAAGGATGGGCAGACCTGAAGCCATGGGAGGTACAGCTATTGAGGGTGGGGCGGATGTTACAGCAGGCGGTGTGCGCATATTAGCGGGCATCATAGACTTTTTGGTGGCTGTTGTAGATGTTATATTTTGCAGAATAGATACAGTGACAGGAGTTGCTATTGGGGGAGATGAAATTGTTGGCAATGGTGGTGTTCCAGACAGGAACTTGTAGATTGGCTCCTTAGGCGCACATTGACCATCAGTACTGCTCTGTTCCTGAACAGTTCCATTGACTCCAGAGCCACCTCCTTCTGGGCTGTCTGAAAACTGAATGTGGTTCGGTTGGATCTTCTGGAGGAGAGAGGGAGAGATGGGAAGGCTACAGTCCTCCTTTGGAACAGGTATGCTCTCGCTGATTGTCACAAAGTCTTTGCACTTACAGTCATGCTCTGGAGGCACCGTCTGATCTCTAGAACTAGTTTTCATCTCTTCAAGCAAAGGGGTTACAAGGTGCATGTCAGACAATGGTGCTGATTGGCCTGAAGGTGGAGGCGGAAAAGTGCTACCATCATGGGAAATATTAATAGGTGCTGCTGGCAGGATTGAATGTAGGGGTGAAGGAGGGATACTCTGTTGGGGAGCACTAAGGGGAGGTGAAGGTGTTGGAGGGATTATAACTGGGGCTGGAGGAAAGATATCTCCCTGTGGGATTTTAAGAGGGGGTGCCTGAGGAATTGTAACTGGAGGTGGAGGAGGGATATCCTCATGTGAGACGTTAGGAGGTTGTGCTGGCTGGATTGAAACTGGGGGTGGAGGAGGGAGACTCTCTTGTGGAACGTTAAGGGGTAATGAGGAGGGGATTGTAAGTGGGGGTGGAAGAGGAGTACCCTCCTTTGGAATGTTAAGTAGAGGATGGATACCCTCTTGGGTAACATCATTGGGTGGTGGCTGAGGGACTGTAATTGGGGGTGGAGGAGGGATATCCTCTTGGGTAACATCGTAGGGCGCTGTCAGAGGGATTGTAACCTGAGGTGGATGAGCACTACCCTCCTGTGGAATTTTACGGAGTGATGCACCCGGGATTGTAATTGGGGGTGGAGGTGGAATACCTTCCTGTGGGATGTTAAGGAGTGGTTCCAGAGGGATTGTAATTGGGGGTAGAGGCAAACCCTCTTGCGGAACATTAAGTGGGGCTGCTAGGGGGATTATGACCGGCAGCGGAGGGATATGCTTCTGAGTGGTGTTAAAGGGTGGTGCCGGAGGGATTGTAATCGTGGGTGGGGGGACACGCTCTTGAGTGATGTTAAGGGGTGGTGCCAAAGGGATTGTAATTGGGGGTGGAGGGATATACTCCTGAGTGATGTTAAGGGGTGGTGCCAGAGGGATTGTAACCGGCGGTGGAAGGGTATGCTTCTGAGTGATGTTAAGGGGTGGTGCCGGAGGGATTGTAACCGTGGGTGGAGGGATACGCTCTAGAGGGATGTTAAGGGGTGGTGCCAAAGGGATTGTAATTGGGGGTAGAGGGATATGCTCCTGAGTGATGTTAAGGGGTGGTGCCGGAGGGATTGTAACTGGGGTTGGAGGGATACGCTCCTGAGTGATGTTAAGGGGTGGTGCCGGAGGGATTGTAACTGGGGGTGGAGGGATACGCTCCTGAGTGATGTTAAGGGGTGGTGTCGGAGGGATTGTAACTGAGGGTGGAGGGATACGCTCCTGAGTGATGTTAAGGGGTGGTGTTGGATGCATTGAAGGTGGAGGTGGAGGTGGTGCTTGCTTTGGCGGCGGTGGGATATTTTCAGGGAATACAGTAAGAGGATTTGTGGGTGGGATCATAACTGGGGGTGGGGGTGGTGCTTGCTTTGGTGGGGGTGGAATATCCTCCAAATGAGGTGGGATTGATATGGTCTCTGTGGGAAGGTGCACAACTGAGGACACTGGGGTATGTCTAGCAGCAGGAGGAGGAGGGGGCAGATGAGCTGGGGGAGGAGATGGGGGTGGAGAGACTGTGACTGGCCTGGGAACATCAACAGAGAGAATCTGCATAGACTTTCCATCCTGTAGAGAATCTAAAGTTTCTACGTTTGTTAGTGTGACTGAGGACTCCTTTGGTCCTGGATCTATGTTCATCCCCATCCTATGTCTTGAACCTTCTATCACCTTCTCTGATTGCCCTCTGAGAGAAGGGGTACCTTTCTTGCTCATCTTCATCGCTGGCTCCTTCTTGTGTGACTGTCGATCTGCCTTTTCCTTTTTCTGAGCACCCAGGCTGAATATTCCTTTCTTTGGTGTCCTGGGGTGAACCTGAGCTTTTTCGGGCTCTTTTTCATGTACTTTTAAGCTGCTCTCTTTTGAAACTTGTGGCAGGCTCCCTTTCTGAAGCACTGACTTTTCCTGCTCTCTCTCCTGCATATCTGTACTCTTGGGCTTCCCTTCACAGACACTTTTTGAATCTCTAAGTATTAGTGTCAGGTCCCCTTTGATGGAAGAGGAGGTGTTGTTTTCTCCTGAAGAAAAAGCTATCATCCCGTTGTGGAAGAGTACTCCATTTTGGGGGGAGGGAGCATTGCTTTGCTGCTGCCATTCCTCTTGTACTGATGGCCTCCCGGCACTAAGACTACACAACAGGCTCACGATGCGGCCGTTGTGCAGCCATGTCTCTGGGGGTGGACACACAGGTGCCTGTACCTGTGGAGGTTGTGGGATGTCAAATAAATCCTTGAGTGCAACAGCAGCTGAGGGAGATGCAGCTTTATTTCCTGGGAATGAGATCACATAGGGGCAGCCTGTTGTTGTGTCCTGGATGGGTTCTGATATCGCAGACGATAGCTTAACTGGCGGCAGTTTAGCAGGCTGTAATTTTTGGTTTCTAGGGCAACCAAGGTTCGTACCCTTGGTGGGTGTGCCATCTTGGTTGGTGTAACCACTGTAGGGAGACACGGTTTTTGCTAATAAACCCTCCTGGTCCACTGCATATTGATTGTGTGACTTGAACTTTTCCTGGTGCAGTGAGTTAGTTCTTCGTGGTGGGGGTGGTGCCCTTTTTGTTTTGGTCACTGACAGGCTTCTTAGTGAGGAACGGTCCTGCCGCATCTTGTTGGCGATTTCTCTCAACTCTGGCCTCTTTCCATTGACAACCTGGTTTCCAGAGGTACTGCTGACACAGCTGATGGAACTGATGATGCTAACCTGATCCATGGCTGGCTTATAGTGCCTCTCTGGCATACTGCTTCCTCTGCTGGGGGCGCGAGGTGTGCTTCCGCTGCCCTGGGAGGAGGCACTGGAGGAGTCAGACACAAGAGTGTCTGAAGAGCCAGACCTGCTCCAAGTGGAGCCACGAGAGGATAGCTCATAGCGGTCATATCGGTTGTAATGCTCAGATGCGCGCGAGGGGGCAGGGCTAGCTGAAACCAAGCTGCTTTTGCTGAGTGTGCGCAAGCTGCTGCGGCTCCGCGTGCGGCTTATCTCCACCACATCCACGTCAACTGGCAGCACGGCATTGGGGATGATCTTGGACAGATAGGTGGCCTGTGGTGAGATATACATAACGGGGCTGGGGGGTGTCTGGAGGAGGCCGTCACTGGTGATTCCTGGGGCAGCCAGTGACTGGGGCCTCAGCATCGCTAACAGGTGGGCGTCCACCTCATGCATAGGCTGCCCCTCCTCCCCATGCGCTGTCTGTAGGTTGTGGCTTCGCAGCTGGTGCTCCTCTCCTGGCAGGTGAACATGTGCCAAATGCTGGCTGCAGGATGTGGCCGTGTCTCCTCCGTTTGAGAGCCGCCCGTCCACAACGTGCTGTGCCAATGCTGCACGATCCAAACCTTCGACAAAACAAAAAGGATGAATCAAGTATACATGAAGTGAGTGACAGATGACAAGAACAAGTGGTTCCCTTTCATTAGGTGTTAACACAAGACTGACGCATGCATAATTTGTGCCGAGACCCTGGCTGTGTGAATGTAAGTGCTTACCCAGCTCCTGCTGGATGTGTTGGGGGATGACTGTGGTGCCCCGGGCTTTTCTCTGGGGGTCTTCTCCTGGGCTTTCTTTCCCCAAGTTGAGTGGTCGGAATGTAGATCCTGTTAGACACTATGTGTTTCAGTTGTACTACTTATTTCCTATCACATTAAACAGTTTAGGCTAAAGGAATAAGAGTGCACAAATCTGGAATGTTCTGCTCTGATGAATGCTATGCAGGCTCCCCCTACCTTGGGACCGTATCGAGCGTGTTGACCTTATGGATCGTGTGGAAATGGTAGATGCTGTTTCAGCAGCGATGCTCCTGGACTGCAGTGAATCCCTCCTCTGGCTAAAACTGCCATCCTCTGGTTGAAGGGCCACAGATGACTGTTGGATGGGGAACCACAGTCATTTCATTCCTTACAGAATACAATCAGCTTTGCCTGCTGCGCTATAATACACAGCATAGATGGGAGGAGAGCAAACGCACTTACACTGACACTTTGGTCATCTTGGAAGTCCAGTTCATTCTCTTTTTCTGAGAAGTGCATGAGGAAGACATGCTTTTAAGACTGACATCACAGTGTAAGTATTGCTAAAGGTGAAGAGTACGCAAAGCATTAAGGCTTGACCTTCCTGCTGCTGGATCTTGAGCCCTTCCTGAGCCTCACTGTGCAGCTCCTCCAGGTGCTGTGGTCGGACGCCTTCCACAAAGACATTCTCTGGATAGTGTTGTGTTGCTGTGGAATGAACAGCATCCTCCTTGCCAGGAGACACTGGGGACACAAAGGATACATACAGCCGTTGAAAAAAATTGAGGCATCTATATTTTTAAACAGATCTGCATTTTTAAATCCTGGTTTAGTTGTGGTTCTGCTGGCAGAAGGCTATGCTGAGCAGCAGGTTGCTTCTAGGTTCAAAGTTTCTAAGACAGCAGTACACAAGAAAAAGCTGAAGCAGGAGACACTGGGAAATACCAGAATCCAGCCAGGTAGAGGGTGGTAGTCTAATGCTAGAGATGACCATTTCTCATGAGTAGTAGGAAGATATCTAATGACCTTCAAAAGGAATGGGAAACGTTAAGTGCAGGTGTGAAGTGCAGTGCTAGGACAGTTCATATCAGGCTCCTAGAAGCAGGAGTGAAGTCCCATAAAGCAAGGAAGAAGCCCTTCATTAATGAGAAACAGTGAAGAACCTGGATACAGTCTGCAAAAAAAAAAAAAAAACGCACATCCATAAATTGAAAAATGAGTGAAACAAAAAATTGAGCCATGGTCTCTTAATATTTTCCATGGCTGTAGATGCACATACAGATCCAGTGTCTTTCAGAGTGCATTAGACATCATGCATGTGATGCTGTAGCCTGTGCAGTGCCAAGGTGACCAACTGAACTACACATTTCAATGCCTGCAGCAACCAGCCAGTCCATTTGCCGGCAGGGCCTGCCACACGTGGGCCTTTTGGAGGGTGATAAGGATGGAGGATATCCCTCAGATTCATTGAGGAGATACAACTTGGACAATCTTTTAAACAGTCCTTTGCTTCTGGATATGTGTGGCTAAATATTAATTATATTGCTGGGTGACTGAGGGGGTAAAACTGTTACCTTGCATTTCCAGGCTCCCATGTATGCACCGGTGTGTGTTTGCAGTTTGCATGTTATCCCAGTGTCTGTTTGCAATTTGCATGTTATCCCAGTGTCTGTGTAGTTTGCATGTTATCTCGGTGTGTGTTTGCAGTTTGCATGTTATCCCAGTGTGTGTTGCAGTTTGCATGTTATCCCGGTGTCTGTGCAGTTTGCATGTTATCCCGGTGTGTGTTGCAGTTTGCATGTTATCCCGGTGTGTGTTGCAGTTTGCATGTTATCCCGGTGTGTGTTGCAGATTGCATGTTATCCCGGTGTGTGTTTGCATGTTATTCCACTCGCCATCTCAGGAGCTACTGCACACTATTCTGACACACCCTTCAGCATGTTGGTTTGCTGTGTGTCACCCTGGAACACAATATTGTTCTGATTTTAATTACCTGCTGTAAAGCACTCCACTGGCCACTAAGGGGCACACTGGAACTTCATCGGAAAGGCCCAAGCTGTTGAATTAGCAGAATTTCCTTTCAGCATGAAACTTGGAGGTTTGCATACAAGGGCATGGAAACCCCCCCCCCACACACAAACACACACAGTCCACCTCCCTCCCCAGCTCCTGGCAATTCCTCCCAGATAATAAATCAGAGCAAACAATACGGGGTGTGGTGGGAATCAGAGGAAGGAACACCGAGTGAAGACACAAACACAGCAGCAGAAACAGGCAGGTAGAGCAACACAAACCCAGTCAGCACTGAATGTGCACACACACACACACACACACACAGGCCGCCTTCTCACTGAGGGTGGAGGCCCTGCTGTCATGGCAACAGATAAACATTAGATACTATGCGGAAGAGCTGCACACACAGCAAACATCCCAAACCGGTCAAAGCTTCCACTCGTGATTTAATAAAATACTCTACTGTGGCTGGATCATGGACAGGCAAGTGAAACATGAAACAAAAACTTGCTAAAACCAAAAGGTTTGGGAAGCAGTGCTGCTGTTTTTTTCCTGTTACCTGAAAGAGGTCAGCAGTGACCCTGACTGCTTAGATCAGGGGTGGGCAATCTTATCCGCAAAGGGCCAGTGTGTATGCGGGTTTTCGCTGCAACTCCCTAATTAGATTACTAATTAGAGGACTGATTGGCTGAAGAGTCCTCACACCTGGGTTTGGACAGCTGACCTACAGGTTATCCCAAAAACCTGCATACACATTGGTCCACTGCGGACAAGATTGCCCACCCCTGGCTTATGGGGTAGCTGGCTTTCCCCACCCATTAGTGCTAGTTGCCATGTTAATGTGCCACTCAACTGCCAGTGAATGCAGAGCCGCTGGATGTGATACAACATGTTTAAATGTTAAAACAGAACAGCAACAACAGCAGCACCTGAAAGCAGGCCAATGGAAGCCAGAGGGCAAATGAGAAAACACCTTAGTGCAATTAACACTGTGATCGTTAAGGCAGAGTGAGCTGGTGCCAAGGAAGCCATCCAGCAGGGGGCGTCACAGCAGCACTCATTCAGGTTAACACAGATTCTCAATGCATACACAAAGAGCCTGAGAACCAGCACCAAGGTGAAACAGTTTTAATTGGGTGTGGCATGGTTCTGGAGGAGGGACTTTAGTATGAACCTAAAGTTCTTTGTTGCTCCCATGTGAGGAAAGAAAATTCCAGTGAAGGCCAGCAGGGGCTGCCAGTCAGCATGTCAGTATGGGGTACAGCACTGTACCAGCAGGGGGAGTCATTAGTGGATTTGGAGAACTGCTTACACTTACTGTAACAGCCCAGGTGCTAACGACCACTCTCAGAGCCGGCCGCATAAGAAGCACCCACTAACTCCGCGAAAGCTGTCATTATCACAGGGAGATGTTGAGGAAGAGCAGCACTGCACCAGCAGGGGGAGTCATTAGCGGTTACCAAGAATTGCTCACACTATATAATAGCCCAGGTGCTAACGACCACTCTCAAAGCCGGCCGCATAAGAAGCACCCACTACCTCACGAAAGCTATCATTACTACACAGAGATGCTGAGGAAGAGCAGGGCTGCTGGCAGACACAAACCGTGGTCTGAACCTGGTCGTGTTCCTTCTGGGAGGGCCCAGAACCGGAAATGATCCCACTACAAATCAGCAGCACTTCCACTTCCAGCAGATGGTGAACTTTACTGCCGTCTGGGCAGCTGTCCATCATTCACATTTCCCACTCCGTGCATGAATGTGTGGATGTGTGCCCCCATTCAGAATAGTCAGACACATTGCAGTCTGCTGCTTTAAGGAGGTGCCATCCCTACACAGCACTAGGGAGCACAGCCGTTTCTGTACACTGCAGCACCTGCTCCGGTGCCCCTCTGCTCTCCTGGAGGAACAAGCAGCTCATTTTCACTTTCCTGTCATTCTGTGAACTGAACGAACAACGAGGTCAGCTTGGAATTTTGCAGCATTCCTCAAACACTAGTCATAGTAGCCGGAGTTTAGCTGCTTACCTGCACCTGACAAACGAGTCCCGCTGAGAAATGTGGAAATGGCTGCCCTTTATTCTTTATGAGCACTGCGTTCAGTGTTTCATGGTTTTTGTTGGACTGCACCCCCACCCCCGTTAGGAGCAACACTGACACTGCAGCAGTACGGCCTGAGACCTCAACACTGGAACATGGGCTCTGCTGCCAGCCGAGGTCAGCAGAAGGACCCCCGAGAGGAGAAACCAAACCCTTTTACTTAAAACACTACCATGTCTGGCAGTGCTTGTAAAGCAGGACCATACTCACGTAGAGCAGGTTCAGGAATAAAGAAATTACTTTAAAAAGTGAAGTGAAATGTGAACTGATTTCACAAAAGTTGTGCCAAGCCCTGCTTTTGACTCAGAGCAGCTCCACAGCCTGGTACACACACAGTGGTTCTGTTTGCTCTGTCAGGCTCTGCCTGCCCCTACCAGGGGGGATTGGTGGACCGATGGGGGATCTGCCCGCAGCCGCCTTGGCTTGCGGTGCACTTCCACTTGCCATCTCAGGAGCTGCTGCACGCTATTCTTACACAGCCTGTTGTTTTGTTGAATATCACCCTAGAACACAATATTCTTCTCCACCGGACTTCAGCCTGCAGGGCTTCTTCAGACAAGGGCACCGTCTCCGCATTTATGATCCGCTCCGCCTGCCCAGAACTTGCTCTGTTGCCCAAAAGTTCCCAAATGCCACAAGCAACTCCCCACAAGTAAACAGTGATTTTAACATCTTTCACACTAATGATGTGTGGATAAGAGGTGCCTGATAGTGTCTGTCATTAATCACAGCAGTCACTTAAGCACACACACATGCGCAAGAACCTAAACACAAAGATTTGTCACTTTTAGAGGATTTCCTGGAAACTGTGCATCATCAACAACCAGTCCTTTCTGTGATGGAGAACATACCAGATCCAAGCAAACAAAATTCAAACAATGAGAGGACAGAGTGGAACGAGATGAACCGGAAAGCTCTGTATACAAGTGTGTGTGTGTGTGTGTGTGTGTGTGTGTGTGTGTGTGTGTGTGTGTGTGCGTGTGCGTGCGTGTGTGTGTGTGTGTGTGAACCTAATGTTCCCCACAATATAATAATAAAAACCTGTTATTTTGATGGTGTGGGGTCCATTTCTCAGGTCCCTACAAAGATCTGTGAATGCTATCAAAAAACTAAAAATACCAAATGTCTGGTAGTAAGTATGGTTAAGGGTAGAGCTGGGTAGGGTCGTCATGTTGGGATTAGGGTTCTCCCCATAGAAATGAATGTCCCCACAAAGATATGATTACAAACCTGTGTGTGTGTGTGTGTGTGTGTGTGTGTGTGTGTGCGCGTGCGCGCACTCACCCTGTGGTAAAAAGTTGTTGCACACATTGGTTTGCTATGTACCTGAGAACTACAGACAGGGGTTAGACATCCCTCTGTATCTTAGCCTGTAGTCTGTACTGATCAAACACAGCCTAGCAATGGGTCCATACTGGAATCCCTAGCAGCCTGACCCCCCATGTAGGCAGCACAGGGTACATGCCAAAGATTCCTGTGAAGCTTAACCTGCAACAGCTATAAATGTCAGTGACAGAAAAGGAATGAAGGTAGCAGAGCGGCTGAAGGGCTGGAGCTTTGCTCTAAGGCTGGCAGGTGCAGCCCACTGGGGGAACACGTTCTGCCGTAATTCGTGTGCTAAAAGGCCAGCTTTGATACATGACTAAATGTGGAATGATGATGAATGTAAGACTGTGCAGGTATACAGTCTATCACATAACGCCATCAATTAACAACCATATAGACTACTAACACCATCATGACCGCCTTCATCATTAGCATCACTGTGATGCTGCAAAGAAAGCTCTGTGAACTCTGTAGAAATGAGTAATAGCTCTCAACTCAAGCCCCAGACGGCGACTCCCAGTGAAAACGTAATGGTGAGCTGCTTGTGTTCACAAACAGCCTCCATTGTTCTCATAAAAATCATCTGTCACCACATTCTGACAGAACAAGGAAAATCCTCCAGTCTCATAACGTGCCTTTACGTGTCTACCAGTCACACGCAGATGCTTATAAACACTTCCTCTTTTCATATACACACACACACACACAAACCAATGGAGTCTCAAATGATCCACAGAAGAGCTAGGAATGATGGAATGTTTCAAATTTTGGAGACAGGTTGGGTGGGGAGAGGGATTTTGTCCATGAGCTGCCTCCTCTCAGTGCCCTCCTCACCCCCAGGAGATAACTCGTTGACTTGCACCTGGCACAAACATAGGATATGAAGGAACGTGTTGCAGCGGCTCCGAGTCAGGCGGGGGATTACAGGAAGACATGCACGAACACAAACACACACGTCAGCACGGCACAAGAAGGCCGCGGGCTAGCCGGGTCAGGGTTGCAGTGAGAGACACGCCCAGCATGCAAATCACACGGACACACAGCGCACCCACACAGCACTTCAGCTGGTGCTGGATTGTCCATTAAACTCCAGGTGGCAAACTGCTGGCAATTTATCACCAGAATACAGGGCGTATCCTTGGTATGCAACCTGCGTAATCTCACCTAAGCCTATGCCTTTAACAGACCTCCAGAGTCAGCATGGAACAGGGGAGGTACGGCTCCCAAAGCTGGTCTTCATCTTGGCTGTCAATGATCAGAGAAGTGATGTGCAAAGTGACTCCATGGGGATCCAAAGTCCCTGGCAGTCCTGTCCATTTCTCCATAATGAGCGGTCCGGCTGGCTCCCGAAACATTACCCAGAACCTTTCTCTCTATACCTGTCGGTGTATTTGACATGCCCCACAACTATTTCTTGTTGGAAACCACAGAAATTCCAACAGCCAGTGTCACTTTCACTCCTAGCCCTGCAGCACTGGTGTTCTTCTCTGTTCATATTCTGCTCCAGACTCGAGGCAGTGGGACATAAGGATTGAACTGGTATTTGGTGACATTTCGCCTTTATGAAACATGGGCAAATAACAACTCTGAAGTAAAGAAATGAGAAACGAGACTTCAAGTAACAAAGAAAGAGGGAAGACTGGTACATGGACGAATGCAGCAGTATATTCCAAACATGTTACCTACCACATCATTCCCCACTGCTGCTTGTCCCCACGGATGTAATCTGGTTATTAGTTAACAGGGTGAGTAACAGCACACAACTTGGGCTTGGAAGCCTCACTGTTCTAAACCCAAGGATCCTCAGAATACCTGAACAAGCAAGACTGAATTTCCTGCCAAGGTTATTTGGAAGGCACATGCGGTCTACCAGCTGTGCAGAGCACATTTACTCCTGGCTCAGCCTGTGATTGCGTTTCCATCCAATGAAGTACCACCCAGACTAGGCAGCTATGAAATCAACTGATAAACAACTGAGCGGTACTCAAACTTTGAAATGGAAATATTAGCAACTGGCTTTCATTGGAAATATTTATTAATTATTCATGCATACAAGCCACATGTAACTCATTTCATATCTCCAGCGGGACACCCCCAGGTGGACGGTAGCACCATCCCACTGGTGAAGAACAGGACCAAAGCACCTGAATGCCTTTCTGATCACAACCCGAGCAAGAACATGCCCAGACCTGGCACCTCAGCCTCGGCACACCTTGCCTGCAGAAGCTCACGTCTGCACATGCCCTGGTCATATGACCCAATTCACAGTACTCACTGTTTCCATAACCCTCTGGAAAGGAAACTCAGACATAGTTTTTGCATAACTATAACCACTTCTGTGCGAGGGCTAAAGAGTAGTGTGCTGGATCTTCCGACATACACACAATGATCCCAGTTCACACTAATTCACATCCTTCCTTCTGAAAATCTGGAAACAAGTAGCCACTCTTGTATTCCACAGAACAACAGAAACTGAAACATCACTATTCCGTCAGCCATTTATTCCACTCAGTATTCCACTCTGAAAAGTCTTAGCAAAGAACTGCCATATGTAACTGGAAGGGCTTTACAGCTGTGAAATTTACCCTAAAGAGATACAGTATTGTTGGGATGTTCAACGTGCCTAGTTATAAGGAAAACAAAGTCGACAAGCATGAGACTCATTCTTTACTGCTGACAGAAGGTGTTCTGAGGTGTCACTGACATCCTCCGCTTTGGTCCTTCACCATGTAGCTGAGAAAGACGTAAAACCCCACATGAATGCCAGTAAAGGAAAATCTTTCTGCTGATGGTCCCTTATGGTGGCATCATGAAGCTCCCTGCAGGCCTTTGGGAGCTTTGCTACATGCAGGCCATCCTTTCAACGAGGTTGTGATTCTGCTCCCAGACTGAAGCACCAGGCAGGGCAGGTGTGACCTAATCAGGGGGTGGGATGCTGTATCACTGCTTGCTCCTTCACTCTTTTCTGTCCTGTATTTAGAACTGAGACTAAGACATGCAAAGTCGCAGGATGCGGGTAGCTAACCAGAGCAGATTTAGGTCACATCTCTACCCCAACTGGCAGTGTGTCTCAGGAGCCACATGCTTGGGAGGAGTGGAGTGACGCTTAGGCTTAGGCTTAGGGTTAGGCTTAGGCTTAGGCTTAACTGTCACAATGAGCTGCACTGCACCTTACCTGTAACCCTGGTCACATGAAAGCCCTTGAGGTGCCCTTTTAGCATAATACATGGATCTCATAATGTAATATTTGAAAAGCAAATGGCTCTGATAATACACATTTACTGAGTAGTTAAAAATTTCACTACGTGTGATGTCATGCTATTGTCTGGTTGAAGACAGGAAGAGGGCTATTGTTGCTGAAGTTACTGCTTTCCTGTTACCTGTGATGCATAGAGGAAAAGTGGACTGGACTTCCTCCAGAGTTCAAGACACACAGACCCAAAGCTTTGCCTGTCCTCACTCATCCCATGGCACAGAGTGACTTTAGCAGTTCTAAACTTTAATATTCAAAGAACTGATGGAAAACATATTTACGATCCAACCCCCTCTGTCAGCTGAAAGGAGATGGTTGGGCCTTGGTAACTAAAACTTGTTCCCATGCTTCCAGGGCCCCCACCCCACCAAATACTACATCTGCAGATTTTTCAGAGCTCAGGCCTTGTCCACACATGCATGAGTATTTTTTAGAACTGAGCTTTTTCTATGCGATTTTCAGAGATTCCGTTTTCAGTGTTGGTATATAGACAGGGAAAACAGAGTCTGGGCATCTATGATACTACACAGGCTTCTGATTCTACTGTATCTAAACCACACTACAGCCTGGGCAAGAGCGAGACAGTTTAATCATGGAGAGCTGTGGGGTCCTGCTGGCTACCTGACATCACGGGGCCGTCTGAGGGATCTCTCCGGTATTTCTCAGGTGTCTCTCAGGTGTCCCTACGTGAATCCAATCAAATGAGGAACACATGCATCCATCCCCCTAACAGCCAGCGGTACAGACAGCACCCCATTCTTTCTCTCCTTGACTTCCTGTTATGAAGAGCACAGTCTCTGCCCATCTACGGGACTCTTCACCATGACCTTGAGAGCACTTTCCCAACCTGACACAGGTGCAAAGGCAAGGATGTCTGACTGAAAAAAACACAGTCACTCAGCCATGTGCGGCTGGAATGGGGGCTGCTGCACAGGCTGACCCTATGTGACGTTCAAAGAGCATTCCTGGGCCACTGGGCTAATTAGGGTAGCTTGCTGCCGCAGTGTAGCCCCTTCTGCCCTCCGGCAAGTGATCAGGTACCACAGCAGATCAGATGGAGAAGCTGAGGCTCTGTCAGGCTCTGCAGAACGTGGTAACATCTCACCATCAGTTTGCACAAACTACATACCAGTTTTTCGCCGCAGCCCAAACCGTTCATAAGCATGCAGGCCAAACACTCTAAACCAAGCAGGACTGCTATCAAGTCAAGGGAATGCACACGGGCAGGGCATGAAACTGAAATGAAAGGGCAGACTCGTACATTTGGAAAGGTCATGACCTTGCTGGTGACCTTCAGCCAGACCCCCGCTGCGGTGTTGCACACTGCTCTTCTTCTTCTTCTTCCTCCTCTTCCTCTTGCCCTTGATCCAGCTAAAGGCCCGGATGATGGAGCCAATACGTGGCTTCCTGCTTCGGTTCGCCTGTTTCACCTGGGCCACCACCTGTGCCACATCCTGGGGGACAAGGTCCCCACCGGTACTTCGGAATGACATTCCACCACGTGTTGGTTTGGCGCTATCCTAGGGCCTGCAGGAAACAACAGGAAATGATGCCTTTAGTGCCATTTGCTCAAGTACAGGTTCATTTGAATGCTTCTTTTCACATATGCCATCTTACTCTCTTTTGACACATACACACACACAGACACACACCGGTCATGTCCATGGGTCTGGTCATTCATGGAGTGCCCCGGGAGGACTTCAGGGGGCTAAGGACCTAGCAGAGATGTGACTATTCTCCCATGGCTCATACCAGGTTCATACCAGGCTCATACCAGCAACCTGCTGATCAAATGTACAGAGGTCCAGCTCACTGAGCCACACATTGCCCCCTAAAGACAGAAAAAAGCATAGCTTTTCCAGGATTCCACATGCCTACTGCCCCCACACTCCACCCCCCCCCCCACCAAGTCCTGCTGCACCTGTCATCAATACTCAGTTTCTCTCCTGATTCCTACTGGGGTGTGAAACTAGCACAGCACCTTTAATTCCTGAATAAACAGTCATAGCACAAATGGTTCCACCCAGGCAAGTGAACAAACCAACCTTGCCTGGGCTTCACCCTGTACAAAATACTGCCCCATGACTCTGATGGGGCCTGAGTTCTACTGCATTTTGCATTCTTTGTTTCTGCCTCTGCATCAGTTAGATGCAGATAAACTTTCAGCTCAGTATACCAACAGTCACTACAGACACTACTGTCACCACAGAGCATATAGGTGAGTGACCCCCAACAGAATGCACAGGTGAGCAACCTCCAGTATAATGCACAGGTGAATGACCTCCATCACAATACATAGGCAAGTGATCTCCAGCAGAATGCACAGAGGAGCGATCTCCAGCAGATCAAGGGAGCAACCTCCAGCAGAATACACAGGTGAAAGACCTCCAACAGAATACACAGGTGAGCGACCTCCAGCAGAATGCACAGGTGAGCGACCGCCAGCAGAATAAGCAAGCAACCTCCAGCTGAATGCACAGGCAAGTGTCCTACAACAGAACAGGCAGAATACACAGGCGAGCAACCTCCAGCAGGATGCACAGGCAAACGACCTGAGTGATCTCCAGCAGAATGCATAGGCGAGCAACCTCCGGTAGAATACACAGGTGAGCAACCTCTGGCAGAACAGCCAAGGGACCTCCAGCAGAATACACAGGCAAGCGACCTCCAGCAGAATACACAGGCGAGCAACCTCTGGCAGAACAGCTAAGCGATCTCCAGCAGAATGCACAGGCAAGCAACCTCCAGCAGAATGCCCAGGCAAGTGATCTCCAGCAGAATGCACAAGCGAGCGACTTCTAGCAGAAAAGCCAAGCAACCTCCAGCAGATTGCACAGGTGAGTGATCTCCAGCAGAATACACAGGTAAGCGACCTCCAGCAGAATACACAAGCAAATGATCTCCAGCAGAACAGCAAAGAAACTTCGAGCAGAATACACAGGCGAGCGATCTCTAGCAGAACCGCCAAGCAACCACCAGAATGTAATTTTTAAGTGATGCTTCTTAATATTTGAGTAATTGAGTTTAATGCAGTAATCATGACAGCGCTATGAGTTATGAGTACAGCAGTAACTGGACAATGGACCGCCAAGCCTACACTACACACATTAACTTAACATGACTGCGAGGGGTTCCTGGTGAACAGGTGATCAGGACAGCCACCTTCCTGAAGACCCTGTCTCACGACACCATGAAGCCTTACCCTGAGGAAATAACATCGAATAACAAAGAAAGGCAAGCTACACTGGGCAGACAAACCAAGTTTTCAAAAAATCTAGCAGACCTCTGGTTTGTTAAGGAGACTGTGGAGTGTCAGAAGACACACTAGGGCATTCAGACTGCCCCTGACTTCCCTAAAACTGCTCATTGTCCTGGGAATGCTTCTCCAGCAGTTCTAGATGGGGGACACAGCTTCCAAAACTGGACAAAAGCTATACATGTCCATTAAGTCCCTTTATGAGAAATGTCTCAACTTTACAGCTTCATGTGACTATTTCATTTTTCCTACTGGAGAACAGCACTTATGTGACAGGACAGAATCTAAAAACAAGTGGTGCTACCATAGCAACCCTCCTGCTCTATGTGCACACATGCCCAAGGAACCACACCCTTCCCCTCAAACATTCTGTCTAAACACTCCCACGAGGCAGCTAATACGACATACTCCTGTTCCCTCAGACTCTGGCTTTTCAGTCACAGGAACTCCCTAACACGAGGTCCATAGCACACTGAACAGCACAGAACTTGAGTCAGCACCAGTCAGCATGACCAAGTCTTTCAGAGCTACGTCACTCTTCCCCAGGCCTTGTGGCAACCTAAGGAGTGGTCAGTACTCAGATGAGCCTGCACATCATTCTGTTATCCAAAGCCAGTCAGCTTACATTTATATGCTATGAACCTCCATTTGGCCACACCGCCTGCTGCCCTCAATACTACGCCTCACACTCCTCAGGTACCCTCTTCTATCTGAGGACTCTGCACCGTGGGAAACTCAATATACAAACACACCTCAGGATCTGTTGTTTCCCATGAGGACAGTTTCTTGCTAAACTGCCCCATGTAGACACTGCTTTCTTTCACTGAAAGTATAAAACACTGCATTTTGTTACCATTGTTCTGAGAACAAACCAATAAAAAAGTTAGATTTCACAAAATGCTCAACTTGAAGACAAACAGCAGCACATTGCACATTGTGACTTTTCTGGGAGTATCTGGAGAAGAATATTACATCAGACATCCCTTTAGGCTTTTGGATTAAGGAAGGTAGTTCCCAGGTTTGACTGGTAATCTTTGTCTTAGGAAAGCGTGACTAACATTGGGACTAGAGCTATCAACCCTCTTCTGCAGTAAAGGCCTGTGGTACTTCAGGGCCGGAGTCTGCTCTCCTCCCACGGGCTGCCCTGCCCATGACAGATGACACCACACAGGGTCGGTCCTGCTCTTCCCCCACCGGGCCACCCGGCCTGTGATAGCCCACGCCACACGGGATCTGAGACTGCCCTCCCTCCGCCGGCCTGCCCAGCCTGTGACAGCCGACACCACACAGAGTCGGGCCTACTCTCCCCCCACCGGACTACCCGGCCCATGACAGCCGACACCACACAGGGTCGGGCCTGCTCTACCCCCACCAGGCCACCCGGCCTGTGATAGCCCACGCCACACGGGATCTGAGACTGCTCTCCCTCCCCCGGGCCCGTCCAGCCTGTGACAGCTGACACCACACAGAGTCGGGCCTACTTTCCCCCCACCGGGTTGCCTGGCCTATGACAGCCAACTCCACACAGGGTCGAGCCTGCTCTTCCCCCACCGGGCCACCCGGCCTGTGATAGCCCATGCCACACGGGATCTGAGACTGCTCTCCCCCTGCCAGCCTACCCAGCCTGCGACAGCTTACACCACATGGGACCTGAGACCGTGATCAGCATAAAGATGTGGTCGTTGTGAAGAAATGTGGAGATGTGATTAGTGTACAGGCATAAGGAGCAAGGCTAGGTGTAGAGATGTGGACATGGTACAGAAATAAAGAGCAGGGGTCAGTGTGAATATGTGGTCAGAGTGCAGAAATAAGGAGCAGGGGTCAATGTGGAAATGTGGTCAGAGTGCAAAAATAAGGAGCAGAGGTCAGTGTGGAAATGTGGTCAGAGTGCAGAAATAAGGAGCAGAGGTCAGTGTGGAAATGTGGTCAGAGTGCAAAAATAAGGAGCAGAGGTCAGTGTGGAAATGTGGTCAGAGTGCAGAAATAAGGA
>JAODLC010000010.1:244394-256924 GCA_026781145.1 Hippopotamyrus pictus
TATGGCTGCTTACGCGTAAGGCACTGCTGTGGTTGTATCTTAGCAAAGGTGCTCTGCTCTATGGCTGCTTACGCGTAAAGCACTGCTGTGGTTATATCTTAGCAAAGTGTGATTGCATTGTGTTTGGCTGCTGTGCGTCTGGTTGGTCCATATTAACTTCTGACCTCTTCTACCCCAAGGCTCATACTCCTTGTCTGTGCGGGATCTGGATCCTGAATGTGGCGACACCGTCAAGCACTACAAGATCCGGAACCTAGACAATGGCGGCTTTTACATCACACCCCGGATCTCATTCAGCTGCCTCTCGGACCTGGTGCAGCATTACTTCTGTGGGTATTCTCTGAGCCCACGTTCACATTTACTTGCTGACTCTTTGTCTGCTGTGTGGCTCTGCGGGTCCAGATGCTGTCGCAGCTGTGCGCCTGGATACTGTGCTGCCGCTTCGCCTCTCAGCTCCGGCGAGGGTGCGGTGACCTGCGCAGGCTGCTCACTGAGGCCACATCCTGCGCGGGCTGCAATGCAGCGAGTGTGATGTCAGAGCAGTGCACTGGCACTGTGGCGACCGAGCTGCAGCCTCGCCTCTCTGTGGGGAGGATGTCATACTTTGCTCTTCTTCTGAAATACAGGTTCTTCCATGTTCTCCTCCTCCAGCTTCACCTCCATCCTTGTGAGGTTCTATTCCTCCTTTCTGCAGATGATGCATCATGAACATGAAGAGGGTGTTGTCCTGCTGCAGCTCTACCCCCTGGATTAGCGGGGGGGGGGGCTGTGGAGTACTGAAAGGGGCATGAACCCCCTGCCTCCAGCCAGCTCCTCACCACTAGGGGTGGACATGCAGCTATTTGGAGGCTCTCACTCTCCTTCTTTCTGAGTGTTTCTTCTTGTCTCCATCTGCTTGTTGCCCCCCCGTAGGTGAAGCGGATGGCCTCTGTTTCCGCCTCCTCAAACCATGCCAGACTCGGGCCCCGCAGAAGCCCTGGTGGCAGGATGAGTGGGAGATCCCTCGGGAATCACTGAAACTGGAGCGCCGCCTGGGAGCAGGGCAGTTTGGGGAGGTGTGGATGGGTGAGTGTTGGGGGCAGTTTGGGGAGGTGTGGATGGGTGAGTGTTGGGGACAGTTTGGGGAGGTGTGGATGGGTGAGTGTTGGGGCAGTTTGGGGAGGTGTGGATGGGTGAGTGTTGGGGGCAGTTTGAAGAGGTGTGGATGGGTTGGTGTATATACGGATAACATAAAATCACTAAAATAAGAGTAATTCTCTGGGGTTCCCTATGGGGCTGGAGGGCCCTGTTGAGTCATGTGACTGTGTAGAATGTTAATCTCACTGTTGCCAAACTGCAGCCAGACAGTAACCTTACCTAGAAATGTCCTCACTTCTGGATTGATGCTGGACTTCGACTTCGTTGATTTGGGGTTTGTAGTGAGACAGCGTATCCACACCGTCCCCAATGGACATCTGCAATCCCTTTGCTCTACAGGCACGTACAACCAGCGCAAAGTGGCCATCAAGAACCTGAAAGCGGGGACCATGTCACCTGGGGCCTTCCTGGCGGAGGCCAACCTCATGAAGCACCTGCAGCATCCACGCCTCGTACGGCTCTATGCCGTGGTGACGCAGGAGCCCATCTACATCATCACAGAGTACATGGAGAACGGTGAGCCTGCCCCGCCCCAAGACCACCCAAGGAGAACAGTCTAGACAAGTGGACGTCTTTAAGATGATGTTGTGGTCTCTGTTAGTACCTCTGCAAAGACAGTTCAGTGCAAAATGGCTTTTTTGACTGACAGTCCAGTAGCCATAAGAGCAGATGCCATAATCGTGGGTTCCTGTAATCCTCAGAAGTACAAACACTGCCCTCACCCCCCACAATAGCCAATTTTGCTTTTCTTCTCTGGAGCATCTTGAGGTGAATTTATTTAATTTGTTAACCAAAGCCCCCCTCAGTGGTTAAGCTGCACCAGTCACATAGTGAAAGTTGGTATGGCAGCACATGTTTGTTATAAACTGGGGACCTGGAGCTCAGATGCCTGTCAGAAAGAGTCGATTCTTGGATGGAAACATGGCAGCTTATTCCGAGCGTTGCCTCCTTTCCTGATAAGACCTTTGGCTGTGCCGTCAGCGCTGGGCAGCTCGGGTGGGTGTGGTGGAGGTGCCGCCCTGCTGTGTGACCTCCTGCTCTGTGTACCTGCTCCTTTTTGTGGAAATACCAGGGTGTGTTGGGAGAAGGAGACCTCCCCCCGCACATGGGATGAAGGCTGGCCCCCATTTCTGAAAATTAAATAAATTCACCTCAAAACCGAATAAAGATGTGAACATGTTTCACAGTAAAGATGAAGAGGGAAGATCGTCCTATCAGACCCTTAATCTAGCTGCGTATCTGATTAACTTATAGTCTAACTTGTGTGCTGTTCCTTTTTGCAGGAAGCCTGGTGGATTTTCTCAAGACGAATGCAGGAATGAATTTAACCATCAATATCCTGATTGATATGGCCTCCCAGGTGAGTTTGCTCTTACCTGTGTCTGTCTTTGTTCCTGCCCCTACTGTAGGTCTGTCTCATTTTCTGTTCCTGTGTCTGTCTCTGTCTCAGTGTCGATCTCTGTTTTTGTCCATGTCTGTTTCTGCACCTGTTTGTGCCTCTGTCCCTGTCTCTGTGTGTGTCTGTCCCACCAGCTCCCCCCTGCCAGCTCCCCCCTGCCAGCTCGCCCCGCCAGCTCATCACACCAGCTCACCTCTGCCAGCTCATCACACCAGCTCACCCCTGCCAGCTCGCCCCACCAGCTCGTCCCGCCAGTTCACCCCACCAGCTCACCCACGCCAGCTCGTCCTCACCAGTTCACCCCTGCCAGCTCGTCCCGCCGGCTCGCCCCGCCACCTCACCCCCGGAGGGTCATCCCACCACCGGGCCCAGTGCTCCTGGTCCCTGGCTCTGTCTGCTGTCACAGTGACTCTGCCCACTTCCTGAAAATTGCTCAGAATTTTACCAGCATGCTGCTGGCCATTCCTGGAAAACTAGGCGCCCCCCTAACAGACATGCCTCCTCCCACTTGCAGTCTACAGCCCCGCTCATCTTATCCCCTCATCACTCTATGTGTGTGTGCAGCTTGCTTAGTAGAACGTGTGGTTTGCACAAAGTGAGTTTGAAGCTCCTGTGAACAGTTTGCAGTAGGAAACACCCACATTGGGTAAAGACCACACATGGTGCTGAGGGGTTTCTGCTCTGTAGAGACTCCAGAGACTGAGCAGGATGCTGTAAGAGGTTTTGTGATGGTGACGCCCCACGAGGACCCCAGCACCGCGTGTGTAGACAGCCGTTCCTTAAACGGAGGCTCGGATGCCAGCTGGAGCTAAAAGCCAAACAAAGTAGCAGCAAACAGACAGCAGCCTGCTCCGTCAGTAATGACTCTGATCGCCTACGGAGGCTCACCCTCCCAAGCAGCACGGTGCTGCCATTTCCTGGGTCACAAGACCTTAAATTTCACTCAAGCCGGTCGGAGGGACTCCACTGATTCTCCCCCTCCTGATCTACAATGGGCATCATGTGACTCGTATTGGAACAACTCAAAGCGACAGGTGACTCCAGGACATACATAAGAACATAAGAGGGCAAGAAATTTACAAACAAGTGAGAAGAGATGAAGCAGATTAGCTCAGGCTAGCTGACATCCTTCAGATGTTTAACTGAGTCTAAAATTGATTTGCGGGAGCATGTGTCTGACCCAGGGTCATTTCCCGTCTGTCAGAAGGGCTTGGTGGAGCAGAGCAACATAGGATGCAAGAGAGCTTCTTTGGGCAAGTGCCCCACCCAGCTGAGGGCTGCCTCTGAGATTTGTCTCCCCCTGCAGGTGGCTGAGGGCATGGCGTTCATTGAGCAGCGGAATTACATCCACAGGGACCTGAGAGCCGCTAACATCCTGGTCTCTGAGGAGCTCATCTGCAAGATTGCCGACTTCGGACTCGCCCGCCTCATCGAGGACAATGAGTACACAGCTAGAGAGGGTACCTGGACCATACTTTTGAAAATTATTTTTCTCTTTTGTTGACCAAATATGTAACCTGTGAAACACAGGACATCCTATGTTATGTGGTGGAGGTGTGATTTACCCACGAATCAATGTTTTTTATTCAGAAGGATCAGGAAATTTGGTTTTCTGGTTACAATGATAAGTGTTTATTTGATAAGATGAGTGGAAAGTCAGATAATTGGAATTCAGACAAGAAAAATAAGCAAGTATTCAGGTAATTCATTTGAAAATCCTGTGCATGTACACTACTAGTCAAAAGTTTCTGCACACACTGAGATTTTCTACATTTGCATGTTACTCACTTAACATCTACTAAAAATACACTCAGTATTGTTTACTAACGAACGAATTTACAGTATGCTCACCATTCAAGTACCTTTATTAGCAAAAAAAATGTCATTGTTCAAAAAAAATCTTTTATTCATCAAAGTTACCTCCTCTAGCAGTTAGAATAGCTGGGAAGATTCAAGGCATTCTTTCTACAAGAGACATTAAATACTGCTGGGATGAAACAGTTAACTAGTGCATTTAAAGTTAAAGGACAGCCTAAAACCTGACTATGCCATCACCGCACAACCTGTTAATAGGATGTCAGACATACACTGTTACATACTCTTTCTATGTTATAAATGAAACTTGTTTTATTTGATTTACATTTATAGTTGTGCACTCAACTTTGTTGCGTTCCTCTGACTTTGACAGGTGACTTTGTTACGATGATCTGACTGTGACAGGCGACTTTGTTACGACCATCTGACTGTGACAGGCGGCGTTTTGTTCCATCCCTCTGACTGACAGGCGGCGTTTTGTTACATCCCTCTGACTGTGACAGGCGGCGTTTTGTTACATCCCTCTGACTGTGAGAGGCGACTTTGTTACGACCCTCTGACTGTGACAGGTGACTTTGTTACGTACCTCTGACTGTGACAGGCAACTTTGTTACGACCCTCTGACTGTGACAGGCTACTTTGTTACGACCCTTTGACTGTGACAGGCGGCGTTTTGTTACATCCCTCTGACTGTGAGAGGCGACTTTGTTACGACCCTCTGACTGTGACAGGCGACTTTGTTACGTCCCTCTGACTGTGACAGGCGACTTTGTTATGACCCTCTGACTGTGACAGGAGACTTTGTTACATCCCTCTGACTGTGACAGGTGACTTTGTTACGTACCTCTGACTGTGACAGGTGACTTTGTTACGACCCTCTGACTGTGACATGCGACTTTGTTACATCCCTCTGACTGTGACAGGCGAATTTGTTATGTACCTCTGACTGTGACTTGTGGCTTTGACACGTCCCTTTGATTATGACCGGTGGCTTTGTTACATTCCTCTGACTGTGGCATGTGGCTTTGACATGTCCCTTTGATTATGACAGGTGGTTTCGTTACATCCCTCTGACTGTGACAGGCTGGAACTTTCCACGTGGTATCATCATGATCCAAAGCCATATCTCATATGCCACACTAAACAGAATTAAGAGCCCTTCTGCTCTCCTGTGAATCCATGGCCTTGGTGTAGCATCACCTAGTGTTTATTTGAGCTCTCAGCACCAAAATGCTGTTTTCCTACGTGGATTTGTTTGTAAGTCAGAGGCTTTGGATTAAGCACTGTGAAGGACACAGTGATGGGGGGGTTTGCATACTGTAACTTCATGATGCTGCATGTCGGCATTGGACAGGGTCTCTGAAGCATCATAGCAACTCACCTGCTGCTTTCCTTCCCCTTTTCAGGTGCCAAGTTCCCCATCAAATGGACCGCCCCTGAAGCCATAAACTACGGAACCTTCTCTATCAAGTCGGATGTGTGGTCTTTTGGGATCCTGCTGACGGAGATTGTGACGTACGGCCGCATCCCGTACCCAGGTACCCATGCCAATCTGCCAGAACATTCCAATGCTTCAGTGAGGTGAGGCACTGATGGCTGAGGGTGTCCCATGTGTCCTCTTCCCCCCATCAGGCATGACTAACTCCGAGGTGATCCAGAACCTGGAGCGGGGGTACCGCATGCCCCAGCCTGACAACTGCCCCCAGGAGCTGTACAGCATCATGAATATGTGCTGGCAGGAGACCCCAGAGAACCGGCCCACATTCGAGTATCTGCGGAGTGTTCTGGAGGACTTCTTTACTGCCACAGAGCAACAGTACCAGAGCCAGCCCGGCTGAGATCCAGACAGACTGACTGACAGACAGACAGATTTACTGACAGACAGAGGGAGAGAAATGGACATATAGATAGACAGACTGCGATACAGACAGACAGACTGATGGAGACAGATTTAGTGACAAACAAAGGGAAAAACAGACATAGACAGAGAAACAAGATGAGATGCAGACAGACAGACAGAAGGAGAGACAGACAGACGGAGACAAACTGAGATACAGACAGACAGGCTGAAGGAGACTGACAGACAGACAGACAGACTGAGACACAAAGAGACAGACTGAAGGAGGCTGACAGACAGACAGACTGAGATACAAAGAGACAGACTGAAGGAGGCTGACAGACTTACTGAAAGATGGAGAAACAGACAGAGACAGAGAACAATCAGGTGGTGCAATCGCTGTAATAGATATTGACATGAAAAGCCACAGAGACAGACAGAACTACCCAGAGGTGACACACACACACACACACACACACACACACACACAGGTTTGTAATTACATCTTTGTGGGGACTCTTCATTCATTTCTATGGGGAAAACTTTAACCCCAACATGCCGACCTCAACCCTACCCAGCCATACCTTTAACCATAAATAACCAAACAAAATGCAAAACTTTTGGCATTTTTTAGTTTTTTGATTGCATCCACAGATTTTTGTGGGGACCTGAAAAATGATCAGTAAAAATAACAGATTTGGTCCCCACAATGTAATATAAACATAATCCACACACACACACGGACTCAATAATGCACACAGACATGAATACAGACTGCCAGACTGACATGAGGTGAACACCCCCACACTCACACGTACATACACATCTGGAGTTTCACTGGGAGGCCCAGCAAGCTGAGGCTCACGCTCACCTGGTAAATTATGGTAGCTCCTCTTTGACGAAGAAATATCACCCACACCAGTAAAGGCTGAGGTTAAACGATGGGATGAAACCCCTTGTGCAGGTTACCTGTATATCTGATTAGCACACCCACACCCCCTGTAGCATCACCGTACCCACAGCACATGCTACCCCAGAACCTGCCTTCCTTACGCTGCCCATGTATCTACTGTTGTGTCCTTTATCCTTTTATTGTCTTTCTTGCTTGGGATTTTGTATGGAAAAAATGTGTTTTATCACTTCTGAGCTTTTCTATGTATTTTATATTATGCCTCTGAGGACACAAATGCAAGAAAATAAAATCTGAGCAAAGAGGTGATGTGTCACAGGTACAACTCAGCTTCATTAGGGGCTGTGAGACGTCGGGCGCTTTTCCACCGCACCAGGTACCATACTTTCGGTACTTCCATCAAGTACCAAAAGTATGGCACTTCTTTTGTGTCGGTTTTCCACTGGCGTAAAAACTGGTACCGGTGCCAAATGACATCATCAGTGACCACCCCTGACTGACATCATCATAAAACAGCTATTATTTCACTGAATTAAAACATAGAAGACGTGCTGAGACTGGTGTTGTTGATTCATAATTAGAAGCTCGGCCAACCAGCTTTTTGCGATTGTTCAGTTTTTCACATGTGCCCCTTTTCTTCCAAGCTGCTTATTATTATGACAAATACTTTTTTATTTCGAGTCGTACCATCCAAATCCCGCTGGATCTGTTCATCCGACCATATGGCAATTAAAGCCTGTGTTTCCTCGTTTGTCCATCCCTCCATTTTACATTTTTTATATTTTTGTTTCTACTGATTTTCATTTCGTTTCTCGCTGTTTGCTGTGTGTTTCAAAAGATGGCGGTTGTACAGTATTTTGTGTTTCAGTGGCAGGCTATTTGCATAACCAATCGACAGCAAATACGTTTGCAAGTCCCACCCCAAAGTACCGAAGTACCAAAGAAGCACCCCAGCTGGTTTGGCACTTTCGGTACTGGAACTTTCAGTACTGGTACTCGACCGGAAGTCAATGGAAAAGTGAAAGTACCGTACTTTGTGTGGTGGAAAACTGCCCATAGTCTCACAGACACTTTGGGTTGCTCAGCTTCATTAGCGAATCTGAGAGGCGGTTTCACAGACACTTTGAGCTGCTCAACTTCATTAGCGGGTCTGAGACGCGGTTTCACAGGTACACTGGGCTGTTCAGCTTCAATAGCAGCTCCGAGACTTGGTTTCACAGACATTTTGGGCTGCTCAGCTTCATTAGGGGCTCTGAGACGTAGTTTCACAGGTACACTGGGCTGCTCAGCTTCATTAGTGGGTCTGAGACGTGGTTTCACAGACAATTTGGGCTGCTCAGCTTCAATAGCGGCTCTGAGACTTGGTTTCACAGGCATTTTGGACTGCTCAGCTTCATTAGGGGCTCTGAGACGTGGTTTCACAGACACTTTGGGCTGCTCAGCTTCAATAGCGGCTCTGAGACTTGGTTTCACAGGCATTTTGGACTGCTCAGCTTCATTAGGGGCTCTGAGACGTGGTTTCACAGACACTTTGGGCTGCTCAGCTTCAATAGCGGCTCTGAGACTTGGTTTCACAGGAATTTTGGGCTGCTCAGCTTCATTAGTGAGTCTGAGACGTGGTTTCACAGACATACTGGGCTGCTCAGCTTCATTAGCAATTCTGATATACAACTTCCTTGTGCTTTTTATATACCATGCTTCCAAGAATTACTATTGAGGGACGGGAAATACAGTGATATAGGAAGAAAAATCCTTAGGTACGATTCATGAGGGTTTAAAAATCAACAAACACCAGCACTCCCTCACCCTCAGCCTGCCTTCTCCATCACTGCAGGAACCATTTCACTGCAGGAACCAAAAGCACTTTTTAAAAGGTCTGAGTAGCTCAAACAGCTTCATAGAGGAATGTAGATGCCTGTTTTGTAGAAATAGATTTCATTTTATCAGCTTCTGTTGGAAAGCATCAATGAACCATTACTGTAATATGAAAGAAATAGTGGGTGCTGGATAAGGGCAGGGGTGTAGAAACTGGGGACCCCCCCCTCAATATTTAATTTGGCTTCATTTATCCTCCACCATCAAACATTTATATTTAAAATATTAAGTTGTGTCTCCCCAATATCAAACTCTCTCCTACGTCATTGGACAGGGGCTCCTCAGGCTACCATGACAATGGTGACAGAACAGGTGTCCCAGGGTCAGGTTCAACCCCACCCTCTCTGTGCAGTTACATATACAGGTAGGACCGTGAATTGCGTCATTCAGTGAGCAGGTAAATTATGTTACTGCAATTATTAATTACTATATATGTAATTAAACATTATATAAAACCGTAAATGACTGGAAATGTTTAACTTATTAGTATTTATCGATACATGATTTGGAGTCTATCTTATTGCTGTATTATGCATCAGTAAAAACTGCAAATTTAACTGAACCACACACTTCGGTCACAGGCCGAGCACGGGGGTCCCTCTCCCCAATCGCCAGTTATCGAATTTTCCGTCGTATGACTGGCTAAGCAGAACATTAAGCCCCGCCCTCCGGCCGGACTGCGCACGACGATTGGCTGAAACGGAGTTCAAAGCGCAGTCCCCGTTACTGCACCCAGACGCCTGTGCCGACGCTCCGTGCCTCAGTCCGGAGGTAAAATGGCGCTGACTCAAGGAACAAAGAAGAAAGTTTGTTATTATTATGACGGTAAGCTCCGGCACGCTGTGCACCACCGCACGATTTGGGGTTATTGGGACGTGGATTGCGCTATGATCTGGAGGGAGAGGGAAGTCGTTTGTGTGTTTTTAGCGGCCGAGGCGCCACGGGCTGCAGGGGCGGGCCGCCGTCAATTCGCGGGGGCCGCTCGCCGGGCTGCATGTCACCAAGGACGTAGCCGCTGGGTGCCTGGTGCCCGCTGCTCCGCGTCTTTCTCTGAAGAGCCGCTGTTTATGCAGTCAGACATGTAAAGTGACACGGAACTACTTGCAGCGGGGTGAGCGCGCCCTCCGAACCGTCGCGGCGGCATCTCCCCGGTGGCCGGTATCTGTCCGTCCTGGGCTGTTCGTGGACGGGGCCTTCAGCAGCCACCCTCAGGGCCATATAATTATTTATGTACCATCAATATTTCGGCTTTGAGGGGGCTGCATACTTGTGCTCTGTGGTTAATGCTGCTCCCCGTTTTGACTGTGTGAGCTCAGGTCTTCTCCCTGCCCCCCCTCCAGGTGACGTCGGTAACTATTACTACGGCCAGGGGCACCCCATGAAGCCGCACCGCATCCGCATGACCCACAACCTGCTGCTCAACTATGGTCTATACCGCAAGATGGAGATCTACGTATGTACGCAGTGCCCTGATGCAGGGGCTCTGGCCATACATACTTGTGTGGTCATGTGTGTGATCTGCCTATCCCCTCCACAGCGCCCCCATAAGGCCAATGCGGAGGAGATGACCAAATACCACAGTGACGACTACATCAAGTTCCTGCGCTCCATCCGCCCAGACAACATGTCTGAGTACAGCAAGCAGATGCAGAGATGTGAGTGGATGATGGGGGCAGGTGGGAAGGCCCACGCCTCCAGCTTCACCTTCTCCTGCTCCTCTTCCTCTGTTTAAACACCCTTTTCTCTCTGCATAGTTAATGTGGGTGAGGACTGTCCGGTGTTCGATGGCCTGTTTGAGTTCTGCCAGCTCTCCACTGGGGGCTCTGTTGGTGAGTAGGGCTGCCGTTATTGGGGGGTGGGTGCTGGGTGTCGGCGAGTCTTATCGTCTCCTGCAAACACCCCCCACAGCTGGAGCTGTCAAGCTGAACAAGCAGCAGACAGACATCGCCATCAACTGGGCGGGAGGCCTGCATCACGCCAAGAAGTCCGAGGCCTCTGGCTTCTGCTATGTCAACGACATCGTCCTGGCCATTCTGGAGCTGCTGAAGTAAGCGGGACTGAGCGGCATGTGGAAGGATGTCCGGGGTGCTGCCGACACAGGGTAACCTCCAGCTGTGTCACTGGATACCCGGCAGGTACCACCAGAGGGTGCTGTACATCGACATTGACATTCACCACGGTGACGGCGTGGAGGAGGCCTTTTACACCACTGACCGCGTCATGACTGTGTCTTTCCACAAGTACGGAGAGTACTTTCCGGGCACCGGGGACCTCAGGGTGCGTCTCCCGCCCGTCGGAGTGCTGAGCTCTGCACAGGCCTCCCTGATTGTGCTCACTTGACAATACTGGCAGTTTGTGTGTTTCCCACCCCCCCTCCTCTTGTCCCCATATGAAGCTATGCTCCTCAGTCTGTTCAGGTTTGGATAGCCCCCCATGGTGTGTGGGTGTGTTTGTCGAGTATTGTGACTCGCTCTTGGATTACTGCTCTTTTAGTGTAAGCTCAGCCTAGCTGCGTTTATGCCCAATTGGCTCCTTAACGGCTGTATACTTGTAATGTCTCTCCGTCACTTTGTACAAAACTGCCTACTAAATAAATTGCTGTAATGTCTGATGCAGTCAGCAGGGGGCGCACGGCCTTGCACTCATTTGTTACTGTTTGGTTATGCTTTCTTGTCACTCCTTTAGTTTGTGAGGCTGAAAAGAATTGTTTTCTATTGGGGTGTGTGTGTGTGTGTGTGTGTGTGTGTGTGTGTGTGTGTGTGTGTGTGTGTGTGTGTGGGGTTTTTTTTTTTTTTTTTTTTTTGCTGTAAGGAACTAGCTGTGTCTTAGCCTGACTGTTTCTTCTCCCCCCCCCCACCAGGACATTGGTGCAGGGAAGGGCAAATACTACGCTGTGAACTACCCCCTCCGAGATGGAATTGATGACGAGTCGTATGAAGCCATCTTCAAACCTGTAGGTTGCTTCTCCCTGGCTTTGGCTTTAGTGTTACGATACCCAAGTTATTGCTTCACTTTCGAATTTCAGCTTCTGTCACTTTTCTTCTCCCCTAGAAAAGGGAAATGCTCTCAAATGTTGTCCTGGGCTCTGGAGTGGAGCTGAAATTGACACTTGCTACGCAAAAAGATTTTTGTTGGCTACTAGTGTGTGAGCAGTTCAGTTGCAATAAAATAATCCTTAGGGGTGTCCATAACAATTTTTATATCGATTGAGTAATTCTACCACTAATCTGATTCTTTAAGTAATATTGATACATTGCATTTGGTACAAGACAGGAACCAACTAACCCTTGCAGGGTCACACGTATGGTTAAGTTAAGTTGTCCGGACAGCGGAAGGAAATGGAGACCCCGCCCACACAGGTGAAGGTGTGAACTCCACACAGTGGCAGTGTGCCGGGCTTACGCCACACTGTGTGTGGGTTTGCATAGATCACATTTGAGGACCAAATTGTCCCCAAAGTGTAGTAACACTTGAAATTTGCCTACTTTTGGGGACATCTTTTGAGGTCCCCATTTGGATAACCTCAGATTTATAAAAATCTGTGAATGCAATCAAAA
>JAODLC010000010.1:321337-332679 GCA_026781145.1 Hippopotamyrus pictus
ATTGTGAGGGAGGTGGAGCTTCAGGGACATGTAGGTGTGGGTGATTGTGAGGGAGGTGGAGCTTCAGGGACATGTAGGTGTGGGTGATTGTGAGGGAGGTGGAGCTTCAGGGACATGTAGGTGTGGGTGATTGTGAGGGAGGTGGAGCTTCAGGGACATGTAGACGTGGGTGATTGTGAGGGAGGTGGCCACCAAAGATGAGAGTGGAAGCATAAGCAGCCACAGAGGCAGCATACTTCTCCAAATTACAATGAACGTACTTCCTCAGCTGGAGCACTTCCACTCTCGTTTCTGCTGCTATAGTCCAAAGGCTGAGAAGCAGAACCGTGCAGCGGCAGCTGCCCTCACCGTCCTCGAGCTCCGCCTCCGGCCTGCGGAGGAGCTGCTGCCCGGGGGGCAGGGCCTGCAGCAGCAGCTGCATGTAGAAGTCGTTCTCCTTCTGCACCTCCCTCTGCTTCCGCAGCCGCAGCTTGTAGCTCACGTAGCTCTTGAAGCCGAAGCCCAGCGTCACCACGGGGTAGCCGATGCTAGGGGCGGGGTCAATGTCAGGGGGTAGGGTCAGTGTCAGGGGGCGGGGTCAGGGGCTGGGCAGAGTGGAGCTCGTGGACTTGGGCATCTTTCACAGAGCTGACGGCTGACTCACCAATGTGCAGCAAATGGGCGGCACAGGTCCACGTGGAAGTTCTTCAGATCTTTGAATCTGATTGCAGCCTCTATGTAGACAAAGAGTATCCAGAGAGACACTGTGGGCAGACACACGCCCCTCTCTGTGGAGGGAGACAAGGGAGCGAGTCACATGCCAGCCTCCGGCAGGAAACAGCTGAATGGGAAAAGGGATACGGAACTAAAGAAGTGACCACAGGTGTCACTGTACTGAAGCAGCTGCATGCGCAGGCCTACAGTGAGCAGGAAGCATCCTGGGAAGGGGGGTGTTCATGGACATCAGACCACAGCATGTTAGGATCTGCAGCTCAGCATGTTTTGATAAAGTGTCCATCTCAGAGGGAACAGCCTCAAGCAGCAGGCGTAAAAGTCAGAGACAGGGACCAGGTGCAGCCCTGACTATTTACCCATCCGGGAGACATGATGAAAGCCACAAGTACTGCATAATGCACGTAACACAGGTTACACCTCCAGAACGACCACCACTCCAGCCTGCAATTGAATGGACATGCCAGCATGCCGACGCTGGGCGGGGGGCAAAAGAGGGCACCATCAAACGGCCACAAACTAACAGGCTCGGCTGCCCTGGCGGGGGGTGCGGACTCACCAGTGTGCCAAACATACTGAACCCAGACGTATGTGCTGGCAGCAAAGAACAGCCACTGGAGGGGGATGAAGAGCAGGCAGGTGATGTCAGATGTGAAGGCCACACAGACGAAGAACACGGAGAACACCTGGGTGGGAGGGGGGAGAGGAGAAGGGGGGGAGAGGAGAAGGGGAGTGGAGGAGAGAGGTGGATATGAAGGAGTGCAAGCAGACCGACGGCCCATCTGCCCCCCCACCCCTCAAACCCCCCGGCCCTCACTCACCAGCCCCTGGTACCTGAAGGAATCATACACGCTGCGGATGAATAGCCAGAAAGGCCACAGGTACTCGAACCTGAACTCCAGCACGAAGTCTGCCAGCAGCACCAGGACCCACACCACCACGAAGCGCAGGTACAGGAACGTGCTGGAGGTGGATGGGGTGGTGGAGGGAGGCAGAGAGGGAATTTCAAGGGAGTGGGCATCTCTTACCACGTCCACTCTTCTACACCTCCGGGGGGCCTGTCTCGCCGCTCATCTATACCTCCGGGAGGCCTGTCTCGCCGCTCATCTATACCTCCGGGGGGCCTGTCTCTCCGCTCATCTACACCTTGGGGGGCCTGTCTCGCCGCTCATCTACACCTCCGGGGGGCCTGTCTTTCCGCTCATCTACACCTCGGGGGGCCTGTCTCTCCGCTCATCTACACCTCGGGGGGCCTGTCTCTCTGCTCATCTACACCTCAGCTGTCCTAAGTGTAACAGGGCCTGAGAAGCCTCAATCCCAGAGTGACTCTTCACAAGCATGCAAGACACATTGTGTCCCTATGCACAGGCCATCTCAGACAGCCCGTTTCTCTTAGTCATTCCGATGGATTAATGTTAAGGATATGTTAGCCTGTATTCCATCCTAGTCTAGTCCAGCTCATGAAAATGTGGTGGGGGACAGGCGATACGCAGAGGGCTGGAGCACGCGTCTTTGATTGCCCCATCGCACCCTAAGGTGACACCCTGGAGCCTCGCTGGCCTGGATAAGTGCACAATGACTGTTCTGGGCAGGAATCCACCCCCACATGCCAGAAAACAAGAGCTGGGTGCGAGAGCCGAGAGAAACAAGAAACACGGCAAATGAGTCACGCGTGTGATACACAGCACCAAGGCACGTGTCACCTGGGAGACAAGGAAGGGCGTTTGGCAGGAACAGCCACTGAGGTGCCAACACCCCATCTGGTCATGCCTAGACACGGCAGGGCTGCAGGGGGCAATGAAGAAATCATGTTCCTGTGTTCCGGTGCATACGATTCCCAGAATGCTCTGCCAAAGCCACTTTCTGATTGGACTGGGCCTCCCCTCACCGCCAACCACAGCTGTGAAGCTCAGAGTTTCTTTCTCCATCTTCTGGGAGTTTTACTGACGCTCACCAGGCACCAAGTACACAAATGCACAGCGTCACGCATCGCGTTCCTGCGGACTCACACCGGGCTGCGCCCGTCAGCCCAGGCACCAACTTGTGCCCCCCTGCGTCACACATTCAGAAAGTCATTTTTTTAAAACTATTTTTAGTTGAAGTAGTTTTGCCACAGCCCAGCTTTTTCTTAAATGCATGTCCAATACAAAACCCAAAGAAGCAAATCACCACCAATCGGTCCTTGTGAGGTCAAGCCAAATGAAGCACTCAGAGAAGCACCAAAGCGGGCGAAGGGAAGCCACAGACGGTACCCGGAGCCTACCCTCTGGGGAGACGGCCTAATCGGGGAGCCTCCTGTGTACCATCAGACACTGTACTGCTCACCCCACCTTCAACATCTCGTTTTCACACAACATCCCGATGGCCCCCGAGCTCAGCTGAGCACTCCCTCCCTCTCTCTCTCTCTCACGTAAAGCCTCACAAGGCACATTCCCACCAAAATAATACATTATGCAGAAGAATATTTCTCAATCTCACAATCCCATTATGTCAGACACCATCAGATAGGCAGCAGGACCAGTTTACACGTGTCCATCAGAGTTTCTTAGTACCAGAAACGGGAGAGAAGTGTCAACTCTGAAAGTCTGATGGCCACGCTAGGTGTTTAGGACGTGTTTAGGACCACAGATCCCAGGCCCGCTAAACTTTCTCCACCCACAATCCATTCACTGCTCCTCACACAAACTGAGTGTCCCCAGGCGCCTTTTACGCACACTTAATCTACTGTGAAGCCGCTGTCACCCATCTGCGGATGCTGCGATGATCAGAGCCGAGATTTGTCTCTCCATGCCGAGGATCCGTCACCAAGTAGCAGGCTTCGTCCCCAAGAGCACAGGCGAACTCACATCAAGCAAATCTGAGCTGCGACCCGGGGCCTGTGAGAGACCGCTGCTACCGACGAAGAGACAGCGCCCACCGCGGGCCGGGGCCCCGTCACAGTCATACCTGCCGTATATTCCCTCCGCTATTCGATTCCGCTTCAGCGGCCGCCGGAGTTTGCTGCAGTCCGCATTGCGCCGCTTCATCCTCCCCTCCTCGGCTTTGACTCCTTAACTCCGCTTAAAATTCGTTCCAGTTTCTTTCACGACTGCCAATAAATGACTCTGGAAAAAGTCGTTAGAATGAATAGCTATTATTCCATTCTCCAGCCGAATCAAATACATAAATAACACAACACCGCCATAAGCTCTGCTCCTTCCTTTGAGCGCAGGCGAAATGAGCCGCGCACTGTTTTGCGCAGGTGTCACTATGTGGCTGCAATTTCATCCAATTGCACAGCTCGTATCTTTGATTGATGGAATTACTGACCACTTCTGCTCCTCAATAGACAGTCAGTTATGTAATTCCTGTCAAAGACAGCGAATTGGGGCGGGTCAAAAGCAAGTCGACAACATCCACAGTCTATTATTGGACCAATCGGTTTCTTCGTCTACAAATCGCATATCGATGACTGTCATATCAGGTGACAGTGGAGGTGGGCCTTAGCATCGCGTACGCCAGTGGCGCCGCTGACTGCGCACAGCGACGGCCGGCTGGGTAGCAGAATGACGGGAGAATTAGCTGTGATTAGAATTTAAGTGGCCAAGTATTATTTCAGTTGACACGCACCTGGCAACCGACCGACAAATAAGCGAACAGTAATAAAGTGGGCGGACTGTAATTTTATTGTGCGCTGCATGATGAGTGCTGATTGACATTACTGGTTTTAGAGAGAAATTTGTTTCGACCCCGTGGGTAGGGTTTCGTTTACCTAAACTTTCTATGTATACTTAAATCTCCCTTTGCTTTGTGAAACTGTTTATTTTACACCTGTCTTTTTCAATTTTTTTTTTAATAAAGTGTTGTGTAATGACCTGGATCCCGTCCACTTGCTTAGGAAAAGGAAAATCTGCATTCAAAAGAACTGGAAAACAGGGAGCCGTTATTTAAGCGACCAGGCATGGAAGTTAACGGTGTGGACGCGATTCATAGAATTGCTCCTGAAATAGAAAACGGAATTGGATCGTATACAGAGCCATGGAACATTCCCTGGGTTAAAAAAATTGCAGGACGTTACAGTTGTGCAACATATCATGCATCTAATCCAAACGTGATGTAACATGAAACGTTAAGGGGCGTGTCCTTCGCGTGTAATAAATTATAGTACAGTACCAACAGGTACTATTAGTTTATTGAAGTTGTAAACCATGCTAATTCATTTAACAATTAAATTATTTGTGCAAATACATATTGTCTCAATTAGTTAGACTATACTTCCACAAAAGTCTAAACCTGTGCTCTAACACAGTAGTTCTCAATCCTGTTTCTGGCGCCTCATCGGCCAGAATGTTTTCATTCTAACCCACACTGCTTTCAACCTGCCACATTCATTAGCATATAAATAAGCCTGATTAAGGTAGGGTTGGAATGAAAACATTCTGGCAGGGGTGGGGACGTCAGGAACAACACTGAGAACCACTGATCTAACATAAATTATCAATTTCTAAAAATATTGTGATGCCCTTGCGCACAGACTTAATTTCCATCCTTGATACATAAAATGTGTCCTACCTTATTCATATATAAAATAGGGGGAACAATAGTTGAATTCACTGCTCTGTAGTACAGAAATGCAAAATGCTCCGCTCCGCACATTTTCTAAAAGATAACGGGGCGCTGAGCCGGGTACGTAAGAGGCACGCCCCACAGATCACCCCAGTCAGTCCGCTTCGATGGCGCCGCGCTATGCGCCCAGCCTGCGGGCGCCGCTGCCCCTGATGATCCTGCTGCTGCAGACGGGCTTCGCTGCACTTTTTGCGCTGTATGCCAGACTGGCCGAGCCTGAAGTCACCGCGGACAATCCATTCACAAAAACCTATGCCGGTAAGATGTGTGCTTATGATATCGTTTCATATCGTTAAGATATAGCTCATGTATACTGTAGTACTTGTACCAGAAGTCACTTTAAATGATCAGAAAAGTATTACGCGGGATGTGTACTGTGGAATTGGGTATTCTTTGTAAACAGTCCTTCTTGATTAAGGGTAGAATGTGTGAATACTTCAGTGTGCAGTACAGTGGTCGGTAGTGGCCTCCTGGTGTTAAGGTGTCCACCCTGTGTTCAGAAACCTATCCCGCACCTGTTTAAGTTTTAAGGGCCAGAGGCACCTTTACATATCTTTAAATGGACGATGACAGGTGAAAGTTTGCATTAGGTGATTTTAAAGTTTTCAGCAGGGATCTGAAGGCATCTGCTGAAGCTGCCATGCAGAGTGAGTGGGCACTATACGCAGGGCGGAGGCTGCAGCCTCTGGCCTCCCCTGATAAGGGGATAAGCGGCCCCCACTCAGCAGGGTGCCCTGCCCTGATAGCCCAGTCACAAGGCACTGGCCGTAACCGTGCAAACTAAACAAGTGCATTAATTAGGATAATTGCAGATTATAGCCAATTAAATTCAACTCAGGGTAACTTTAGACTTTAGCATACAGTAGAAAGGAAGCACATAAACAGGTAGTGATAGCTTTATGCTAGCTGGCAGCCTGGCGAGCCACACATTGACTGATCCATGGTGTTCCCCATATGACAGGATTCCAGGATGTCAATGTCATGCTCTTCCTGGGCTTCGGTCTCCTAGCCACGTGCTTCGTCCGCTATGCATTCAGTAGCTTGGCCTTCGTCTTGTTGCTGGGCTCCTGCTCAGTGCAGTGGGCCATCTTGGCAAATGGGTTCTTGTACCACTTTCATGATGGAAAGATCTGGATCAGCCTAAGAAGGTAAGCAGCACTGGCTTCCCAGCGGCCTTGCTTTTCATGAGTACGCTTGAAAAACAAGCAGGAAAAATAAAGGTATAAAAACAAGAACAAAACAAAAATAATAATAATAAGATGACTAACAAGGGGAAAAAACTCAAAATGTCCAACAAACCCACAACAGCTGGGAAATACAGTTCTTAGTCGTATCACGTACTAAATACAGAAAAGAACAGGATGGCTAGTGACATCTGCTGGCCAAAAAGGGAAACGATGGATAAAACAGGAAAAGGCAGGGACTGATCCTGAGACGGGGAGCCTCTTTCCACTAGATCAACTGAAAAGCAGCAGACTGTAGACAGCACCACCCCTGAGAGGCGTTAAACTAGGCTTCCAGTCTGCCACAGTCATTAAGGATTATACTGTGCTTATTGACACACCAAGCTTTAAAGCCCACTGCTCTCATCAAAGATCCTAATGAGAAAGTCCATCCATCCAATGTCCAACCCGCTTATCCGACTGGGTCGCGGGGGGTCCGGAACCTATCCCGGAAGCAAAGGGCACGAGGCGGGGAACAACCCTGGACAGGGGGCCAGCCCAGAAAGTCTATTATAATAAAGCATAATTCTTTACCACCAAGCTGATGTGTAGTGAGTGTTCTGCAGTAAAATGAATGATGATTGCCCATCTCTGCCAAAACACCTGCGATCTGTGGCTTCTGGTCTCATTCTCCTCCCTGTGTGCTCCACCAGTTTGGCTGAGGCCCAACTGTGTGCAATATCCTGCCTTATCGCCATGGGGTCGGTCCTGGGCAAGACCAACCCTGTCCAGCTGCTTCTCATGGCTCTGCTGGAGGTCACTGGGTTCATAGCCAACACCTGGATCCTCCATACCTTCCTGAAGGTGAGTCTGAGGCCACTGAGGAATGAGACATAAAATACAGAGGGCTGTGGGTTTGAATCCCAGACTTCATTATTCTCTTTGACTGCGGTGAAAGTGTATGAACATAGCATGCTAATGCCTTCTAAACACAACAATAAGTGGTGCTGACTCCCACAGGCTGATGTCATGTACAGCAGTGCGCTGCTCCACGTCTTTGCATCATT
The DNA here is from genome assembly GCA_026781145.1 of Hippopotamyrus pictus. Classification (NCBI taxonomy): domain Eukaryota; kingdom Metazoa; phylum Chordata; class Actinopteri; order Osteoglossiformes; family Mormyridae; genus Hippopotamyrus; species Hippopotamyrus pictus. The sequence goes on from JAODLC010000010.1 coordinate 328,884, forward strand.
TTTCGGAGTGATAATGTCATGGACACTAGTCCAAAAGCAGCCTGAATTGCAGCACGAGAAGGAGAAGTTGGATCGCAAGACAGCCCTTTTCTCTATGATGGGTGAGTCCATGGGAGATAATGGTGTAATGCTGAATGGGTCAGCAGTGAGATGTGTGGGGCTGCTCACAGCACCCCAGGATGGTCCATTTATGGATCTTTGACCAGTATGGCTCCAGGAAATAATCTAGCCTAAAAAATAACTCCTTTGGGTATAAGCATTAACCAAGCAACTACCTGTGAATGCAGTGTTACAAAATAACCAGCAGAGGGCAGTAGTATAAGGTTTGCATTGCACAGGAGTTTAATGGTCCTGGCCTGTACTCCACAGGGGTGCTCTTCCTGTGGCTGTTCTGGCCCAGCTTCCTGTCTGGACTAGTTGCCCCTTCCTTGCCTGCCTGCAAGATGGCTGCCATTTACAGTACTTATCTGTCAATGGCGGCGAGTGGCATCTCTGCTTTCACCGTCTCCATGGTGATGAGCCCAAGAGGAAAGATCAACATGGTGAGGGCAGGGGGTGAGAGGGAATGCTGCCTCACAGCGGCCACAGTGCATCCTGGGAGTTGCAACACCGATACAAGTTCACAATCAAGATTACAATGCTCACTGAGTCAAAGCCACCAATTCAGAGGCACAGATGTGCTTGGCGCGAGGATGCTGCGTGTTTTGCTCGTGTTTGCCCATCGCACGGGTGTGTGTTTCACCTCTATGTCCATCCTGCAGGCTCACATCCAGGGAACCATGCTTGCAGGGGGTGTTGCTATGGCATTCATTATCTCAGTGAAGCACACGCCGTGGGTTGCTATGACAACAGGGACGTGTGCTGGCCTCCTCTCCACGTTGGGATTGCTTTACCTTAAGGTGCTTTGATGATCACTCCCTGCTCGCTTTGGACTCCGCCTCCTCTGTATTTGATCTCAGGCTTCATGCACCATATAAGTGAAGATAACAACCACTTTGATTCTGACTAGTACCACAATTTACAGACTCTGCTGGAATCAGACTTAAATATGTCAACATAAAAAAGTAAAATAGACACTATTGCATGTCGAATTATAACAGCATAGTTTTGAATGCTTCAGTAGCACATTAATTCCCACTGTGCCAATCAGAAGGAAGAAGCCACTGGCCCACATCCCATAATCTTCTGCCTTCTCTGCCTTTGTCCACAGCCCCACCTGGAACTGACATTTGGCTGTCATGACACCTGCGGGGTCCTCAGCATCCATGGGCTGCCAGGGATTCTGGGATGGGCAGCCTACCTCCTTGTCCAAGTGTCCCACGCCCCTGATGCGTACGTGACAGCCTCCGGGCTCACGGCAGTAAGGCCTCGTGCCGGGGCTGAAAAGGCTGACGGAGGGAGGGGGCTGGGGGTCTACACCCTCCCCAGGCAGAGCTGATGCATGCCCCCGTCCTCCCGCCTCACACACTTGTGTCCCGCATGCAGGCTGTGATGGGTTTAGCTGATGCCCGGTGACCTGTCCCCCTGCAGGGCCTGGAGCCAGAGCATGTTCTGTGTCTGCAGCCTCCTCCTCACCCTGAGCACCAGCGCTGTCGCGGGGGGGCTCACAGGTGCGTGTCCTCTACTCGTGGGGCACAGGAACAGGGCATGTTAGCACTTTGCTATTATTGACACTCAGTCCCTCTCTGAACTTCAGGGTTTCTCCTTAAGTGGGCCATCTGGAGGCCACCACAGGACAGGAAGTGCTTTGAGGACCAGGCATTCTGGAAGGTATGGGGACAGCAGGGGCTCCACTGCTATCACTGCCACCGCCAGCAGCCATCTAAACAGCAGCTCTGTCTCTGTCCCTACAGTTTGAGCACCTGGCCACGGAGCAGTGAGACACTGCAGGCAGAAGCAGAGTGAACGCTTCCCGCTTCAGAAACCTCCATAAACGGACTAACTGCAAAATACACATCGATAGTTAACACCTTGAGATGAAATTAACTCTGCGGGACTGGAGACAAAGTTAGGAGCCCTTTCATTGTATGGGCCGTAGACAGGTGATGAGGAACTCGGGGCTCAGTAAGACTGGAGTAGGTTGTCAATCACTGAAGAATCAGCCAATTAGTGTATGACAGTATAATAGTCCTGCCCACAGAACCACTGTCATTTCATAACTCCATTGCTTTGAGTTTGTATGAATATTCTCCGGCAGCAAAGCCATCAGTAAAATCACTGTTTAAGTCCTGTGTCTCTGCTTCTCTTACTGTGTAATTACATCCTATGGGAGTGTAAAGAGCTTCGCTTCTGGCCTGGCAGGTTTCCAGGTCGTGGGGCTAACTGATCTTACTTTGGTACATAAGAATGGAAAGAGCAGAGGCCCACAGCAGCCATTCAGGCCAGACCCGTCTGGACTTGTACAACCTGGGCTGGTCCGGCATCCACCAGGAGTCCGGCATTGCTGGAGGGACTCTAGGCCGCATTTCCTAGTCTCTGTTTGAGCTGAGCAGAGTGCAGGAGGCTGCAACTAGTCAGACTGACTGAGCACCTTCGTGGTGCAGAGCTTCTGAGATGTTAAGAAACACAGTCAGCACAAACCTCAACACAAAGGTTGCATGTTTTAATCTGTTATACAGCTTTTACATTCTAAAAAAAAAAACCCAGTACGTCGGCACAGAAGGGAAAGACACGCCCAAGTACGTAGGAAGTTTACAGAAAATAAACATTAAGGTTGATTATGAGGATGAGCTGCAGCCCTCACTGCTGCTTACTGAGAGTATTGAGCATTAAGCACCTTGTCACCAAACCACCACATCCCACACAGACTGAACACATGCTGTGTGCTGGATGCTGACAATGTCAGTATAACAAAGGTCATGTCAGTTTGTAAAAGGACCCCAAAAAGAACTAAACTCAGCATACAGCATGTGCACGTGATTTAATAAGACACCAACTAGAAAGAACATGAAACTTTCTAAAAAGAAAGAAAGGCAGAAAGACGTTGGCTAGCTCAAAGTGAGCAAAGAGCTCGGCGTGAGAATGAGGACCACCCCAAACGTCATGACATCAGAGCTCAGGATGTACAGACTGTTCCACCTGCTGCTGTACAGTAAGTGAAGGAGTTTCACTGATGAAAGGAACACACAGCCAGCAATGTCAAGTGAAAACATCAGAGAATGAGAAGCTCAAAAAGAGCGCTTGAGTACCTCCGTGTGAGCGGAGAAGCAGCTCCCCCCGCCTGGACTGTAAATTTATACATTTAACCAAACAGTGGGAGGCTCCAGGTCAAAAACACCGTCACAGCACTGAAAACTTCAAATTATTGCTTAAAGTTCTGTTTCAGACAGCATTCTTAGACATTATTTTGTACATTGTGGCAAACAGACAGGCCTGACAGAGAGACTCCCTTGGGAAATGAGAGCTTACTCTTCCGGAAGAAGACTGTGCAGCTGGACATCTCTCTATGAACAGCCACACGGTTACTGCGGGGTATAAGACAACTTATAAACCCAGAAGTTCCTCAACCAAGAGCTTATGGAGGGAATCTAATGGAGGATGCACATCTGGAGCGGCACTGGAGGGGGAAGGAAAAGGTGGAGGATGAGAAAAGGAGAGATGCTGAAGCTTTATGTAGACACAGGCATCAGGGGAACATCCGACTAGGTGACAGACAGCAGGTCACTGCCACAAGTCTTCGGTGCGACCAAATTTGAACACCAGACCCCTGAAGGAGAGAGCAGACAATGATCCTTAAAGGGAGCCAGTGCTCTTCACATCACAGACAATGATCCTTAAAGGGAGCCAGTGCTCTTCA
>JAODLC010000010.1:332779-349598 GCA_026781145.1 Hippopotamyrus pictus
CAGACAATGATCCTTAAAGGGAGCCAGTGCTCTTCACATCACAGACAATGATCCTTAAAGGGAGCCAGTGCTCTTCAGGTCACAGACAAAAGCCTCAGCAGAGCTGAGAAATCCTGAGAAACAAACTTCAATGTAGGTTAAAGGAGACTCACCCAAAGAAAATGAAAGCGTTCTGGAAGAAAATAGCAATGCCTGGGTACACGGTGTCCTTATCTGAAAGGGAGGCATGGTACATCAATGTCATCCCACTGTAAGAATAATCAGTGTACAAATCGAAGATCTGCAACCCCCAGTGCAGTGCTCCAGCCCAGAAGCCTAGGCACACTTACGGTGCACGACGAAGACACCGAACAGGATCCACATGGAGGCGATAAGGGAACCAAAGGCCAACATGAAGCCGATGAAGAGCCAGATACGGGCACCTGTGAGAGATGGTGACAAATAGGGGCTGAATCCTCACACAGCTCACAGGGAAGGCAGGCGGGCGCACGGCCTGGGATCTCAGTCACAGCCAGAATCGCACCTGTCTGCCCCATGCAGCCTTCACTGTAGCTATCCCCTCGCACTTGGCCGTTGGATACTGCATTGATCCTGTCAACAGAGAAGAGACTTAATGCTCCTCGCACTCTAGAACAGCGCCCCCACCCTGCCCAACCAGAGCGGTGCTCACATGAGGAAAGCCACTGTAGCAATTACTCCACAGACGTGATAAGTGTGGTTGAATAAGGTATTGCTGGGGTACATCACTGCTGCATCGATAATGATCCACCAGCCAGTGAAAAACTGCAGAATGAGAGAGAGAGAGAGAGAGAGGGAGGGAGAGAGGGAGGGAGAGAGGCAGGGAGAAGGGGGAGAAGGAGATGGGACAGAGAGAATGGAGGGAGAGGGAGGAGGAGGGCGGGGGATATCAGCGACTTGGACTTTGCTCCGCACTCGCCTTCCGGCGCATGGCCATACAGTAACACAGCAGTCATGGCAAGCATTCAAGCAAACTACAGATCGTGCTAATGTATCAAAAATAAGGCAGTTAAACATCTATCCGTTGTGCTAGAAAAAGAAATATCAGCACCAGGATGCCGGCCGCTATAGAGGCGACGGTGTTCCTCTTCTCCGCCCAGTCCACGGAGCAATCGCAGTCGCCACACCGGATACTATCCAGAAATCCGGACATTCTGCTGAATTAAACACAGCTCGGGGCCTGCGGGGGTTCAGCACACACCACACATTACTGTCACGCTACTGTGTAGTCTCCAGTGTTTCACATGACCCAAAAGGCTTCACGCGACTTCACTGACTGATTCAATGGTACCCGGGTCACATTTTAAAGCTATGAAAGCTTGATGTCAGAAGGGACTATATCCCTACCCAAAGCAGCTAGCTGGAATGTATCGACAAACGTTATTGTTCAAAAACAAAGTTGATTTTATTCTCAATCACAAAGGGGCCCATTGCCTTGTGGGAAATTCAGTCCAACCAATAACTCTATGTCTCCCCAGCCAACGAATCAGCGCGCCGCAAAAACTACAAGTCCCAAAACGACACTGAATCAACAACATCGCAGCCAAACTGCGACAGAGGAAACGAATATTGTTAATTATTGTTTTTTTTTTGCCAACTGGTACATCTTGAGCTTTTCAACTGACCATTTACTAATATTAAATATAATGTTATAATGCAGAGAAATTAAATCTGACTTTTTAGTCAGTTTTAACACTAAAACTAGCCAGCTACTCTAGTAATAACCACAAACATCGAACCCCCTTCAGATCCTGGACAAAGAACCAAGAAGATGTACGTCCCATCTATTTCACCGTCGAAATAACCGATGCTGCCGCTGTCATAAACGAAAAAACAAACGTTAAGTCACCTTCTCGTAGCTGAAGTTTGCGATGTATACGTCCAGTATCTCGGCGTCAGCGTGTCTGCGCATGTGTAGGCGCCTTTTCCACGCCCCGCGACACGTGAAAATAACGTACAGGCTCACTGTCAAAAGCATCCTGGTGATCTGTCGAGTTGAGCTACTTTGTGGAATTAGGCTACAGTGGTGCTAATCGACAGCCCAAACCCAAACTCCTACCCTAACCCTAACCCACCAAAACCCCTAAAACCCTTACCCTAACCCTAACCAAAACTCCTAAAACCTAACCATAACCCCCAAACGGTGGAACTGCACATGCGCAAAAAGGCTCGATAGTACGTTTCTATGGGTAGCTCAACTCGTCAGAACACCGGCTGCAACTTGCTTCCCTGCTTCCCTGCTGTACTGTGTTATTAAAACAGATCGCTGTCTACTGACTTGGTACATTACGCCACAGCATGTCACGGGCCTCTATACTTGTTTGCAGTGAGAGCTAATCCTACAAAGAAAATAATCTGGGGAACTACATGCTTGATACAAAATCATGTCCACCCTAGGGAGGGGGGAAATAATCCATTTTCTAGTAAGTGATGAGAGTTGGCGACTACTACTCTACATCATGCAAGTTTGTGAATATGAAGGCTAATCCAGCTCATCTTTTATATACATCTTAAAATCTAATGGAAAATTGTTACTAAATTTGATCGATAAGTCAGTCCTGCCGCAACGCAACTAATGTGTTCCTGAAAAACTTCACGTTCACTAAAATCGCGGAACCTAATAAAATACCCTTATCCAATCGGGAAAAAGGGTTAGGGGAAATTAGCAACTTATACCAAACGAAATGTATTAATTAATAAAAAAAAAATGATGCCATAACCAATAATGAATAAGAAATAACAATATATCAATACATCATATCATAAATTTCCCCTACGGGTCTAGGAGTCTCATGAAAATAGCTTCAACCGAACGTGTTGACCTCGCTGTCGAATGCTGACTGTCGGGAGTAGTAGTGGCCAAAATGAGGCTTCATGAAGTATTTGCTATATCTGACCATCTACTGGAGTCATAAAATACAGCAAATGTTTCATGATGCATCATTTTGACCTTGTACTCTGCACATGGATCGAGTTTGCATGCTCTTCACACAGGTCAGCTGTGGGTACCCCACTTTTGGGAATCTTTAAACTGCTGTGTGTGTGTGTGTGTGTGTGTGTGTGTGTTGTGCTGGATTGGCATACCATGCGATTAGATCACAGATGGCCAAATGGTGCAAACAGTTGTTGAAGATGCAAGAATGGATGAGGATCAGGGAAGCTGATTTTTCTCTAAAAGCTTCTGTTCTTCGACCTCCTGCACACTAATACAGTCAACTTTCTTTTCTTTTTCTCTTTTAGATCCTGTGAAAAAGGTGAATGGAGCTGATGGCTGTGTCTGCTTAGTCATAAGCCACAGCCATGCAGCTGGGCATGGACACAGCACACATACAACGGCTGCAAACGCACACTGGAGGCAATACGGCTAATCTACAAAATAAGTTAATTTAAAAAGGATGTTGTGTGATTTTATTAGGGCTGTCAAAATTAACGGGTTAACGCAGATTAATCCATCATCATGACTAATCTTATTTAAATTTTTAACACAATTAACCCATCTGCAGTGCAGAATTACTCAAAATCCCGAGTTCAGAATCCAAGACGGCTGTGCCTTTTATCAACAGAAGGGAAAGTTGTAGTTTTATCCTGTTTAAGCACTACTGCTCATTTGTGGCTCATTAAATCGGTTGCACACACTATACCATCCAACTTATCTGTTGCTACAGAGTTTTATACGTAAAGCACCACACGTAAAGTGTTATCAACTGATATTGCTAACAATGGAAATTAACCAGGCTAGAATTGGATTTCATGATTAGTCGGATTATTTGTCGGATTTACAGTAGTTTGGGCTAATTGTAAGTGAACAAAGAGAAATACCATTTAAACTGAGGTACCTTAAATCCGACGAGTTGTCTGGCTAAGCAAAAAATCTTGCTTTTTGATATGGGTCCATGGTGTCGCACTTCTGTGACAGATGGAATGCATCCGACTCGTGTTCAAGATGTTCAATAAACATGTTAAGTGCATATATATTCCCTTTTTTCTTGTCTGTTTGCTCATGCAAAATGAAATGCGATTAATATAGATTAAAAGTGAATATTTAATCGTGATTAATCGAAATTAATCAACAGCAGCTGTGATTAATCTGATTAAAATTTTTAATCGTTTAACAGCACTAGTTTTTATATAAGTGTATGAAATATTTTTAGAATCTAAGACTTTGACCTGTGCAATGAGTGGATGTACAAAAAGCTCAATTCTTTTACACTTGGAAACCGGTTCAAAAGAATGATTTGTTCACGAATCGGACATCACTTGGATCGCTCTTTTTGCGTGCAAGCAGTGTTTCTCGCAGACCATATGGCGTTGTAGTTTGCTTAGTGGTTCTCACTCCAACTGAAAATCGTGCAAATACAAATGCTATTCGGACATGGGTACTAATTAATTGATCACGTTAGCACAGATTTGTGGTGTGATATCCCGCACTGAAGCGACTATGTACACACACACGTTTGTTTTTTTACTATTTATATAAATGAAAAATTAACATAGCAATAAACTGTACTTTTACTGCATTGGCCAAATATTCAAACCATTATACATTACATAAAAATAATTTATGATAGAATTTGTTTAAGCATATGGTGCATGATAACTTCCACCAAGCAAATCATAGCAGTGGCTCAAGCTAAAGAAGAGCCCAAGGGCAGGTCCAGCAGCACATTTGCAGGCCCTGACCTCCACACTGAGAGCCCAAGGGCTGGTCCACTGTATGTCTAAGGCACATACATAAAAAGGGCAAGTCACCGAGGACATAAAGCACAGATTTAAAAAGGCCAACAAGCAGCACCCAGCTAACTAAATCAAGAAATCCTGGTATGTGGTAGCTAGGGTTAAACTGGCTGGCACCCCAGAAAACATATGTTTGGAGATTGAGCTTTGCTCCCCATACACCTTAGCGTAAGGAATCCCACAACCAATCAAAGCTAATTGTGTACTAGACAGGGAAGCAGGTCAGGATTGTGATGGAAGATACTGCTACGGACTCCTAATGCAAGACAAACAGGATTAAACTGTCCACATTCTGACTTTGATTAAAGGAAAGATACAGAATGAGGGCAGTTAAGAGGCAGAGGGAAAGGCACTTGGCCAGGATCTGCCCCCCCACCCCCACAGTACTGCTCTCATTCTGCCACCAAAGCACTCCTTCAAGAATCATGCAAACATTTGAAAGACAGATCATTGTTACACCAGCAAAATTAAACATTTTATATAAAAGCATGGCATAAAACTGAGCGATAATTAAATGATGTCCACAGGAGGGCGCTGACAGCTGTTTTCAGTGTAAACAATTAAAACACTCTGAGCAACTGCAAAGCAACTGCAATGGAAAGGATGATGACTCCGAAGAAGCCGACATAGCCATAGGCTCCATTCATCCTTTTCACAGGATCTAAAAGAGAAGAAAAGAAAGTTGACTGCATTAGTGTGCAGGAGACCCAAGAACAGAAGTTTTAGTGAAAAAATCAGCTTCCCTGATCCTCATCCATTCATGCATCTTCAACAACTGTTTGCACCATTAGGCCATCTGTGATCTAATCGCATGGTATGCCAATCCAGCACAACACACACACAGCTTCCCAAATGTGGGGTACCCACAGCTGACCTGTGTGAAGAGCATGCAAACTCCATGTGCAGAGTACAAGGTCACACATAATGTTATATTAAGCTGCAAGTCCAGACTGACAATGAACACATGCAAAAACATCACAGACAGAAAGAGAAGAAAAAAATAGACTGAAGTAGCCTTTCAGGCCAAAGGCTCTTACTGCCGGTGTAATAACCCCAGGCGTAGGAGAAGCGGCTGGTGACCCAGATGACACCCAGCACCGAGGCGGAAGTCTGCCAGAGAGAGGGAAGGAGGAATCAGCAACAGCGACACTGCAGTGATGGTCAAATGACTTGCCGCTCATTCCTTATTTTAACAGATTGTTGTGTAGTTGAAAGCGACCTGTTCTGCAGCCACATAAAATCAATACAGAACATTGATACGTGAAGAACGCAGTCAGCAATCATATTTAAATCACTTTTCTTCTCAAACCATGCCAGAAAAGCTGTAATGAGCAAAATGATTACTTAATTTCTTAAGACTGGTAGCCCCATAATGACACACATGTAGTTGAAATTTTTAAGTGATGGTCAATGAGGTGGTCAGTATGTCTATGACTGGTTTTGTCTAAACTACTTCACCAGCACTAAGAAAGGGACAATGTCACTTTTTAAGTTCAGGTTGTACATTTTAACGGAGGTTTTTGCCGATTTCATTAAAGTGTGTAGCGGCTTTAACATAAATAACTAAAGTAACGTGATGAAACTTCATCATTAAATATATGACCTGAGCAAATTCCAAATCATCTTTTGCATTGTTGTACAGTTTACGGCACAGCGTACACTTCCGGGTTTTTCTACATAATTTTTTTTGCCTACCATTATTGCAATGATACTCCGGGCAATGAGTGATTTTACTTGCAATACCACCCCAAAACAGTCAGGTCGTCAGGTCAGGGGCACATGTGCAGGGTTGGGGCACATGTGCAGATGCAGCGCATTGCCGCACCCACCACATGGCAAAACTCCTTGGCATTCCGGCTGGTGACCCCCCAGGCAGGCATACGGTCCAGTCCCACACTGGCCATCCATCTGCCGCAGCCGGGTGTTACATGGGCGTCCCCCCAGCCTGGTCCAGCCTCTCGGGCCGTCAACAATGAGGATCTGCGAGCTGGATCACCCTCAGGGAAACGCGCCACATGGCCATAGTGTCGTAACAAAACAGCAGGAAGTGATAATGGTAACTGGCAGCTCATCCCTGGCTCCTCAGGACAGGTGGTGTCTCAGATAAGATCTACGCCCAGACATTTCTGGGCTGGGGACTACAACACCCAACAGCCCCCACTCCATAAGCATGTCAGGGGAGCTCATTTAATGTCTCTAGGCAGGGAAACTCACTGCACTAACCAAGTGCACCATCGTTAACAAAATCAGCCACACACACACACACAAACACACAAGTCCCAGAAAGCTCTTTCCTTCAAGCAGCCGAGCGCGGTGGTACGTACCGGGTAGACGAGGCCAGCGATGGTCTGGAAGATGAGCCACTGGGGGTAAACTTCCAAAGTGTTTTGGTGGGCCCTCTGGATGCAGTTGAAGATCTGTTCTTTCTCGCTGTACATAGTCGGGTACTGTCAGCGAGAAAACAACGGGAAGCCTAAATATCCATGTAATGATCACTAGATATAGTACGGACTATTCAAGATTGGTTTATTGTCCATACAACAATATACACAGTATACAATATATAAAATATATATAAAAAATATAAAACAGAAATTTCATATAAATAATAAATTCTAACTATTAAGGAATTCAAGGGGGTAAATATTTCATGCATGACTACAGCGAAAGCCCGGCGGAGCAGAATGAACACAGTGGCCCCGTTATATAGGGGGGCAACGAGGAAACTTGGAACTTCGGACCAAATGACACCTTCCGACTGGTCGTGGGGTGGGTAGGCCCCAGGAAAAGATTTTGCCGACCAAGGGCCTACTCTAGTCCAGGACCGGGAAACGACGACGTCTCTGATATGACCTACTACAAAATCTTAAATTATTCAGCGTCGTAGGCTACATTTATAAAACACAGTCTCGACTACGTCCCTGTTCACCATACACTGGCTAAGGAGAACAATTAGCAAACTCCATGTTAACCCGAACGCAGGGAACAGCATTCATCTTTGCACTCCCAGACAGGCAGGAAGAGCAGCGTTTCTGCACACTCACGGCGTGTCAGCGCCTCTGAGCAACACTCAGCCCGCCCGACCCACCTTAATGTCGTATTTCTTCCTGGCCGCGCCGACCTTGATCGCCAGGTACATGAGCATAACCAAGCTGTAGACAAAAGTGAGGATCACGAAGCCGAACCTCTCCGGGAGGACATCCAGGACCTCCATGGCGAGTCAGGAGAGAGCTAGTGATCGCACGGCTGCAATCGGGGTCTCCCTGAAAATGAGGGAACTTTGCACGGGGCGTGCGATCAAAATCCGCCCGTCCCCTCCTCCAACTAGGTCGACTCACGATAAAACGCTGGAATAAAGTGCAGGCAACGTTTTTTTTCTAAGATAAGAGGGTTCATCGATCACTCGTGGCACGTGTTTGTTTGATGCTTATTACTTTATCAAAGCGGTGAATTCAGACAGGAGCAGTAATCACGGAGCTTAGGAACATTGTAATACTTCATTCGCATGCAAGACAGCCAATCAGAGTGTCAGCCAGAGAACAACCTGGACAGCCAATCAGACCACCAGGCAGAGAATGACCCGGACAGCTAATCAGAGCACCAGGCAGAGAACAACCCGGGCAGGCGGGCAGCGCTCAATTTTCTGGTCTCCTGGCTTGTGTGCGTTGCGTAACCTGTCTGACTGAGGGAGCGCTCGAGTCCGTCTGTCTAGTCTGTACCTGGGTTTGTTCCCTTAGCTAATATTACTGGTTTTACTGGTCCATTTCGAATTCCTCAGAGATGATTATGAAGACCGAGGAGATCTACTTGCAAGCATAAGTTGTAGTTTCGTATCTGACTATTTTTATGTTGATTCATGTAGATGGTCATCCGAATTTACATTTCCGAACGTGTAACTTTGACAGTTTTGTAAATGGAAGTGTAACGTAGGCAGTCGCCGGCTGCCGATGGGCTAGTCGCGTTGTCCTGGTAACGGGAGCGAACTTTCCGGAACTTCGAGAAACGGGTCCCTCTAGTTACACGGCTGGCCGGTAGGGGGAGTACGGACCCGAACATGGCTGAAGTTGACGTTAACTGTTAGTCATTTAACATTCTTCTGGCAAATATTCCACAGTAGTGGGATATATTTAGCAAGCAGCTGCAAGTTTCCCACACAATATATCCCAATACTTTATTTAAAATAAAAAAACATGTTTAATAAACCTTGGCCTGTTCCAATCCGCCAATTTAAGTTACTTGAGTTGTGGCGCAGAGGGTTTTAACGTGACTTAACGTGCTCTCTACAAATAAAGTGAGCATGGATTCTGCAGGTGAGAAATGTGAGCAGGCAGCTCCTGCAATGCTCAATGTCTGCCTCAAGGTGGCGCTGAAGAAGCCACCTGGGGCCCCTCGTGCTCCTACCAGCACACGCCCTCGCCACATATCCCTCCCTGACAGGAGAAGCCGGTCCAGGTCGCCCATTGGCACCAACCTGAGCCTAGAAGGTGAGGCCACCCGTCTCCCTGCAGAGAAACAGGAGCTGCTTAATATCGCCCATGCCATCGCCACCAAGGCCCTGGGGGTGTCAACCCTGCAGCTGCACGCCGGCGTACAGCCCCTGCTGGGGCCAGAGGACCACCTGAGACTGGAGGCCCCAGGGAGCTCCAGCGAGGTGTGTCTATTCCTGCAGCCAGAGCCCCTGGGCCTTGGCCCACCTGCCTCTCCCTGTAGAGGGCACTCTGTGAGCCAGCGAGTGCCAAGCCCAGTAAACACACCAGTGCGTTTGTTCATTGAAGTGCATTTCTGTGGTGCCATGAACCATGGTGAGGCAGGTCTGCCTGCATTTTAATGACACTCCGCCCCTCTGTGTCCCCTCCAACACTTATTTCTGTGTTGCATGCACTCAAGTCTAACGGTTTCTGCTGGATATTTAACTGTTCTGCTCCTCCTGAGCAGCCATACTATGTAGCTTCATGTACTCTGTTTCTGTTTTATTGATCACATGACTGAATGTTACCTCAGGGAGCCCTGAAGGAGGATGAGGTGACATCATGGGCCCTGTGTGGGTGGGGGTGGGGGGGTAGGTGTGGGTCACATGGCTGGCCGGCCATGTTCACATGCTGCTGGGCAGGCCTCTGTACTTTACTGAGGTGGAGAAGAGCAGGCCTTCCCGGGGGCTCAGTGCGTTTGATGTGCTTATGCACATAGGCTACGTTCACACTGCAGGCCTTAATGCTCAATTCTGATTTCCTGTTCAAATCGGATTTTTTGTTTGCCTGTTCACATTACTCTTTTTAATGTGGGTGATATCAGATTTCAATGTGAACGGTTCACTGTACTGTACTGGCCCGCGTGCGCACAAAACTACTAAGACGCAATGATGCGCATGTGCAAAAACAAAGACGTCACTTTATTGATTCGACAACTGCCCGGTTACGGTATGAGCCTTCCAGTTTTCCCTGAACAGATTAATCTCCCCAAATACCTATTAAATCCAGCACCTCATCGTCCCTCCACTGGCCAACTTCTGTGCTCTCCTCCATGACTGACACTCTGGTAGAGACATATGACTTCCGCCTGCACAGAATTGTGACGAACGTCGATCGAGAGTGACGTAAAAGTCACATGAATTCCGATTTCGCTGTTCAGACTGAGGTCGCATTGCAAAAAAGTCAGACCTGTATCCGATTTATGACCACATACTGAAGTGGCCCAAACCGGAATTGAAAAAATTGGATTCCATGTGACTTGTGCTGCTCAAATTGAGGGAAAAAAAATGCGATGAGTCACACATGAACAAAAACTCAGATTAGGGCCACATTTGTCCTGCAGTGTGAACGTAGCCAGAGTCAAGAAGAATCCTCTCTCTCATAGAGGTGGTTGTGCGCGTGTGTGTGTGCGCGTGTATGTGACTGACCCCACAGCGTACCACCAGACTCCTCTCACATACTCCCCGTCGTCCAACTCCTGGCCCTCATCTTTCTCTGCAGAATAAAGTGGCCAACCCCCCCCGCATCCAGGCCCCCTGATGGTCCGGAGAGCGCGGCCAGAAGGGAGGAGCCGGCAGCTGGCCACAGCCCTTACGGCCGACGGATGCCCATGAAAGAGTGGTCATTCCCTCTCCTCAGTGACAAAATTCCACCTTCAAAAACACGGTAGTGCCGTGGGCAGGTGGGCCCCTGTGAATGCAGTGACATTGTGATGTCTTGGACGGTCTGTACGATTAAAATGTTAGCTGTTTTCTTTCAGATCAAAAAATCAAATAGTTGGAGGAAGATGAGGAATTCGTGCAGGTGGGATGTTTTTTATAAGCTTATCATTGCTGTTTTTCTGCTGTGTATATATTTGGTTTTTGCAGTTTAAATAAAGACTCATCCGATACTCTGCCTCCTTCTTAAGGCCGAAACAGGCCTGGCCTCTTACTCCCACGTACACACTGCTAGTAATGTACACTCCACCCAAGCAGAGCCCAATCCCAGCATGCCTCATAGCAGCTGATCTGAGCAGACGTGTTACCCAAGTTACCTACCTGATGGTGTGTACTCCAGCACGGTGTGTCTTGCTGCCTCACCAAACACCTGACATCAGCACTCAAACCTCTGGAAAAATCCCACATGTGCACATTCATGTGGTTTACAGGTCTGCACACTGGGACAGTAGGAAAGTGTCTGTACAGCTTGATAATCATGCAGCTTACTGCCATCTCACACACACAGCCTCAGCTCTGAAGTGCTGCAGTGAGCTTGGCTAGGCGTATAACTGGCAGGACCTTTTCAAGAGCGTCCTGATAAAGGCTTTAAAACACACACATACAGCTGAAGAATGACACACTGCGCTTTCCACCAAATGCCGAAGACCAGAACATCTTTCATGGGGAAAAAAACAAGGATAATGAAAGATGTAATAGAATAAGCAACCAGCTGGGGGCGCACTGTCACCATCATATTAAAAAAAAGAACTACAGCTGAAAACTCGGGCAGCAGTGAGCGAGACTTAGGAGCTCAGAGTAGCAAGAAAATTTTTCCTGCTTCTTGGGGGGGGGGGGGACAGGATCACTGCTCTCGCATGCAGGTGGTGTCCACACCCATAAAGCCCTCCCCACGCCTGAAAGTGGGCAGTAGACTGCCGTCCCAGTTGCCAGCAGTAACAGCTCTCCGACACCCAGCTAGTCCAGGGAGGGCCACACACTCACACGCACCCCCGCCCCTGTTTGTTTCCGTGGCATGTGAGATAATCATCTTTGTCGTTTGCCGGAGGCGAACTCTACCCTGAAATTCGGAACATTCCTGCAAAGCCACTAACGCATCTTAACACATCTTTAAAAATAAGAAGCGGGCCTCTTGTTTACAGGCTGACACAAAGGAGTGCATTGTGTGCCTGCCACACAGAACGCCTTCAGTTCTCCTTGGGGAAAAAGTGCCAGTGCCTCTCAGACAAGCTTCACATGGTAAACTCTGCATCCAGATGCCAGGAATATCCCGATGGCTGTGCCGCTGTCACATGACGCGTATTTTGTTCAAAGACGGTTTCGCCAGAGGCCCCCCTTCCCAAAAGTGCAAGTCCCTGCCAGCCAATGGGGGACACACACACACTCTCTTGGACAGTGTAGCCACATGCCAGAGCCCTTACCCAGCCGCCAGATGTGGCAGAGCTCTGTATAGGGTATGGGTACCCAAGCTAAAGCCTTCACTGGCACAGGGACAGCCCATCCCTCCACAACACACGTGTGTCCCCCAACAATTACAATCAGATTTGGGTATCAAAAGACTGCATTTGCATCCTGCCCTGCATCGCCGGGACTGAAGCAAGTAAACCATAAACAACTTGTGATTTTCGCACGCAAGCTCTGAAATGGCTTTGGAAAGGCTTCCATTATTATACGCTTTGAGGATGATTCATAACTCTACTTCATACTGATGGAAACCTTGCACAAGGACATCTGACTCGCGTTATGACAATTACATGCTGCTTATCAGTGCTGGACCTCAAGGCACTGCCACGTCGATCACGTCCACTAGGGGGCGCAGTGACGTGCCCATGGCTGGCTGGAGCATGGGAATCTGCACTGCAGCCTTTGATCATTTCTTGAGTCACAAGCCTTCACATAGCCACCATCCTGCCCAGGGACTGACGACGACAGATGGGGGAGATACCAACCAGCGGCCCTGCCACTTGGACCGCCGTGACGTAGTGATGCCCTCACACATACCAGTCGCCACAGCAGACACAAGATCCCACGCAAAGGCTGAAAGCACAAGCTGCAGTAAGGCACCAGGAGAACATTCCAACATTTTATTAAGCAACAGAACCACAGGAATGCTATTGCATCCGAGATCCTCTGTCTTTCCCACAAACAAAAGGGCAGAAAGCATTATAAAAAGCTCCCATTTGGAGGTCTGGGGGCACGACCAGAAGGCGGCGAGGCAGGTACACAGAGCATACAGGGGATTGGGGGCATCAGACAGCTGTGCCGCGCTCCAGGTTCTGCTTTATCTCAGCCGTGTACTTCCCGTAGAAGCGCTCCGCCTTCTTGTTGAACTTGGCATTCCTCTCGTTGATGTAGTCGATATCCGCATCGTCGTTATAGGCCCTGCGCCGGCTGTACTTCGACCTTTTTGCAATCCTATGGGGGGGTCAGGAGGAGGAGGTAGAGGGGTCAGGGGGTGTTATAGCTGCCACCAGCATCCTGGAACACCCCATAACACAAGCACCACCTATTAAGCATCTGGCAGACATAGAATTAGGCCCTGAAAATATGACTAGATGTAATAGTGACTATGAGGAGCTCACAGATTTTCAGTTAACTGGCTGCGATTAAGGGAGAAACAGTCACCCACCTGCACAGAGCACTGAACCCCATACATTTTATTTAATTTATCCAAAGTCCTTTTAAAAAGCAGGGTCAGACAGTCCTTGGAGCAATCGCACTGCCCCCTCCTCCTATCCCAGAAACACCAGAACACGGGGAAACTCACTGCTTCTCTACATCCTCCACCATGCGGTCGATGCCCTCCTTGGTGGGAACATGAGTCCCATGTATCAGGCTGTTGGAGGTGGGGTGGAAATCCTCCCCGCTGGAACAGGAAGTGACAGCATTAAGCACCGATTATAAACGTAAAGCAGGAAGTAGACAAGCGCACAGAGGCACTGGTCATGTCCAGCAGCACGGCTCTGACCCCCAAACACTGACATTTCCCCTACGCCTGCAAGGACGGGCAATGCACACTCACCACTCCTCCCGCTGACGCGCGTAGTTCTCCATATCGGGCTGGATCTGCCTGGTGAGCCGCTGGTACTGCCGCAATTGGGCCTCTGCATAGCCTGGGGGACCAAGGCGCTGTCAACGGGGAGCACTTACAAATGACATGACTCAAACACCCCTGTGGCCCAGTATCCTCCCTCTGGCCCCCCACCAAACCAAACTAATGCAGCGGATGGTTGCCATACTCATCACAGCTCTCCTGTGAAGCATTGAAGTACAATCGCTTAAAGATGATCTTTCAGCCTGTGCTTCAGTGGAGAGAGATGTCAGGCTGACAGGACAGCCCATCCTGCTCTGCTAACGGGCGACCCGCCTCACCTGAGAAGCCCGGGTCAGGGTTCCTCCTCTTCTTCTTCCGCTCCCATCGCTCTGCGTCCTCGGCGCTGATCTCCAGCAGTTTCACCCTGTCATAGTCCTCACCACGGGCCACGCAATCCTGATGGAGACATGGAGGGAGGTGGCTCACAGACGTGTGTGAACAGAGACACAGACTTGCCAAAAACAGCTGGCACCTCAGCTCCGCTGATCAACTACTGTCTGGCCATGATTGTCACTGGAGCCGGTCAGTATGGCCAGCAGAACGATCATATCGTCGTCTGGCTCGTCTACAAGGCTTCGGATAGATGGCAGAGCTTACAGAGCTCTGACCTCAAGCTGCGCTCTCATCTTTCGGTCCCTCTCAGTCAGAAGACGGAATCACTATGTAGCTGAACTCATACACATGCAACAGAAGCATCAATACAACATGGAATGGAATTTGATCTTTTCAGCAGGAAGCTACGGTCTTCCCATGCATGCTGTCACTGCCCTAACTGTTATTTGCTGACATGCCTGTGAAATGAGCCTGAAATGGACTGCTGACAGAGACCCCTCTTTCGAGTGCCACATCAGGTTCAGTCATGCCACGCTCATGGTCAGTACCTTCTTCTTCTCATCCACCTGCAGCTCCCACTCCAGCCTGGCTTTCTTGGCCTCCCAGTTAGCTGGGAGTTTCATGCGCTTGTCCTCCTCCACCACCTCCTGGTGGTTCAGCTTGCGAGCTTCATTCTAGGCAGTGGGTATGCATCAAGTGACGTAAAGAGCGCTGTACTGTCATACCATCTACAAATAGCAGGGGCCAATCTTGCTCTTTCTGAGTAATTGTGGATGCAGATTTTCACTGCAGCTCCCTAAATAGATTAGTAGTGAGATGACATCGTTTAAAGCGGGGGTCTCCAACTCCGGTCCTGGAGAGCCACTATCCAGCTGGTTTTCAGTCCTACCCGGCTTCTGGTGAGCTACACCTGTTCTCAGGTAAATACCAGGAACAGCTGTGGCTCATCAGAAGCCAAGTAGGATAGAAAACCAACTGGATAGTAGCTCTTCAGGACCGGAGTTGGAGACCCCTGGTTTAGAGAGTCCTCACACCTGCCCTAAAGGTTATCCCAAAAACCTGCACACACACTGGCCCTTTGCATATAATACTGGCTACCCCTGATATGCAAAACAACGTACATTCAGGCAGCAAGTAACGAGGGGCGGGTTTCAAAATGCTTACCAACACGATTTAATTAATTCACCTGAAACGGACAGTGGTCATATAGCTGTCAGTAAGCGCCGTGGCTGTCCCCGAAATGTCCCCCCACGAGGTCCAGGACACTAACCGGGCCGGACCCAGCCAGGGCCAGCACGAGCACACTCACCCTTTTGAAGTGAAGCTCGCGGAACTTCCTCAGCCTCTCCTCTCTTTTCTGTGAAACTGGTGACTCTTCGTCAACCGACAGTCCAACACCCTGAATAAGGAGATGTAAACATTGTGAAAAGAATAAATCACGGAGGGGGAGGATAAGCTATGCACTAACAAACCGCGCAAGTGTAGTCATCAGTCAGTTGCTAACAGCTAGCAAACGGCTACAAACAAAGCGGCCTCGACCTCATAGCCGGATGAATGTTGACTCTCACGACCGCCTCGACTCGTTTATCAATGTCATTTAAGATACTTCGCGCCTACCGTTTCATTATAACGAAACAACAGAACATTCGCAAAACTGAAAACTTTATATATTCGGAGAATATTCACCAACCTCAGTGTCCGACGCCATATTGAATATGAAATAGACGGACTATTGAAGCCGGATATTGCGCAAGGTTCGGGTACGTCACACCCATGAGGCGCATGCGTGACTCAAATCCGAGGTCGTAAAGAATATGGCATGTTTTATGTTATGATTATTAATGATAGTGATGGACTGAATCGTCATGCGCAGCGCATGGCAATATTTGTATTAAAGGGGACTGAGGAGTACACAGCAGCCACCCCGATTACAAACTAGGAACACAGTTGACCCATTTTACACATCTTATCAATACTGATGGTGCATGCAAAGCACGAGTCATCCTGGACATATCAATGCAAGACTCAAAAATTGGTTACAGAAAACAGTGCCGGCAACCTAAATTATAAACAGAGTACAGAACAACAGATTCTGCAGTAGGCTGAATCACACTATGACAAAGATACTGCTCTTTATTTTTGCATGTTTGTCTTTTTATGTCAGTGTTTTTTGTCTTAATGAAAACAAAACACCAAAAACACCCCATCAGTGCAAACAGCACCCCTGCTGGTTCATGGAGGAATTCTCATGGGGGGGGGGGGTGGAATATACATAAGCGAAATGAGACGTTGGCCCCACAGGGGCAGAATGACAGTGACGCCATGCCTTTTATTTGATTGAAACAGCTGTCAGCATAGGTTGTTTGAAATTCTGGCCATTTTGTTTTTTCCCCAAGCCGATAAAACATAAACTGCATGCCTTCCATAAGGCTCCACCCCCTAGCCCCCCCTCC
>JAODLC010000010.1:362419-377757 GCA_026781145.1 Hippopotamyrus pictus
GGGGGGGGGGGGGGGGGGGGGGGGGCGGGGGGAGCGGGCGGGGCGAAACGGGGGGGGCCGGCAGGACAGGCAGCGTAACATGGGCGGGCAGAGCAGGCAGAATAGGTGAATAGGGTGTGGCCGGCAGGGCAGGCAAAGTAAGTGGGGCAGGTGGAGCAGGGGGGGCAGGTGGAGTGGGCTGGGTGGGGCAGCTTCCGCAGGAGAGCACAGAGGAGGCCTGGAAGGAAACTCTCTCCTGAAGTGACTTTGCTTGGTCTGGCACAGAGTGTCCACAGAACAGGGGTCTGTGATAGGGAGCAGAGAGAAGTACATCCAGGGCAGCTCTTGGATCAGAGTGCAGCCGCTCCAGGGTGGATACAGCGATGGTGGTTAGCATTGAGCTAACATGATATGATGCATCATTAAACTGAAGTATGACTGTTTCCCAAATCTGTTATATGTCAGTAAGCAGTAGTTTGATCCATGTTGGTTTGATCTACCGTAGTTCGAACTACAATGGTCCCAGAGGTGTTTGTTTTCACAGCGGGAAGCGTGCAAAAAAATCACAATATTTGCAATATTATGCCTAAATATGACAGTAGTGTTTCATTAATTTATTATTTAGGCTATTCATATTGTAACTATATAACAATAATATTTATATTAACAGATTCAATAATAGCACCACAATAATAATGATACACTTCTTGTAGAGCAAAAACTAAAAGAACGATCAGCTATTAAAATGTCTTTAGGGAAATAGACTCTATCTGTGATTAAGTTTATTTTATTTTATTAACAGTATAAACACATATAAATTACTAGTCCGGGGTTCTCCTATATCTAACTGGTGAATTCTCTGCTGCTCCCTTCAGCACCTCAGCTACTGGGTGGCGAGCAAACTGGTGCAGAACAGCTGCCGTCGCACTGCTTACACAGCCATGGGTTAGCGCCCCCAGCAGCAATACACTCTCAAAAAATAAAACCTCTCAGTGATTGAAAATTAATTAATCATAAAGACACACACAGTATACAAGTGCTACATGTTTCAGTTATGCTATGTCTGCATGTGCAACATCACATCACGTTTGTTGGCTCTGCTTTGTGTGGCACATGGCAACGCCACCGATTTGTTTGTCACACTCTGTTGTTAGATAAGTTGTATTTGGCAACAGTTCAGTATCTCAAAATTACTGTCTAAAATTTCACATATCCTAATATGTTATTGCTATATAACATTGTGCAATATAGGTTTATATATGTAATGAAAATCCCTTATACATCCCATATACATTTTCAAAGCACTTAACGTTATTTATGTTTGTACAGCATGATTATTGAATATTTTCATCTTACTTACATGGTGACTCCTATGGCTGCATTTTCCGTCATTGATGAAAGTCACCAGGTTTGTACTATGTAAGTTACTGACACAGTTACCTCCATGGTTGGAACTATAGTTTCGGGCAACACTTGCATTGCAGCTGCATAGTCCCAACTACGCAAGTTGCTAACATCATTAGCAGCTATGCTTTCGGGGGAATGCACTCCTTATACGGGAAAATTATGGTGCTGCTGCGTAGCTGTTGGTTCCTGGCCACGTCACTCGTCCGGATTCTGCCTGGACTGCCCGGTTTTCCAGTCTTCTGTCCGGCCTGCTGTTAGCTGTCCTCCTTTTAGCCCCCTTGCCCCTCTTTCAACCCCCGTGTCCTCATTTCAGCCTCCTTGTTCTCTCCCCCTAACCCCCCCTCCCCCTATCATCAAATAGTGCCGCTCTCCCCCACCCTCGGGCACACAGAAATGTGAGACACAAGTACACATAGAATTCAGAAGTGGCTGTGCTTGCACTTATTTTATAGAGATGTGCAGATGGTCACCCTGTGCAGGTGGTCACCCTGTGCAGATGGTCACCCTGTGCAGGTGGTCACCCTGTGCAGATGGTCACCCTGTGCAGGTGGTCACCCTGTGCAGGTGGTTTCCACATCAAGCTCTTGACATGTGTGACAGAGCCAACTGCCTGAAATGCAGGGGCCTGAGCACATGGTCATGCTGCTACAGGAGAAAGTGGAAGTAGGAGTCCTGATTATTGTCATTGCTATGCTTATGTCCATCCATCCATCCATCCATCCTCCATCCATCCATCCATTCATCTATCCATCCATCCTCCATCCATCTTCCACCCAGTTACCCAGTACAAGGTCACAGCTGTGCACCACAGGGCTGTCGGTTGAGTGGAAATTGAAACATATCTGTAAAAATGAGGTTTTAAACTAAAATCAATAATAACAGTGAATTGGCTGTTAAACTATAAGTGCCAGACTTTGTGGGTCCTGAGGTGGGTACGGAGTAGTTACAGAGGCAGGTACGAAGGCAAGTCCTGAGGCGGGTATGGAACACTTACAGAGGCAGGTGTGGAGGCAAGTCCTGAGGTGGATCCTGAGGCAGGTACAAATGGAAGTACAGAGACAGGTATGGAGGCAGGTCCCGAGTGGGGTATGAAGGCAGGCATGGAGGCTGGTCCCGAGTGGGGTATGAAGGCAGGCATGGAGGCAGGTCCCGAGTGGGGTATGAAGGCAGGCATGGAGGCTGGTCCCGAGTGGGGTATGAAGGCAGGCATGGAGGCAGGTCCCGAGTGGGGTATGAAGGCAGGCATGAAGGCTGGTCTAGAGGTGGGTCTCTGGTTTCCCACCAGCACAGGGTTACCCATGGCTTCCTGTGTGCTCCTGGCCTCACTTTGGTGCTCCCCCGAACATGCGCTTCACTGCCGTTTTGCTCCAAAAAAAGAGGGGGAGGGAAGTATCGGTGGCGGCCTTCTCGGAAGGGGCTCGCTCAGGTGTCCAAGGCCGCAGGCACTCCAGGCCCCGAGCAGCGTTTGTTTGCCCCTAGGGCATATCCATCGATTCCTGTGAAAGAGGAGTTTCATTCATGAAACACAGACACAGCATACGTGTGTGTGTTTGTCGGGGGGGGAGGTGGCAGGAGGTCTCTGGGGGGAGGTGTAATGCAGTACAGTCAGTGCCTGAGAGGGGGTCGTGTGCTGCCTGTGTGCAAACTCACTGATCTCCCCATAGGAGTGAGAGTGTGCATTTAAATCACGCTGCCTGCCCCCCATCCTGCCCTCACCCTATGAAGATCTGGGGCGCCCCGAGTACAGGGAGACATTTGTGGAGAGTCATGATGTCCACAGGGCTGATGTTCATTCCAGAAGCATGAACTTTGCAAGGAACCGGGATACTGGACCGCTCACTCTGACCGGATGAGGATTCCTCCCTGGAACAGCAGCATTCAGGAAATATCGTAAAAGGTAACAGATTGATCATTAAGTAGACTATTAAGCAGCATGATTAGTGCCTGTCTGCGTGGAGATTCTCCCCATGGGAGCCAGAGAGCGCCTTTCCTGTTAGCATCCTGCTTCCTCACACCTTGTCATTGGAGGGCATGCAGGGAGTTGTGTCACCTTGGCTCCCCTAGTAACCTTCCTTACCACATAGCTGAATGAATTTTACATTTATGTAGCACTTTACAGAACCAAGGGGGAGCTGCTTCAAGTACCACCACTGTGTAGCCCCCACTTGGCTGGTGTGATGGCAGCCATTCTGCACCAGTATGCTCACCACACTGTAGCTACGGTGGTGGAGGGGCAGCAGAGAATTCACCAGTTAGATATATGACATGATTAGGAGGTCAGATCTGATAGGTTAATTTAGCCAGGACACCAGGGTACCAAAAGATGCCCAGGGATCTTTTATGACCTCAGAAGGTCAGGACCTTGATTTTATGTCTCATCTGAAGAACAGCACCATTTTTACAGCACAGTGTCCCCATCACTGCACTGGGACCCACACAGACCTCAGGATGGGCTAAGCTGACCAGGGGTCACAGGACAGAACAACAGAGTGACTGTGGGTGACAGCACAGAGCGACAGAGGCAGGGATCTCACTGATTGAGGATGACAGCACAGAGTGAAAGAGAAAGGGACCTCACTGACCAGGGGTCACAACACCGAGCAACAGAGGCAGGGACCTCACTGACCAGGGGTCACAACACCGAGCAACAGAGTCAGGGACCTCACTGACCAGGGGTCGCAGGACAGAGTGACTGGGGGTGACAGCACAGAGCGACAGAGGCTGGGAACTTGTTGACTGGGGTTGACAGCAAGAGCGACAGAGGCAGGGAACTTGTTGACTGGGGGTGACAGCACAAAGTGACAGAAGCTTGGAATTTGCTGACCGGGAGTCAGAGCACAGATCTACAGATTATGGTACCATAATTCCTTGAAGTTACTTTTCTGGGGAGGTGCGTGTCAGGCTATGGCATAGGGTATGCAGTTACTGACTGCATATATTTTATGCAAAAGTATAAATCAGCATGCACACCTATGCCAGCAGGGGGCAGTCTCATAGGATCACTCATAATTCCTGGCCTTTACCTCAGTGCCGGGGCCTCCATTGGAACAGTGGTGACATCATCTATACACTTCAAGTGACAATCAGTAGCATATGATGTAATAGGATGTGATGTGTCACCTTTGAGCTGATCCTCTCATCTGGTCATGTCCCTTCCCGCATTGCCTTGTTCCTGTCTGATCCTGGACACACACTGGCATCCAGCATAGGAAGGGCAGATCCCAGGAACGGTGACTCCTGGGAATAACAGGAATAGAGGCCTGACAATATGACAGGATGAATAGAAACTCTTATGACGTGAAACACATGTAACCAGTTCGCTAACAAGCCTAGGACTGTCCAGCAGAGCTTACTGGCTGTGAGGGTACACAAATGTTAATGCTGTGGGGTACCAGCCGGGTGCTGAGAAGCTCAAGAGAAGTACCCTCAAAGATGCCCACAGTGCCCCCACTGCCAGAGCAGCTCATTAGCGATGCACGTCCTCAGAAAGGTCACGGCTCTCCCTCTGCCATTGATTGGAGGCAGCGGATTCATTTCAGATTCCTGTTATACGCTTTGCCATTGATTTACCCTTCTCCTCTAATTAGCCGTTTGAAGCAAACACGTAGGCAGAGCGGATCTGGTTGAAGGAGAGCATTTCCATGGACCAGAGAAAGTAAGAAAGGAAGAGATGATGGGCAGGAGAGGCGACAGTGGAGGGATGAGGACATTCACTCCCCCAAATAGAGACTGGAGAGGGACGGGCACAGGGACAGGGACGTTCACTCCCCGAATTCAGACTGGAGAGGGATGGGCACAGGGACGGGGACATTCGCTCCCCCGAATTCAGACTGGAGAGGGACGGGCACAGGGACGGGGACATTCACTCCCCCGAATAGAGACTGTAGAGGGACGGACACAGGGACAGGGACATACACCCCCCCAAATTCAGACTGGAGAGGGACGGGCACAGGGACAGGGACATTCGCTCCCCCGAATTCAGACTGGAGAGGGAACAGCAGATGGATGTGGTCATTCAGACAGGCACAGCTAGTCTATGACATCCAGCAGTAGCTCTATAGTCAGTAGGCGCTGAAGCCCAGACTGGGTCTGTTTTACTCCCCCTTCATGCTTGGCTCTGTCAGGACATTATTTCATACACACACACACACACACACACCCCTGCATCTGCTGAATTTCAGGGGAATGAAACGGCAGTTGAGAAAGGGCCCACCCTGGGGGTTGAAAGCTTGCATCTCTGCCAGGGGAGAAAGCTGTTTCCACTCCAAACACTGTCAGCGTGCCCAGCCGCGTCTGAGGAAGCGTTTCGTAACAAGCTGGAAGGGGGGTTGGGAATGGCACTCTATAGGGTAGGCAGGGAGCCTGTGAGAGCCAATCAGGCATTAGGAAAGAAATAAATAGGTAGGGCCACAAATGGTTCTTCAGGGTTAGCACCTTGTAAGGTAGCAGGGTGCCATGGCAACAACACAGGTCATCAAAACTCCACATGCACTGGCAAAGTTATTAATAAATGCAGTCACCATGGCACTGGTGGCTGGGTGGATGCCCTGTAATGTCACTGGTGGCTGGGTAGATGTACTGTAATGTCACTGGTGGCTGGGTGGATGTACTGTAATGTCACTGGTGGCTGGGTGGATGTACTGTAATGGCACTTGTGGCTGGGTGGAAGTACTGTAATGGCACTTGTGGCTGGGTGGAAGTACTGTAATGGCACTGGTGGCTGGGTGGATGTGCTGTAATGGCACTGGTGGCTGGGTGGAAGTACTGTAATGGCACTTGTGGCTGGGTGGATGTACTGTGATGTCACTGGTGGCTGGGTGGATGCCCTGTAATGTCACTGGTGGCTGGGTGGATGTACTGTAATGGCACTGGTGGCTGGGTGGATGTACTGTAATGTCACTGGTGGCTGGGTGGATGTACTGTAATGTCACTGGTGGCTGGGTGGATGTACTGTAATGGCACTGGTGGCTGGGTGGATGTGCTGTAAATGTTCCAGAAGCTGCACCTCACCGATTGCGCAGATGACCCTAAAGTATAGCTACCTTCTTGTTCGTCCTCTTACAGCATCTACTGCGGTGCTTCCCAACCAGGGTGGTGGGGACCCCACATTTTTGCTTCCTCCCTGCTACAAGCCTGGAGGAGACCAGAGGGCCACATAGGGAGTGGTGTGGAGGAAACCTGAGGGAGTACGTAAGGAGTGGTTTGTTGGAGAGCCAAGGGAGCACAGTAGGAGCAGCCTGGTGGAGACCTGAGGGAGCACAGAAGGAGAGGTTTGGAGGAGAGTCAAGGGAGTACAGAAAGAGTGCTGGAGACAGAGGGCAGTTAGTGCAGCCGTGACTTCCAGTGGCTTGATCTGGGACACGGCCAGTTGAGGGAGGGGTCAGGGCCATTCTGAAACACTGCTCTCAGGCTCCCCTAGCCCGTCTGGGTGGTCCTCACGGTGACCCAGGATGCCCAAACAGACACACCACAGAGTCTCACGGCTGCCGAAGCTGGTCCATTCAGCAGAACATGGCCCCCGCTCCCCACCCCGAGTCAAATATTTTTATAGCAACTCCCCAACATGAGACAGACTTGCTTCACTTCAAGGGGGTTAGTCATACTCACGGAAACAAGCAGGATAGCCAGAGAAAAACCTCAGCTACTTATAGAAGCTAGTGGGATTTTCCCCCTCAACCCGTGTTAGGAGGGCGCTGCAGATGGCGGCCTCTTCACCACTCAGTTGTGGTCACATGGAAAAACACAAACATTCCCCGTCTAAATGAAACTTCAGCAGCAGAGAAATACCAGCGGCCGCCTCCCAGTCAGGAAAAGGCGTCGTGCACTGTTCCTCTGCTATTTTTGTTAGAAAAAATATTTTCAGAAAGATTTGAAAACCTTACTTTTTAAGCTTCTGCCCCTAGTCATCAGAAGACCATCATTTTTACTGATTGAGTAAGGCCCAGAATGCCTGGAGACCTTGACGCCTTACCCATGGAGATTTAGAGTCCCCATCAGAGCTAACAGGCAATGTTTGTCCTTAGGGTAGCATCAGGGTGTACAGCAGGGACACAAAGTTTAGAACAGGGTGTAGGGCAGGAACACAGGATGTAAAGTACGGTTTAGAGCAGAGATAAAGAATGTAGGCAGGGTGGAGAGCTGGGAAACAGCAAAGTATTATGTGGACACAGGGTGAAGAGCAGGGTGTAGGGCAGGGACACAGGGTGAAGAGCAGGGTGTAGGGCAGGGACATATGCTGTAGGGCAGGACAGCATATAGAGCAGGCTGAAGAGCAGAGACACAGATGTACAGCAGGATGGACAGCAGGGACAGGGGGCAGAGCTGGGTGTAGGGCAGGAACACAGGGAGTAGAGCTGGATGTAGGGCAGGAACAGGGGTAAAGCTGGGTGTAGGGCAGGGACAGGGGGTAGAGCTGGGTGTAGGGCAGGAACACAGAGGGTAGAGCTGGGTGTACGGCAGGAACAGGGGTAAAGCTGGGTGTACGGCAGGGACAGGGGGTAGAGCAGGGATACAGAGTGTCCAGCAGAGTGTAATGCAATGACACTAGGTGTAGAGCAGCCTGTAAAGCAATTTAGAACAATTTTGCCTGTTTATTAAAAAGGCAGCCGTGGATTTCATTCTGAACGATTTAATTACAACTGAATGAATAATTGTCAGGGACGATTCACCTCGTGAATGACCGTGGATGAGAGCAGTGTTTCGCCAATGACATAGGGGACCTTGTCATGGTGCAAACTCACCTCTACAGGAAATGACACCATTTGGCTTTGGTGAAGACCGGGGTCCCAAGGTCGGCCTGTGCCCCCATGCTGCAGCTCTGCATTGTGGGTAGTCACACTCCAGCCCCCTGTCCAGGATTGGTGGCTCCTTGGGTGCGTGCTAATACTGAGCTGTGGTTGAAGAAGCACTTAGGTGTGCACTCGTTTTCTATCGTGATTACCTCGACGATCCTGTTCTGGGGGGGGGGGGGGTTCTGTCCTTTACAGACTTCCTGTAATGATCAATCATAAAGTTAAACGGACTGGGAGGGATCAGCGGAGAGACTGTAACCTCAAGCATCTTCTAATGCAGAAAAGCTTTTCGCTGAGAGCTCTTATGTAATAGGTAGTGGCATCAATAATTAAGCATAGATTGGGTTTAATATTTAATGCTGGCGACATGTAATTTACACTTATACCCGAGAAATCACCGGGCACAGACCAAAATAAACAAGTGTGTTTGTGCTCTAGCCTGAGTGTATCTCTGTCACGGCACACTGCCGGCACGCTTCTGTCACCGCTGCCAATGAAGCCGGCTGTCACAGTGTGGCATACAGCATGTGGGGACGCCATGTAAGGGGACCGCGGAGGGCTGGCCGAGTGTCTTTAGGGTGCCTTGAAAGCCCTCCTGGCAAAGGGGGAGCATTTCATTTCCCACAATGTGTCACCACAGGAAAAGGGCCTTCATATAGTCATTGTTTCATCATCTGTATCTTTGTGAGCTTGTTATGCCGTGTGTGTGTGCGGGTATGTGTGTGCGTGTGTCTGTGTGTGTGTGTGTGCGGGTATGTGTGTGTGCGGGTATGTGTATGCGTGTGTCTGTGTGTGTGTGTGTATGCGTGTGTCTGTGTGTGTGTGTATCTGTGTGTGTGTGTGTGTGTGTGTGTCTGAGAGTGGGGAACCTGCTGTCTTTAATGATGCCAGAAGTACCCTCACACTTTGTGAAAAACATCTCCTCTTTGCTTAATCCAGCCAGGAGGGGGCTCAGCCTTGTGATTGGTGTGGTGGGAATGGTGGGGGGTCAGCAGGAGCAGAGAGGCGGGGTCAACTCTTATTCAAATAGGATGATCTGGATGGTAGACAGGCACCGAGGACTGAGCAGCATGTGAGTCTCTGACTGGGAAGCTTTCCTCAGGCTGAATTGGAGCCGTGTAAGAAGGCCTGGGGAGGGAGAGGCAGCATCTACTTCAAGCAGGTGTTCAGAGGAGGTAGAGGAGAGGTAGAGGAGAATCTGTCAAACTGAAAGAGAGGATTTAAATTCCAACAGCCAACTCACCTCGAACCCTATATACCTCTCACCTTGAACCCAATAGACCGCTCAGCTCAAGCCCGATAGACTGCTCATCCCAAACCCTATGGACCACTGACCTCAAACCCTATGGACTGCTCAGCTCAAGCCCTATAGACCACTCCCCTTAAACTCTATAGCTCGCTCACCCCAAATCCTAATAAACTATTCATTGCAAATGCTATAGACTGCTCAACTCAAACCCTATAGACTGCTGAAATCGAACCCTATTGACTGCTCACCCCAAACCCTATAAACCACTGACTTTGAAACCTATGAACCACTCACCTCAAACCCTATAGATCGCTCACCTCGCTATACACCGCTGACCTCAAACCCTATAGGCCGTTGACCTCAAACCCTATGAACCACTCACCTCAAACCCTATAGACTGTTAACCTCAAACTCTATAGGCTGTTGACCTCAAACCCTATAAACCTCTCACCTCAAATCATATGAACCCCTCACCTCAAACCCTATAGATTGTTGATCTCAAACCCTATAGACCGCTCACCTCAAACCCTATATACTGTTCACCATAAATCCTATAAACCTCTCACCTCAAACCCAATGAACCACTCACCTCAAACTCTATAGACTGTTGATCTGCTGGCCTCAAACCAGCTCATCTTGAACCCTACCGACCACTCACCTTGGAGCCTATAGACCGCTTACCTCAAACTCTGTAGGCTATTGAGCTTTTAAACAGGGATATCCAAGCACACATTACCACTGCTAGCTTCAGGAGGTTTTCAGCGAGCCAGACAAGTTGGAGGTGCTGCATAGTGGCATCTATACTACTGGGGTCACCCCCTAGATTGGGGCTGACTGAAAGCTTTATGAGAGGGAAGGCAGCGCACACTGCGGCCAGGCTGACCCGGAGCTGCCCAGCACACACAGCAGGCAGCATGATTCACGAGGAGCATAATTAACAAGAAGCAGGTCAAGTGTTTATCTATAGTGCAGGGAAGCGTGAGACCTCCAGGGAAGAGGAGGTGGAGACTGGCACGGCGACGGTCACGGTCATCATCTGGTCACATTACTGCTGCCGCCCCCCTCCACATGCTCTAATTGGTATTGAGTGGAGTTAACGAGATCTGCCGGGGGGTGGGGGGGGGTCATAAAGCCATTAACGGGTGCTTTGGGGTCCGAGCTCACGTTAACACCTCCCTGAAAGGGCAGAATGCAGCTCCTCTCCTTTCATGATGGGTGCCCTTGGGTCTTTTATTACTACATCATAAAAGTATTACTCCAGGTCACGTTTAGAAACAAAGGGGAGCCTGATATTCCACAAGGCATGGAGGGAAAGTGGGGACAGGCTGGGAGTAATAAGAGCTTCTATTCCACACAGGTGCTGGACCCTGAGAGAGCTGCACAAAAGGAGAGGAAGTCCACACCTCGTATCGGGAAACGAGTGTGTGAAAAGGTATCCCCCAGGCATGGAGAGGGAGAGGGAGAGGAAGGGAGCAGACCCATCTGCATTCGCAGACTACTGATGGCCCGTTCTCATCCATTCCATCCGTTCCACCTGAAGACACTAGAGGGCAGTGTTTGGTCTGCATCAGAGCAGCTATGTGTCACATTTAGCCCGTGATGGATGTGAAAGGATCCACATCACTCCACTCGTCCCTCACATGATGCCTATGTGGGTCCCAGTCCGAATGGAGTAGCTGCTTGAACACAAAGCTAGGCCTGTTACATGCTAAATCACTCCCTCAATGCACTGGAGCGTCTGTCTGGATGTT
Organism: Hippopotamyrus pictus; assembly: GCA_026781145.1. Lineage (NCBI taxonomy): Eukaryota > Metazoa > Chordata > Actinopteri > Osteoglossiformes > Mormyridae > Hippopotamyrus > Hippopotamyrus pictus. The sequence goes on from JAODLC010000010.1 coordinate 373,597, forward strand.
AGGTTAGGCATCCTGTTAGAATATAAAGCCAATCAACATCTTTAATGGAAAGTTGATTAAAGTGATTGACATGCAGGGCTGATCGGCTGAGCTGCCCATTAAATGCTACATTTAGCTTTAATACACATATTTACATTCCCATAAATAGATGAGAACACATCTGTTGTCTTGTTTAATCACTTCACATACATTAAATCACCAGGTTTTCATACATTTTTCACAGCAATAATTAAGAAACAGTTCAGAGATGCAGAACACTGGGTCAGAACTGAGCCCAGAACAGACTGTCAGGCTGTACAAAGCCTCATCACAGTGACACTGTACCGGATCAGAACTGGGTCCAGAACAGAGACTGTCAGGCTGTACAAAGCCTCCTCATAGTGATACCGTACTGGGTCAGAACTTGGCCCAGATGGATCTCTCCATGTTCCATTCAGTGTCGTCCCCCCCTCCCCCACCCGCTGACACCTTGCCTCTCTTGGCAGTAAAAATAAGATGTGAGTGAAAAACAGGCAGAGCTGTGAACTTCCTGTGACGTGCCGAACTGCCAAGCCTGACGCGTCAACCACAGCCCAACACCTCCTGGGAAGGACCACATAAAGCACGCACACACACACACACACACACACACACACACACACACACACACACGCCACACAGACACTCACAGACACTCACACACATACATGCACACACACTCACACAGACAAACACAGGCAGACAGACACACACACACACACACTCATCTAGACACACAAATTCTATATCTATATCTCTGTGGGGACTCTCTATTCATTTCTATGGGCAATACCCTAACCCTAATCCTAACTATAATAACCCTAACCCTAACCCAGCTCTAACCTAATTCAAAATGGCACTTTTGCACTGGCATACAGGAACCCTGCAAAGAGGGACTAGTTACAGTGCGTGTTCATCTTCAGTTTTCCACTGCAGATGGGTCGGGTCGGTAAAAGTGTTGCCAGATTTGGAGTGACAGTGACGTAAAACCGTAGACACACTTATTTACTGTTCACACGGTGTATATCATGATTTACTATGTGCTAATTTCTGCTAGCACGTCTGCGAGAAACGGCGTCTTATGTTAGCATCACACGCTAGTGGAATTAGCATTAGCTTGCGTAAATCTGGATTAAAAATCCATTCTGTTCAGTTATTCTACAGCAGTTCTTTAAAATAGGATACTACTAATAATGAAAAATATAAAGAATATGCCCTTTTTCTTTCACATAATCCATGCACAGAACACTGACATCTCCATGCATTTCCACCAGTCAGATGGTGGTTTGGTCAAGCACGGGTACGACTTGCATAATTTACAATGGAAAACAGTTTGTGGTACGGTGTCGGTACGGCTTGGTTCTCAGTGCCATAAAACACCATAACAAACCAAACAAAATACAAGACTTTTGACTTTTTTCTGTTTTTGATCATATTCAGAATTTTATAAAATTGAGGTTTAAATTGTGGAGACCTTAGCGATCGGGCTTCTGTGCTGCTGCATCTCGCCTATGAAATGCCCTTCCTGACTCTCAGGGCAGCCCAATGCTCCTCGCCTATGAAATGCCCTTCCTGACACTCAGGGCAGCCCAATGCTCCTCGCCTATGAAATGCCCTTCCTGACTCTCAGGGCAGCCCAATGCTCCTCGCCTATGAAATGCCCTTCCTGACTCTCAGGGCAGCCCAATGCTCCTCGCCTATGAAATGCCCTTCCGGACACTGAGAGCCCCTCAATCTACTGACGATTTTAAAAAAGGATTTCAGACCTCCCTTTTTGGCAGATTTTATCATTCCAATTTTTTTGACTGTTGAGGTTTTGTAGTACTTACAGATTTTCTCCGAAAATGTAAAGTACGTAATAAATAAAATGTATTATTATTATTACCTGAAAAATGTCCATACACGCATATGGGGGGTGACAGAGCCATGAAGTGCTGGATCAGATTGCTGTGTTCGCGGTGTGCATGGTTGCCATAGTGACCTCTGAGATAGGTGGGTTCCCACAGCCACAGAGTCATGGTATCTGGAGATGAGCCACCATTCAGAGAGGCTGAGTGTCTGAGGCACACACCACATGTCACATGTCACATGTCACACGTCACTAATGTGGAGCTGTTTCTTAGCAGCTTGGCTCAGCGGACCTCCCACAGAGGCTCTGCCGTGACCATGACTCCCAGAACTTATGTCTGATGTATAACACAGGTATGAGGGGTGGTGTCCCAGCACAGGGTGACTGGTATAAGTCATTCTGTGCTGGCACAGGGTGACCGGTGTGAGGCGTGTTGTTCCGGCACAGAGTGACCGGGGTGAGGCATGCTGCCCCGGCACAGAGTGACCAGGGTGAGGCGTGCTGTTCCGGCACAGAGTGACCGGGGTGAGGTGTGCTGTCTCGGCACAGGGTGACCGGTGTGAGGCGTGCTGTTCCGGCACAGTCACACCCACAACCCGTCACTCAGAGTTCCTGTGGCAGTCCAGAATCCTTCTATGCGAGAAAATGAGTGAAACAGCAGAAAGGCTCTGGACCCAAGCATGGCAGCGCATGTTGTCTGCTCGGGGGGGAGGGGGGGGGGCCAAGCTTCCAGACGCACACAAGGCCTTGGAGGCAGGAAACGCTGACAGGGGCCAGACAGACCCCACCCACCTGGGGCCTTCCCCTTGCTCACCCCAAGCGCGGTGCGGTTGCTGTTGGCTGGGGCATGGAGCCCTCACACAGCCCTGTCACGCCGACGCACTTCTTCCAGCTCTTCCCTTTTCATTATGCGTCCCGGGGGCCCGGCGGCGCTGCTGGCACACTCTTCGGGAGATGTGGTTTTCCCCAGATGCTCTGAAGCCCGTCGCCAGTTCCACACGAAGCCACGCTTAATTTGTGCGGTGGAGTCGGAGTAGGAGCCCCACACCCCCCCTCCCCGCTGTGGCTGGCTGCCTCCCCTGCCACTGCGGTCGCCCACATCTCAGAGCCTGGCGCCCATGCCGGGGGGGTGGGTGGACAGCAGCGCCAAGCTCATCCAGGGTGACCCTGTGCCCCCCCCCACCCACTGCCAGTTAGCTCTGAGAGGAGAGGAAACACGGCTGGTTCATCTCGGCCTGGTCTCTCCATCATCCCTCCTGCCATTCTCTCTCCCCTCTCTTGCCCTTCTCTGTCCCTGTCCTCCCTGTCACCTTCCTCTCCTGCAGGCTCAGGTGTCAATTCTCAACTCCATCCTGTAACTCAGGCAGGACTGCAGCAACCTCCCATAATCGCCAGAGGGACACATGATGACCAGATGGTTCCAGAGGCAGGAGCTCCGTCATGCTCGGACCCACAACCAAGGACCGGGGACCTCAAAGAGGCAATCAAATGACAGGATAGGCGTGGATACACAGAAAGTCAAAGGTCAGGAAAAGCTGGGTGTCCCTACTGAGGAGATGATTCTAGGGTGACCCCACACCACGGACACACACAGTGCTTGGGCCATATGCTCCCTACCCAGCATGCATCTGTGCCGCTCACAGTAGAACCTGACTAACACCGACCTCCGACTCCACGCTGAGAGGAGATGACCAGGAGAGACCAGGAGAGAATGGCAGGCATGCAGAGATGAAGGGGGGCCGAGAGGCCCTGGTCAGGCCTGTGGAGGCCAAAGCTCCTCTGAGGTGACAGAGCCTGGGCTGATGAATTCACTGGCTAATGTCTATTAAGGACTCCAGAGTGGGAAAGTGATGGATGGAGGGCCAGTCTGATCAATAAGTTGCAGAGAATCCAGACTTTAAGGCGAGGCCAATTCGCCAGGACCTCCCTGGACCCTCTGGATCCCAGCATCTGGCTCAGGGAAGGAAGCATGGGCCCCGTTCGTAAAGCACCCCCTGAGTCTCACAACATGCTTTCGAGCCCCTTGATCGATAGCATCAGCACCCCCCAGCCAGGTCTATCCATGGGGGGGGGGGGTTCGACACTGTGAAAGATGATGAGAGCATGAAACATTGCATTGACAGCCTTTGGTGTCATCTGCAATGGGGGGGGGGCTCTCTGTGGGCCCCCAGAGACACAGAGGCCCGTGGAACATTAGTGTGTTCAGCCAGTCCTCTGGGCAGGCTCAGGGACATTAATATTTAAGGGAAAACATGGGACCATACAGCTGAGAGCTTGAAGCACCCCCCCCCACC
>JAODLC010000010.1:409146-419786 GCA_026781145.1 Hippopotamyrus pictus
CACCATCCCCACCTCTGGACTGTTTTTATGCTGTTTCTCTATTGGTTTTATTAGCCGCCCTCTGCCAGCGCAGCTTTGGTTTTGCTCGGTTTTCCGCAGTCTGGCACGTTCTTCGGAAGCAGCGCGGTGACCAGCTTCCACTCCTGCCTGAAATCGATATCCTCCTTCAAAGGGGCCTGTGTTTCATCTCAGTGCACGCTTAACACTGACGGGGGCAGATTGATGAGCCCTGGCCAAAGCGTAAAAGTATCTCTGAAAAGTTAAGGTTCAGAAGATGGGAGCGGGGGGGGTCTCTCTGGGTGATCAGAGCATTTGCAGGGGGGGGGCATTCATGCAATTTTTCATGTGACTCAGCTTCTGACAGCCAATCAGCTGAGGATCCATCTCCCGTCAAACAGTGAGCGAGGTGCCGGTCACGAACGTATACACACACAGACACAGACACCAGTGTGTCCTTAGGCTTACCGCTGACTTGTAGCCAGGAAAGAGGTCCCCTCCCTGATCGTCACTGAGCCACGCTTTCAGGTGGAGGTGCTTCTCTGAAACACCATGACCAGCCTGTGTTTCTGTGGATGCAAGTTTCCCACATTCCCGGGCGCAGTCAGCCCACAGCCTGGCGATTCGCTTTGGTCCCAGGTTCATGACGTGACCCTGAGCGATGGACTGTATGGTCAGTAGCTGGTTGCTGCTTAGAAATTCACTGCAAGATGTTTCAGGGAGAGGAGATCAGTCTGGGATTTACTTTCATGTCTTACGATTCAAAGTATTCATTTCAGCCATGGACTGGATATCACTGTTTTATAAATGATGTTACTCATATGCATTCATGAATCATTTTTAAGTATCACTGTTGGAAAATGACTTCAAAAGTCTCTGAAAGTAGTTTGCTACAGGATTTGGGAAACACAGGATTCCCGGGAAGCCCAGAGAGGGCTCCGCTTTTGAGGAAGGGGTGTTCCTGGTCCCGCTGAGGGGCTCTGGAAGCGGGATCTTTTTCCTGATACAGCCAGGAGTGAAACGCAAGCCTCGCCAGACACTGAGCATGGCATTTTCCTCACACTCAGCTCCATCAGGCCAAAAACCAGACATTTTGACTTCAGCGGCGGCGGGTCAAGCCCTCTCAGTCCATCCCTGGAGGAAGCCCCGCCTCCCCGTCAAGCCACCATGGCTGGCGGCAATAAACGACTCTGTGCGCAATGAACAGAATGAGTCAATGCGTTTGGCCAGCCGGGTGGGAGGGGGTAACTGTCACTGGCAACGCTGAGCAACATCTTGTACCGATTATCGCAGCGGAAAAATGTTTTTCTGCAACATGCAATTACTATAGATTACAGATTGCGTTCATGGCATCAGAAGCCATGACCAGAGACAGACAGAGACAGTCAGATGCAGACGGGGGAGAAGGTAACTGCGATTCCTCCTTGGGCTCGCCTGATTGGATCCAGAGCCACAAATCCTGTGGTGACAAATCACCAACAGCTCGCCAGCACCACACTAGTGCAGATTGGCCAGCTGCACTGACGGCTCAGCCTGCTGCCGGGCAAAGGTCAGGGGTCATGGGGCGACTCGGCGCCGCCTCCGGCTTCCACGGTGCCTAGTGAGCCGGCAGCGCCGTGCCAGCTCCTCATTGTCCATCCATCCATGCAGGTGACACAGTGACGAAGAGCCTCTCTGGCCCTCAGCCTCCCTCCTGTTTAGGATGCACATGCAGCAGCAATAGCAGGATGCCTAAGTAAAGCTCAACTCTTAGCGTGAGCAAAGTGAGAAGCAGGTTGATGTGAAGGGGGTCCCTCCTCTAGGGGGCGCAGTGCCTTAAGGTTAGGGCACTGCATCACTGCGTTCCTGGTGAGGACATGGGCCAGCTCAGGATGCCTGTTTCATCTCCACTGTGCAAATGCTGTCAAACCACTGCTTTAGGCTAGGCTCAGCGTCAGATTCCCACTGGGAATTCACCTCCCACAGCTCCTGCAAAGGGTCTCTGTCTGCCTGCACCTGCACCCCCCTTACAGGCCAGTGCGTCTCCAGTGACTTCAGCAACCATTAACGGTAGCCATCAGCAGCAGTCAGCCAGCAGAGACTCAGTAGCCCCCTCTAGAGTTAAAGTGTGGATACATCATGCTCTGGCCTCTGAGGCACCATATTCACACATTTCCTTGTATTTGACATGAGGACACGTTTGTCCAAAGCACTGTGGCTTCAGATCAGTGACTGAAAAAAAATGTGAAATTTACCCTGAATAGAATCGTGACTGTTGACGGGGAATGGCACGGAAATAATGAAGAGTGCATAGTGTGTGACAAACGGGCATGCTCAGCATGAACAAAAAAAACATCCCACATACAGCTAAAATATTTCTTATGGTCTTTGGTCGTGGCGTGGCAGTCACTGGAGGGGGAGGTCCGGAGACAGCGCGCAGGTCCCTGCCGCAGTCTCCAGTTTAGACTGGCTAACCCGCTTTTACCCAATCATAAATAGATTATCTAATCCGTGAAGCGACTTGGCGCACAGACAGGAAAGCCATTCCCACACGCGAAGGTGCATTACGATGCAACGGCATTAAAACGTCGGGGAGGTAAACGCATAAACGGAGTATGTCGTGAAAGCTCCCGGTCTGCTCACAGTCACTGCAGTATTTTAGCCGGTCACGTCTTTAACACGATAATTAGTTTCTGGTCTGGAGCATGTCAAGGTCTCGTTCATCATTTTATGTAATATATATATGCATAAATTACAAAATCTAAATAACGATATTTAAACACTAAACACAAACGGAGTGGAGCACAAAGGGGCCCATTCTGCCTCTTGCAGATAAGAGACACCCTCACTGAGTCACCTCGGAGACGAGACATGTCCGTTAAAAAGCAGGAAATTACAGACACACGGCCGCACGCCAGCGTCGCATCTGCGGTGACATGCCAGTGACAGTGTCACACTGCTCCACATGACAGCAGAGGAAGCGCCCTTGAAATTTCACAAAGAAAACATGCTGTGTGTAAAATTGACATTTTTGCACTAAATGTTTTAGCCGTCTCATTTTAGACAGAACCGCGAAAAAGCAACATCTCATCTCTGAAAGCCACGTTAATTCTTTAATTCTTAATTAACTCTTAAATGTCACAGCTTTTATTTAGTCAGTTGTATCATTTTACTGCTATTTAATTCGGTTAAATGTATAAATGGAGGCATATTTGTAATAACTGTTCATTGTACTCTATATTGATCTTCGGCAAGTGTATTTTTGGTAAAGGTATTTATTCCTTGTTTGGTCACCTATTTAAATATCTCATTTCACGTCTTATTGTGAAAAGTGAGAATAGTAAAAATAAATAAATAAATGTTTTTGTTTTTTTTTTTTTTAAACGACTGAGCACCTTAATTTGGGAATACCAACTGCTCTCGGAAGAAACGCGCCGCTTCGGCCCTCCGATTAGCACAGGCGTAGCGCTAATAATAGGCATCTTCATCTTATGTCATCTGTTAGCTTCAAACTATTTCTAATTTCCCTTGTACCGGTTTCAAATTAATATGTCACCGGAATAGGCCTGTTTGTACAATCTGGAAATGGTTCATTGGTGTAGGCCTATATGACCAATCTGATTCATATTTCCATAAAGATAGTAGGCCTATGTTTCGCTAAGAAACAAAGCCATCATAACAAAATAAGATGCAGTTATATGATATCTGCACACGCCAAATTATGAACAACCGGGGGCGAATGAAAGAAATCACTCGTCATAAGTGAATACCGGTCTCTCTGGACGGCAAAGCATTAATAAAAAAAAATGCCGGGCACCGGTCCCGGCTCAGGTCCTCCAGGCCGGACGGAAGGACGAAGATAACAGCTCAGCTACAGTCGGTGTTACGTGTACCGCCGGACTATCACTTAGTTAAGCGGTGAAGAAATAGTAAGTAGATGAGGCGAAAGCCGCCTACCTATTTCCCAACGACCCCCAACCCCTAGGCCGCAGCCTTATTTCTTCACGCGTTATTGGCTTCCACAGGTTTTAACCGGAGCGGGTAAAATTATGTAATTATTTAAAATAATTTCTAAATGTGAGAAGTCCGCGACCTTATCAAAATAAGCGAACTCTGGGTGTTTAAGAAGTTTCTTCTAATGATTTAGTGGGCGTCAAAGCCTCAGAGGAAAAGCTGTATATTTGGACTTTCTAGAGACAGAAAATGGTTAGCGTGCATAACCACAATCTAAGAGCCACATAACATTCACAACACTGCTAATAGTACCGCGTCCCCTTTTAGAGCGAAAAGCCGAAAAGATAACGGCATCTGAAGAGTCCAGATGACAAGCGACGTGAGCATAGAGACCACTGTATTCTCCGGGTAAATGACCGTAAAACATCAGAGCAAATGAAAGGGCAGAAGCTGACTATGTTCAAATAAGGCGCACGCTGCTCTGTTCATCGGATTTTAAAGAAAGGGATAGTAGCCTAAGTCCACGATAGCCTAAATACTGTATTAAATATCAGTGGGGTATCTCATCGGAACCCAGCGCGGATCATTAAAAATCGTTCAGCACACGGATCCGTGCGGCTGAAACCGAATAAACTGCTGTTGAAATGCTGGAGTCTAAGTATGACAGGTTCATATGACTGGTGTGCAGCTTCGTTTCGCCTGCGGTTTGACATTAATAATGGAGGGAGGCAGGACGGGATGACGGGCTGAAATATCAGCGATGTCGCGGCCACGGCGGACCTTTTCTGGGCCTACAAATAGATCAAATTCATAGCTGATATTACTAGAGGAGCCACAAGGGTCTCGAACAGTTGGATAAAGCAGATAAACTTTCCGAAAGACAAGGCATCTTTAATGATCATATACATAGTCTATTTAAAAATCACTTTCCAGCAGAATAATTTTAAACCAGGTTTATACGGGTATGCCTGTCATGTCGCAAGTTGTTTGCAAATTATCGGAATTAGACTGCTGATATTACAGAAAACAATAACGCATCTCTCTTTCTCTCTCTCTACATACACACACACACACACACACACACACTGTATAATAAGCCTATATATGACAGTGAATAACGGGTAAAAGCGTATAGCGCTCCCGTTGTCCGCTTTCCCCCAACACCGGGCACCCCAATGAAAAGCTCCGCATCCTTTAGCATTAAGGTTTTTGCTAATTTTAGCTGATGTTATTTTGGCGGCAGACTATAGGCCTACTTAATTATTGCACAGTGTCTCTCATCACGCCCATTTTCTTCGCCTAGGGTTCTGCTTTACGAGGTATCGCCATCTTTTAAATCCTTCTGCATTAGTCATCTGTGTGTCTACACATACCTTCCAGCTAAGAAGTTGCTGATGAAAATGTTTGTTGGTGTTTCCCTTATAAAATCTGGAGGGGTGGAGGGGGCGTGCTTGGCCGCTCTGGGGAGTCATCATGTCGAAAAAACTGATTCAGAATTTAGTGGGCGTCCCCCAGTTATCTGAGGGAAATGGAGCGAGCGTCGACGAAATAACGGCACGGTTTTTTTTTTTGTAGAATTTAATGTAATCTATCATACTACTTACGAACGATGGTAATCAAAAAATATTATAATTATTATTACTACTACGCTGGACTGTTTATCCCTTTCTATAATGAATAAACAGCTTAGAAAAGTTATATTACTTTGTTTTAAATGACTAATTTATGACTAGCCCTCGGCACGCGAGAAAAGGGGTTATCTGCCCAATTCACCGCCAATCCCACAAACCTACAGACCGCTCAGAATCGGTCGGTCAAAAATAAACCCGCAGTGCCTACCTACCCTGCTGGGCAATAGAAACACGCAGAACACATCTACACTGCTCCAGCACTGCTCCAGCACCCATCGCCGCAGGGGATCCAGACAAGCGCGAGGCCAGGCACCCCTGGCTCAGTACGCTTCCCCTGACTCGTGCGGTGAGCTCAGCCAGCCCGGGGCTCCTTTTATTTTCAGTCTATGACCCCACGTGATATAAAGCGCATTTTAATTACAAAGCAAACAAATAAATCTTGCTAATCACCGACCTTTAAAGGAATTCGTTTTTAACTTGAACTTTTTACCTCTAACTGTGCTTTTCATTGAATCATATTCAATATGTTTAAAAGAAATATATAATTATACAAACGGAAAGGGAAGAGTTACGTGTCAGAATAGTAAAACACTGAACTTAACGCTTAAATATTTTATATTTTTATATTTGCATATCAGGAATGTAACTCAAATATAAATATAATTGAAATATTTATGAACTCCATAATACCATGAGTAACAAGGGGAATTAAAAAATCAAAATAAAGAAGAGGAAAGTGGAAAATCTGTCTGAGTCAGACATGCAGTCTGTTGCTATGATCTAAAGTTCTAAACGGTTCATCTCGCAACCTTAGCGGCTATCCCGGATGACTCATTTAACTCCTGTTTGATCTTTAAGAGAAGCACGTCGCTTGTATTTCCCTGGTTTTATCCCAGACCTACTCGGGTGTGTCAAGACACATTTTTCATTTCACACTATAGGGAGCTCCTGAAGAATTGCTAATTATTGGTTTTAAATGAGAATTTGACCGCGCGAGGCTGAAGCCGCAAGCACAGTCTTCGCTGCCTTTTGAAATGTTTTATTTTCTACTACTGATTTACGTTTTACTTAGCTGTATACAACAAAATGTTCGTCTGTGATTATCTGGTGTTTTTAAAACGTTTTTTTTTTTTTTTTTGAGGGAAAGCACAACATTTGTAATGAGGGTAACCTTAATTTTAAATATTCGATTAATAGCTAAACCGACAAACGATTCTACCATGCAGTCGAGAACGAAATTTACTGTATAAATGTATTTTTTATCGATTTTTATGTCTGTTAATTAATTTCTGACGATTTTTTTGGCGCAGCCTCATGAATTTAAATTCAGAATATGAATTAATAGAAAAAAGTATTCGCCATATGTACCTAGTTAAATTTTCCATCCATTTTACGAGATGTATTTATGCAATATTAACGATATATTTAATGTATAAATTATTGTAGCAAATTAATTTAAAATATATTCGGTATTGTTTTTGTATATGATCAAAAATATTGCATTTACGTGTGTTTTTTTGAACATTTTTGGTCATATTTACTTTATGCTACAAACGAAATTTTAAAAATAAGTATGTTTAGCTCTTTGTTTAAAATGTTTCGCCCCAAATTCTTTCCGACGCTGAAGTGCGCAAACGTACGGTGGGAATCCGCACTTTAAACTACTGACTTCTTTCAAACGACAAACGCGCCAACTAGCGTCCAACCCCCCGCATGGCCACGCGGTTCGCCTTCACGCGCCAGGGCGTGGTGCTCGGCACAGGATACCGTCTTAATAACCTGTTCGGCACAGAACTGCCACTAATAAATATGCTAACATTACATCCCCACGTCACGGCAAATCATTCAACTTTGCATTTTTAATTATTTTACATGTTATCATGTTTGATGTATCGATACAAAATTACAAACAGTGCCTTTTGAAAATTAAATATTACTAATTTCTATATAATAAATCCAAGAAAATCAAACTAAAGGATGCGATTGTTTAATTAGGAGGTTTTGGTGTGACTTGTTACACATTACTGTAATCATCACTTTTAATTGGTAAATAACGCGGCTCTGTGAGGACTTGAAGAAGTAACGCGAGCACAGAGCCATAAAGATTTAATTACATTCTAATCTGTGCACACAAAGTAACTAGTAAACAATAAATAGTAAATACATATTTGAGAACCTTGGGGGAAGCTGTACAGAAATACTGTTGCCGTATTTATATTTTATATTTAAAATATAAACCCCCGAAGATACGCTGTAGTTGTTGCGCTCGTTTGAATCTTAACGCTTTGGTTTTAATTGATAATAAACGAAAATGTCTACAAATTTAGCCTGAACGTCACGAAAATTATTTATGAAATCCTAATAATTAATATGAAATGTATTCTACCGTGTGTGTGTGTGTGTGTGTGTGTGTGTTATTAAATAATTTTGATGAGGATCACAAACACGTTTTTGTGATCTACCCATAAATCCACCCGTAAATGAAACTCCTTGACCAGGATGTCATTGGTCACGAAATACACACAAACAAATCTACACAGATAATTAATGCGTTTGATCTTAAATATCGCAGGTGTCAAAGCTTCGTGATGTAACACATAAAGCATCGGCCGAAACTCAAAACGGTAGATTTCAGCAGCAGGTAACGGTACACTTAAGAGAGAAGCATCGTCGTTAAGTAAGGTTTGCTGTCATTCGCGGTAAAACTTTATATGACATTTACTGCGACGCTTACTACACCTAAATAAGATAAAAGTAAAGGCTAAATTAACTGTATAATGTAAGATATAGAAATAGAGAACATAATTAAATCATAGGATAAAGATTGAACATCTGATTGAACTTCCCTCAAAAATGCGCCTAATACACTATTTAATTTAAAAAGTGCGTGTTTTTAATCAAATAAACAGCAGTATATTACGCAAAGAGCAAAGCGAAGAGCGGTTGGTAAGAATAAATGAAAATAAATGGGATAAGCGAAGAGTTATCAGCGCACGACTGAATGGGCTCGCATTTGAAAGCGTATGATTGGCTTGTGATAGCCCGGCCCAGGCGTCCCATTGGCGGAAGGCGTCGCCAATCTGCGGCCGCCACAAACTCCGCTCACTTGAGTAAATAATATTACGGCACTTTTCCCTCTTGCACCACCTTACAGCGAAGCGCAAAAAGAGAGCGCGTCTTTGTTGGCTTCCCCAGCAAACGCTGCGAAACGGAATTACGCTTCTCGCAAATTGCAGAACAAAGACCTCTATTGGATACGGAAGAGGGCAAGAATTTAGACGAGACCTGTAGTCATTTTTGACCTTGTCTGAATTTACAATCAGATAAGGAACTCATCGCTGACTGTCAAGATAGTTGTATTTGTTGCGGAAGAAGACAAAAAGACGACTGAACAGATATATGTGTATTACTAAGCATCGTGGTTTTAAATTAATCATGAAATAGCGCTCGGGACGGCTGCAATTTGAGGATTTTCACAGGGAAGAGCTTCGGGAGGCAGAGAGCGTCTCCCCGCGTTTTGTAGAAAGACTGACAGAAGCGCGTCGCAGGGCGATAAGCGTTGGTGTGAACTCAGCGATAAGGCGCGCCGGCAGCCATCCGATACAATTGTTTCTAAATGTGTTGCAAGACTGGTGGACTACACGTAGTTTGCGTTTTCAATGGAAATTAAATAAAAAGAAACTAATAGTGGCTGTTCAGCAGAACCTGTCATAAAACTGGACTTTCGTTTTAAAGCGACTATTTTAAAAGTGTGGTATTTTGTAGCTTTTGGTATATGTGCATCAGTCTAGAAACATTTGACTAGCAATATAATGTTTTGTAAAAGAGTAGCATCAGGTGCAGAATAGAAAGTGCACACGATTTGCATAGGCAACAAGATTAAAAAACCGCTGCGGAAAAGGGTCGGAGTTGCGGTTTTCTACTTGCGCTGCAGACTGTGAGAAAAGCAAGAAGGCAGAGCGATGCTGCTCGCGCTTTAACACCCCAAGCTGTAAGCGGAGCGCCGGAGACCGAGCGTTTTTCCCCCTTTTATTGGCGTCTCAGTAACTACATCCGCACAGAAAGCGCCGAGAGACAATTCGGCGCACTGCTGAGCACTAGGCACAGCAGCACGGTCAACAGCGCCGCGATCTCGTTTCCAACGCTGCAAGCCCGCTGGACTTTACGGGAACTTTCCAAAAAAGCGGACCGCCAGATTGGTGCAGAGAGTCCGTACGGGGACAAGGAACCGGCCTTTGAAAGCGCACAAGACAACATATAAAGGCCAGTTTCAGAAGGACTGACCGAGTTGTTGTGATGCATATTCCCGTAGACCCAACAACTACCAGACGGTTCACACCGCCTTCGACGTCGTTCCCCTGCAGCAAGATCGGAGACGGCACCGGGCCCATGGGCACTCCGGGACCGGTGAGAGCTCGTAACGAAGCCCGTACTGTGGTGGACGTGCTGGCGGACCACGCAGGCGAGCTGGTTCGCACGGACAGCCCGAACTTTCTCTGCTCCGTGCTGCCGTCGCATTGGCGGTGTAACAAAACGCTGCCTGTGGCATTCAAGGTAAGGAAAATGCGCGTTTTTCTCGTTCTCTAATAGATTGAGGGCTTTTTTAATATAAATTAAAATACGAATAACTGTTTCACGTGCGCATTTGGCCTGAAACTTCCACTAACTTCCAAAGTGGATATGAGATCCTAAACGTGCATAAAATATCAGAGATTTGAGTTTGTAAATTCCGCTTGACGGACCGTGGTACAGTAGCAGCAGATATTACAGTGCAGAATGGGATTTGACCAGAAACTTCTTATACTGAGAATGCCGTATTTTACACATGCATATACTACAACCGGGGCCTAAAATCCTTTAATAACATAATTATTAACATTATGCAAGTGCAGTCATCCAACAAAATTCCTATTACCATGTTACTGGCATGATGCTGATCAGAAACATTTTCGGACCAGCTGTCTGGAGATTTTAAATTGAAACACTTAAGTGTATATACTTATATATATATATACTTTTTGAGGACATTTAGTGATTTACCAGTACGTTTATGCAATATTACTTATTAAGCGCCAATTT
>JAODLC010000011.1:5375-21977 GCA_026781145.1 Hippopotamyrus pictus
ACAGTCTCGACTGTTAAGGTTAGGGTTAGGTTGTGATTCTGGACAGTCTCGACTGTTAAGGTTAGGGTTAGGTTGTGATTCTGGACAGTCTTGACTGTTATGGTTAGGGTTAGGTTGTGATTCTGGACAGTCTCGACTGTTAAGGTTAGGGTTAGGTTGTGATTCTGGACAGTCTCGACTGTTAAGGTTAGGGTTAGGTTGTGGTTCTGGACAGCCCCGACTGTTAAGGTTAGGGTTAGGTTCTGATTCTGGACATCCCCTGCAATTACACTTCAGAATATCATGATTCCAGACAGCCTCCACTATTCAGATCAGGGTTAGATGGAGATTCTGCGCTGCCCCGATTGTTTAGGTTACATCGTGTTCTGGACAGACTCAACTGTAAGGGTTCGGGTTAGAATGAGATTCCGGACACCCCCAAGTTTTAGCCCACGCAGCTCCATGCCTTGTTCCCAGCTGACAGTATTGCTGGCGATCTCCTGGACTTGGACTGAGGATGAGACCTTGATATTTTTGTCTGGGTGTGTGGTTTGTGTGGGCCCAGTGTTCTAGCTTCTACCCGGAGACAGTTGGAGCCAAAGCAGCAGGGGCTGGTTCAGGGAGGGGGGTCTCCATGGACCCCAAGCTCAAAGCCGTGTTGCATTTCATGGTAGCCCCTCAGAGACCCTTCAGTGGAGCCCACTTCATCCTCTGCTCCTGACAAAATAATGTGACAAAAAACATGGATTAATGACTGTAAAATGGTCACATGCACGTAAACATTTGTTTTAAAGGCCATTTATAACCGCCCCCATATCTGCCACACTGGAATTCCACACTGCGAGTGACGGATAATTTCCCATTTTTTTGGCTTGGCTTATCAAGAGATGTTCAGCTACCCTGCTGAACATCCATGTGCTTTTCATATCCAGCACACCATGCTGGCCTAAATCTAAAAGGACTGCAGTCTAAACAAAGAGTATCTGTGGAGATATGCTCCTGGCAGGTTTCATCTGGAAAACTTTATGGAACGTGAAACACAACATGGGGTGCAGGACCAGGATAACATGGGGTGAGAGATTTTGGGGCTGTG
This sequence comes from Hippopotamyrus pictus, assembly GCA_026781145.1. NCBI lineage: Eukaryota > Metazoa > Chordata > Actinopteri > Osteoglossiformes > Mormyridae > Hippopotamyrus > Hippopotamyrus pictus. The sequence goes on from JAODLC010000011.1 coordinate 6,448, forward strand.
GCTTTGGAGCTCGTGGGGGCTTTGGACTCCGTGGATTTGGAGATCAGGGAGCCCCGGGTTTGGAGATGGCGATGCCAGCTGCTCTGTCGTTCTCCTCGTCCTACAGGCACCTGGAGGATAACCAGATCAGTGTGATCGAGAGGGGAGCCTTCCAGGACCTGAAGCAGCTCGAGAGGCTGTGAGTATCTCCTGGTGTTGGTCTCCTGAGTGCGCTGACGCCACATCCGTGCCTCTCCCCACCCCACACTCCTCTCTGATGCTCCACCCACTCCCCGTCTACATCGTACTCCATCCATGCTGCGATGTTTGTCCAGGTATACGAGTACATGTCTCCATTTAACCTGCAGTCTGCAATGCTTCGCTGATCTGGGGAAGAACATTACCCAGGATGGTAGGGCACGGAAAACAAGTCGGATAGACCCACAGTTCAGATAAATGGAATGACAGTTCAGATAAACCCTCCCAGGTGAAACGGAGCCTCGATGTTCAGACAGAATCATCCAGACAGAGTCTGCTCTCCCTTGTTGCACCAGTCAGCTCTGCTGTGTGATTTGTTGCTTAGCAGTTGCATAAATACTGTGAACGTTAAGCTGCCCCTGTGAGGAACATTGTGGGGGGGCGGGGGGATCATATGAGCGGCAGCTTCACACTCAGCAGGGAGGCCTGATTCTAGATGGGTGTGTTGCTTAGTGTGCCCCCCCATGGCTATCTGATCGGCAGGTAAACGCCAGGACCCCCAGTCCTCCCTTCCCATTGGGTGCCGCTGTCCTCTCAGCTCACTTTTCACTGACGTTCGGAATTTCACAGTACTCCCCCCCCCCCCCACCATATGACCCCACCTCTGTCCCATGCGCAGCTGTGGGGGTGTAATTCTGAGTGACCATTCAACACCTTCAGGGACAAGTCCCCAGTACCAGCCAATCACTGACGGCCTGATTCACACCCCTGTCCAATGACAGCCTTGTGTATAGACATCAGTGTCGACCTGTCAGTTAGCTGGCCCCCGGCTTCCCTGTTTCTTCTGGATATTCACACATACAGGCACTGCAGTCTCTATAACACACTCCCACTGAAAAGAGATTCATCCATTGTTACACTGCTACTCAGTCAGTTCCCCAGAGATCAGTATGATAACAAAAACCCAGTTTCCATTCATTAAAAGGGGGAAACATGGAGTGTTTCTGGCACCCAGTTACCCAACATCCTCAAAGATATCGATCAGAATCTTAATGAGCTGCAGCGTTAACGATTCTCATCAACACCACAGGTATTTAGTTTGTCGTTGTTGCTTCTCTCTGTTCCCCACATAGCGTACGCCCTCCCTCACTGCTCTCTCTCTCGACCCCACAGGCGTTTGAACCGGAACAAGCTGCAGGTTCTTCCAGAGCTCCTCTTCCAGTCTACACCCAAACTGGGCCGCCTGTGAGTGACCATCTCTCCCTCGCCGGCCCACCACTGTCAGCTGCTGCTGTGTAGCTGGAGAGGCAGTCAGTCTCACGGGTGTATGACGGGGGGGGGGGGGTCGCGACCCGCGGCCATTCATGTCGGTATCGACTGCCGCAGTGTGTGGGGCAGGAGCGAACATGCACCTGCGGGTGTTTGGCTCGGACCTGGGCAGGAGGTCAGGATTTTAGTGCAGCCTCTGTACTCTCCCTCACCTCTCCCGATTTTTAGCCTTCAGCCCGGGATTCACTGTCTGTTTTTGGGGAAGGTCACGTGAGACGTGGAGGGAAGACCAAGATTTTTTATTTTTTTGTTTTGAGGGGGGGGGAGTGGGTTTGGGTTGAGCTCGCTAACTTTGAGGTCACTTTGAAAATATTCGCAGAAGCGGCAGGGAGTAGGTGCTCTGGGTCATTTGGGGAAAAAAAAAAAATGCGTCCATTCATTCAGCAGTACCTCACCTACGCCAGCATTGCTGACACTCTAATCTGCAGAGGGCAGTTCTCTCTCCTGGGCATGTTGGCCGCTGTTAGAACCGCCCTCCCCTGCCCTCCCCCACACTGTCCCATATAAGCCCTCACTGACACTGACGCTGTCAGAGGAAACGCCCTCTTCATCCAGTTTGCTTCCAAACTCTAGAAAATTCCAAGTATAAGCCTGGTGTTTCTGACGATCGGCGCATTTAAGCGCTGGACGGCACGTGTCCTCCCTGCTTTTTATGACCCGGCTCTTAACCTCGGTGTGTCATGCGTCGTTACGGGCCACAGCCCGGCTTAGCGTGACGTGAACTGGCGCGCCCTTAACGCCAGCTCTGCCGGGCTGGGGTCCGACCAGCTGGAAGCGCCGCGCATTGGCGGGAACCGGGGCCGGGCCGGGCAGTTCCAAAAGAGCGTAAGCACCTGTCTTCAGGCCGAGAGGGACAGGAAGATGTCATCTGGCGAACCCTGCAGCTGGCCTTGAGGAGAGCGGGAGTGGACTGGGTGATACAGGGCTGTACGGTTTGTGTGTGAGCATATTCACACGTGTGTGTGTGTGTGTGTGTGTGTGCATGCGTGCGACAAGCTTGGCCTGACTTGCCGCAGGAAATTCTCTGGATTTGCTGACTCACCCCCTACCTAACTTGCCATTCCCCATACTGCAAATATTTACAGATAGCAGACAGACGCCGTCGGGGGCTGGCAGCTCCCCGTACTTCCTGTCCGTCCCGTCCTGTCCCGGGACCCTCCAGGTCCTGATGTGTCCCTGTCAGCGATACCCATGGGACCGAAGGCTTCCGGGGCATTACTGTCAGCTCAGGTTGCATGTGATCACTGCATGCGCGGTGGGGGGGGGGGGGACGAGGGATAATACGGCATGTTGTCTGATCCCGAGTCCGCTGCGGCCGTCCCTTTAATCTCAGCCTAATTATCTTTCCCCCGGAGCAGTTATTCTGTTGGAATGTAATGGCGGGTGCTGGGGTGGCTGACTCTCAAACTGGGTGACACGAAAGCCCTCGGCTGCCCCAGAGCACTGGATCCAGAACCGGAACCTACATAAGTCTCAGCAGAACCCCCCCCAACACCCCCCTCCCCGGTCTGGAATGTTAATTTGTACAGCACCTTTAATTTACGGGAATCCGATTCCCCTGATGGGGATGTTGGGGCTGTAGCTTGGTGCAGGATTATGTTGGTTTGGGTTCCCCTGGTACCAGCTGGGCTGCAACCACCAACCCCCCCCCACCCTACGGAGGAGGGTGTCCTGGATCTGGTCCAGCAGTGCTGTGATTTACTCTTCTTTACACACGCCCAGGGAAGCAGTGAAACCCTTCCCATGGCTGCCGTTTCGTATTTTAAATTTTAAATATATATAATATGATGATATGTGTGTGCAGTTCTTGGGGGTTAGGGAATGAAGTCAACTTCCTCTTGGTGTCCGATGAGCCACATTATCAGCCAGCGATTCCCAATGTCTCCGTTTCAGATCCGATATCCATCTCACAGGCTAGGTGGTCTCTGTTCTGCCTCGTGGGACTTACTGCTACCAGACAGTCGTAAACCTTTGAGAAGCAGGAAGCCCCATAAGGAAGGTCAGTTTGGGCGACTGAGCCCATCCTGGGTCATTGCCCGCTCTCAGTTTGTGTTTGCGTTTGCTGATGGGCGGCTAAGCTACTAATTAATTCTGCTTGGCTAAGTTACAAAGTGAATAGCCTGCATAGATTTCAAAATTTTTTAAATCATAAAAAGAACCAAGAATTACAAGAATTACAATTTTTGTGGAAAGTGGATGCCTGAGAGCATTCACTTGATTCCCCTCACTGCCTTTTAAGCTCTGTAGGGGGTGCTGTAGAGCAGTGGGGAAGGGAGGAACCCAGTTTTGGAACCTGGGTCACCGCGAAGGGGCAGTCCTGGCTTTGTACGCAGTACCGGTGTCTGGGGGACGGCTGGCTTCTCCGGTCCTGAGACGCAGTCCCTGCCCTGTCTGCGCGTGGCCGTTGAGGGGACGTGCACCGGAGGCTGCTGGGACCTCGCCCCACACTTTACTGCGTACACATTTACACGCACGCAGTGCGTTCCTAAATAGCACGACGCACGTGGTAGCAATTTGGTATCCAAATAACGGCGAGGGCCCTCCTGTGGAGGTGGGTTCTGACCTGGGGATTCCTGGCCTGTTAGCTGCCTCTCATTCGGTTCACACGCAGGCAGCTGAGGTTGTGGCTGAGGGTGGATCTGGCTAATCCTGTTAGGGCAGGAGTCACGCAACCCTTCTGTTCTTATTCACTCCTGAGAGAAGCATCTAACACAGCCTGCCACCCTCAGCCTGTCTATCTACAGGCTCCTACATGGAATATGGTCGACAGTGTTCCCCAGAAGTGCTCCTCTATTTAACACTGGATCACAGAGCTTTATTGAGCTGCATTGCTCCACTGGTATCGCAGTGCTTCACTGACACAAAAGTGCTCAGTTGAATCACAGTGCTCTATTGATATCGCAGTGCTCCACTGAATTAGTTGTAGTGCTCACCGGGTGTTGCAATGCTCCACTGAGTGAATTGCAGTGCTCCATTGAGTGAGTAGCAGTGCTCCACTGGTATCGCAGTGAGCTGCTGATTAGTTTTGCTACACTGTATCGCAGTGGTCCATTGCTATTGCTGGGCTTCACAAGTATTGCAGTGCTTCACTGGTATTGCGGGGCTTCATTGATGTCGTAGTGCTCCGTTGAGTTGCAGTGCACCACTAGATCACAGTGCCGGGAGTCTTATGGTTTTCTGGTTCCTTGGCAGGATGCAGTGTTTCACAGATGGATTTGTGGAAATCCCCGGCAAAGAGGCGCAGTGCGGTGGGTGGGAGGGTGTCTGGCGGCACGAGAGGTCGTTAGCAGAGATGGGAATTAGCCCGACTGCTGCCATGTCCCTGCTCTGCCTCTCTGATTGGCAGTTTAATTTCACCTGGCTCCTGCAAACTTCTGTGTATCGCAAAACAAACTTTCCACTGCTCTGTGGGAGGGGGGGGATTTAAATATGTATCCAGATGTCTGTGGTACACATTCTATCTCACATACACACACTCATACACACCTGCTTTGTTCCCAGGAGATCAAGGCATGTTTGGTCTGACACAATTGGTGTTTTCCAGGCTTGGTGAAGCCTAGATGCAAGGGGGGAGGCGTGGTCAGCATGTGGTGGCCAATCCTGTCTGTTGTGGTGGGGTGGCGGGAGCAAATGTCTGATCATTCGGGTTCAACGGGGTTGTGTTTGACCATCCCTCTGGGTGTCTTTAGGATGGTGTCCCAGGTGCCCCCAGATTCAGTCGTCCCCCTCCACCAATCCCAGGTTCACGTGGTTCTTACATCGCCGTAGCAACCCGTAGAGGTGTACTGTATTGGCAGGTTCCTTGCTGGATGGCTTGCACAGCTGTGACTGAATGAAAATTCCCTCCTCCCCACGCTGTTTGAAGCGGATGAGGCCGTCGTGAAGCGGACCACAGCACCCTGATTAAAATATGTAGACTACTGTGGGGGGGGGGGTTTACTCGCCAGTGCAGCAGTTCCGCCCTGGCGCTGTGGTCCGCTGGGCACTGGCTGAATGCCCCGCATAACCGCAAATGCCCTGAGGTCGCCTGTAATTTGCCAAATCATTTCGAGGGCTGATGTTTTCATCGCAGGTGGTTCCCATGACAACCAGAAGATACGGTAATTGGACTCGAATGAGCCCTTCGCTTCCTGTTCTGACTGACGTCGATCTCCTGGGCTGGATTGGGGCGGGCGTGACCACTTACAATGGGCTTTCCAGCTGACCGTGCCAGAGCTGGGCACCACAGGACCTGTGGCCCATCTTGGACAATCTGCAGGGTAACCGTCCCCGGGGCTGGTGCGGTCGGCGGGCTCGCGAAAAGCCAAAAGCAGAACGGTCTTTATCGTCGGGGGACTCGGCTGTCTGGCCTGGCGGACACATGCCTGTGTAAATACAGCATGCGCTTAAGCCACTTGAAAACATGGATATTTATATGTGTATGTACTCATCTGAGCGGGAGACACAGCGGGACCCGGTGCCATATGAAGCGGTAAAAGTGGCCCCCCGCAGCAGGCGAGCTGGACGTGAGAAGTGACGGGGCCCCCAGCTCATAGCTGCCCGTTTTCCTTTAAAATCCTTTCATCACGGTTATTCTGCTGGGAGCTCGTGGCTTCGAGCCGTTTATTTATACAAGTGCCGCGGAGGTGGTGCAGGTGACATGTTTTGGGCATGAAATGCGCGGCCACGAGCAAAGGGGGACGTCTTCAGACGCCCTCGTAGGCAGGTACCCTGTCAGCATCCTCGGTGTAACATCGTGTGATGCGCTTTGTAGTTCAGGATTCAGGAAATGGGCTCCCTGGAGGTCCACTCAGGCATCCAATCAAAGGCTGCTTCTCTGTATGGCTGTCGCCCTCAGGGTCAGCTCCCAACACCACGCCACCTGTCGGCCATCTTGTCCTCTGGCTGGCCCCGTACCCGGTCCCTGGCCTCTCATTTCAGGCCCGGGTGAGCCGGGAGCTGGCGATGCAGGCCCTGCCCCTTGCCTTCGCCTCTGCACAGTATCATGGTCTCGCTCCCAGCCTTGTGGCCCCTGGGCCGCTTTTAACACCAGAGGGGTGCTTAATTACAGCTTCCTTTATGAGAGCCGGGGCTCCGACCGCAGGCCATCTCCCCGGATCCCCACAGGCTGCGAGGGGAGGCTCGAGTTTCGCTCTTTCTCTCTTGCTCACGGCCCGGCGGGTCGTCGGTCGAGGCTCCGGCCGTGTCACTCGGAGGTGCAGACGCCTCAGCGTGGGAGTGTCACGCCTCTTCACCCGGGGGGCGGGGGGGGGTGGCAAGCAAACTGATGAGGTCTGGGTCACTCCCTTCCCTCTGACCGGTGCACGTGCAGCAGTTCCTCTTCGCGGAGGGCTCTGGGGGGGGCCGGAGGGACTCTGTGGTTTGTGTCCTCGCCGTTTGGCTTACTGTGCAGCCCCCCTGTCCCCCGGTCGACCTCGCACGAACTCATAAAACTGCTTTAAGCCTGGCTACCGCGGTTGTCCCTGTAAAGCACATCGGGTGGGGGCTGAGGGCGGGATAAAATGAGCACTGGTCCCAGAGCGGATGTGGCGTTGTGGGTTCTGGAAGGATCCGTGGTTCCTTTGCGCTGTTTTTCTTTAGATCGTGCACTAACCGCATCTGGGGAGTCCACTTGTTCGTCAGGTTATAGTTGTAAATGCAGCAGATTTTCTCATCCTGTTTTCCCCCAGATGGACACAAACAAAAGGGAACATTAACAAAGCAATATATTGGTCAAAGTTCTTGAATGAGGACCAAAAGAAAACAGGTTCAAATTCCTGGGTGGGCTGTCTCTGTTATGCCATAAGAGGATCCACAATCGGAATGGGGAAAAATCCAGGCCAGTCGTGTACAGCTGCACTGAACTTATTTTGGGAAACCGGCATAATATGTTTTTGTGTGTATTTCATGTATAATACATAGAAAAGTATGTGTCGTTTGATTGGTTCAACTAACTTTAAATCAGTCACATGGAAGTGAAAGATGATGTCATTCTCTGAGCTGATTGCAGTGTGAGTTTAGAGAACGTCGTGAACATTACAGATCGGGAAGTGAAGCGAAAAGCCAGGGCGTCCCACTTGGAGGCAGGCTGACGTCAGCTGGGGAGCACGTCCCGCACCGGGGAGGCCGGGTAATGAGAGGGAGGCAGAGTGCCCAGCGTGGAGGGGGGTCACAGCCCAGCGGGGTACCACAGTGCAGGGCTGTACCTGTGACACTAGGGAGCTGAGAAATGTTGGAAAATGGGTTTCTTTGGGTTTTATGTCTTATTTAACCCCCTCCCACGGCTAATCTCGGCATAAGGGAAGCACCCTGCACCCAGACTGCTGCCCTCTCATGGAGACAGCCAGCCATGGGAGCGGCTCTGGAAGTTTCTGTGGTACCCTCTGGTCCCGTTCGGATCAAATGAGTCACTTTGAACAAACAAATGAAAGTGACCTGGCATGAGGAGCCGGTTGCTGGTTCATCTCAACTAGGACCAAGACCTCGGTCAGTGCAGACAGGCGACAGAGACGTTTTCCTCAGGGTCTTGGCACTTGCCCCTCAGGGTGTGAATGACAGGGCAGCTATTTCTTACAACCCCTCCCAGTCCCCATCCCCACGGCTCCTGAATCCCGTGGCCTAGACACGCAGGTCAGTCGACATCTTGGTGTAAATATTTATGAGGTGGAACAACTGAAGCAGGGCTTCTGTCTGTCAGTCTGTTCTGGAAAATCGGCTTTCAACCGGGTTGTGGGCACTGCGATTTCTCAACATCTTTGGCGCCAGTTCACAGGTTTTTAGGTCATTTCTCGTCATGATCGTCAGTGACTCACTTGAAGGCATGTGGGAATCTTCGGGCTTTAGAGCAGACGTGAATTAATGGCTGCAGATGCTCTCGGGGGTCAAGATGTGGTCTTGATCGGGGGTCTCTGGGCGTCGGTGGGTCTTCTCGCCAAGACAAGGTTTAGCTAGATGTCCCCGAATAGCTGGAGGTTGAGCTTCGCCCATCAAATCTCCTCCTCTCTCCATCTGGGAAATCTGATCCAAAGTAAAGCAAATGCTGGTGTCTAATTAAGCGTGATACAATATTTCTGTATGGATAATTACCCCTGATTTGGGCCAGCCGTGAACGATTTCAGGCTCTGCTGGGGCCTGGTCTTGGTCAGCCGGTGAGCTTATCTCGTCGTGGCCGATGGTGGCCTCGCCATTTCCTGTTGCCCAAGGTATTAACCCTTCACATCCCAGTGAGAGTCAAGCCGTAATATATGCCCCCTCATTAACCCCCCTCCTGCTCCCCGATTTGGGATTGATCTTGAGACGCTTAATTACACCCCCTGGGCTTTCATTAAAATTCTCTGGTTTGATTGGCTGCATGGGGATGAGCGAACTGAGATTGATTACAAGTTGCAAGCTAAAGAGCAGCATATTAAATTAGCTTAACTGTTGAATTTGCTCATGTTTCTGCTCTGGTCCCTTCTGTCAGTGTTGGGGTGGGGGGGGGGAGGCAGGCAGCATGTGGTGTATATCAGCAGGAGTGGGTGGGGGGGGCAGTCCTGGGAGAATGGGGCGACAGCAACATGACAGAGCAGAGAGCCAGCAAGCTTTGGAAACCGCAGCGGGGACGAGCCAAGCGTCGTGCAGATAAACAACTGCGAACGCGGAGCGGAATGCCCCAGATTCCCTGCATAGCTGAGTGACATGCTCTTCTGTCTGTAATTATGACCCTCATTAACACTACGATTCTTGGAACAGCGACTCGCTCCAGCCTTTTGGAGTGGCCCGTGTGTCCCAGTACCGCAAGCTACCCCTGAGCCGAAGGTACGATCATGTATCGATAACGTAAGGCGTTTGGCCCTGCTACGACCTGGGAGACCCTCCGGGCAGGAAACGGGATTAGCTCACCGAGCGAAAGGGCCGGGTCTCCAGCTATGGGAATGAATGTGTCCCGTGTTGTGACTCCGCCAGGGCGCGGACTTCTCCTCACTTCGTCGACTTTCATCTTTCCTGCAGAAATCTCCGGGGTTTGTGTTTAGATGCAGCGTGATGCATTCTGACAGAGTTATAGGAGGAAGACGCGTTCTGGTCCAATATGACTCCCGCTCGGGGGTCTGAGGGCTGACAGGATGCCAGGGAAAGACCCCGAGGGAGCAGCCAACAGGCTCAGAACGCCTCGCTTTCTCAAGGTCACTGAGTCACGTCATGTTTCAAAAACCTCAGAGGGCTTCAGTTCTACCAGTGCAGCAAGCTAAATAAAGCCACTGACACACTGTTCAGTCGTGTATCTGGAAGTCTTTGCCTTTTAAGTATAAAAATTTTTTGCTTATTTCTAGCTTTGTTGTTTAAATTCATCAACATACAGGCATATAGGTTGAGACAGAATTGCTGTATAGTTTTATTTACGTCGAAAGTATGCGAAAGGGACATTCTACTGCGAATGGTTTCCTGAATTGTGTTTTCCAGGATGTGTTTGTCTTTAAATGCCTGAAACTGAGGCACCTCTTGAAGACAGGGACTCCTGGGAGGTGACCCTCTTTGAAAGGTTCCTGCGGGTGACCCTGGGGAGCTGAGTGGTGCCATGGGAGATGAGCCAGTCACTCTGCATCTGGCCACTTTGTCTCCTTCATAATTTTCTGTATTTGAAGCAGCAAGTTATATGACCTCACATTTCCAGGAGTCTGTTTGACACTCAGCATCTTTCCTGAAGTCCTTACAGCTCTGAGAATCGCCTTGAAGTCTGTTTATTTTACCACTGTACCTCAAGTCAGTTTGAATATTGCTGCTCTTGCTGAATTCAGTTTGGTTTTACCGCTGCCCTTGATGCAATTTTGGCTTTACCATTGCCACACAATGGTTTTCTATCCATTTTTTTGCTATCCCTCATAAGGGAATAGAAATATAGCCTGGGTATATGGGGAATAGTCTGGGTATATGGGGAATAGCCTGGGTATATGGGGAATAGCCTGGGTATATGGGGAATAGTCTGGGTATATGGGGAATAGTCTGGGTATATGGGGAATAGCCTGGGTATATGGGGAATAGGCTGGGTATATGGGGAATAGTCTGGGTATATGGGGAATAGCCTGGGTATATGGGGAATAGCCTGGGTATATGCGGAATAGTCTGCTGAGGAAAGGGAATGTCAGGACTCCCTTTGTGACTCCTCCATTACTGATACATTTGCTTGATGCATAGCATACAGAGAGGACATCTTGGTTATTTTTAGTTGTTTTATAACAATCTGTGACTGCAATCAAATTGAATTTCCCTTGTGGGGACAGAAAAAAATGGTCCCCACAACGTCAAAATAACACAATAGGTTTTTATCACATTGTGGGCATATTTGGTCCCCACAATGTAATATGTACATAGCCCCCACACACACACCCGCAGCCACGCGTGAAGCCGCACATGCTCACGCTCACATTCATCACCAGAAAAATGCCCTTTTCAGTAATGTTTCAGTAATAACCGACAGAGGAGTTCAGTAAACGGGCCACTCAGCCCGGAAGGACCTTTCAGCAGCAGGATGAAAGGCTGTTTGGCTGGGAGACTCGGCGGCTGGTCTGCCCGACCCTCACCTGGGTACACGGCGCCTCTCGGAGCTCAGGGTGGAGCGTGCGTGCACACACACGTGATTGTATTCGTGTCTTTATGGGAACTATACATTCATTTCTATGGGAAAAACCCTAATCCCAACTGTGGCAACTGTAACCCCATATCCCCCTATAAGGGGTTATAACCAAACATAATAGACTTTTGGCATTTTTACTTGTTAGATTACAGTCACTGATTTTTATAAAATTGAATTTCCCCTTGTGGGGGCCAAAAAATGGTCTCTACAATGTCAAAATAACGTTTGGTCTCTACAACATAATCTACACATACACACACACATATGCACAAGGATACACACTGTTACACAGACTTTCTTTTAGCTATCATGGTGTGTTCTTCCACAAAGTCTAAATTTAATACAAATATCAATGTCAAGTCCACTCTGAGGGAAGTGAAAAGCTTGAAATCTGACAGCGAACAAAACACTTCAGTGCTCTGTGTTTTCTAAAGCCAGTCGTTCGCCTCGTGAGGAATGCCTATGGATGGACTGATTCCCAGGATGGGGGGGCATTTTCTCTAGAAAAGCCTGGAAAAGGCAGCGAGGACACAAACACAAGCTCTCACACGGAGCCGCGTCACATACACAAACACGCTCAGACATATATAGTCACATGACCGTGAAGTAAAAACCACACACAACCACGGGCCCGCACTTCCAGACACACACCGGCACACACATGGGCATTATCTCACACACCTAAACACAGGTGCGGACCTTTTCATGTACCGTGTACATACATAAACACGTATGTTCGCACACATGCAGATACGTGCTGCGGGGAACTTTGAGAGAATAACAAGAATTGTGTGATTATACCTTGTATTTATGCGTATAAATAGTGTGCTATAAACACACAGACTCGCACCCCCTCAGCTCCTAAAACTTGCTCGCAGGCTGGAGTATGCAAGCCACGCTGCAGATGTGTGCTGGATACAGCGTTACACGCGCAAGGCGCTCATTTCATGTCGTTATAAATAAACTCCGCAGTCTGGACATGTAATTACCCTCTAAACCTAATCATCCAAATCACAGCTTTCCCGCTCCTACACTGACAGTTACTCTGTCTCTAAATGGCAGTTTTCTTTTGTAGCTAAAAATGCTGTCTAAATTTTTTTTTTTTCCTTTCATACACGACGCGTCGATATGAGAGAGACGTCCAAATCCAAAGAGTGTGGGAAACCTGGGATTCCCCCTCTTAACAATCTTTATTCATTGGTATATTTAAATGAACTTTCTACTCATCTAGATTACTGAAGTTTACTGAAGCACGTTGTAGTGAAGCAGTTGCTTGATGACTACGTGGAGTCTGGGCTGGAGGGATGTACATTGTACCCCGACCACCCCTCCCCCCCCCCAACACGTGGTGCCAGAGGTAAGGACAGTGTGGGCGAGGCGGGTGATTTTCACTCGGGTCTGGTGCTGATGCTGTAGGGTTTTTGAGGGGTGATTTCCCTCATTTATCATTTGCTAATTGATTGATTAGCGGGAGCTAGCTACCTTTGCGTGATGGCGTGTTCCCTCATGGAGGTTGCAGCGTCTGGCTGGTTTGAAGGCTCAGCAGGCTTGACCTGAGGCTGGATTGTTTCAGTCATGGCAACGTCCTGGAGCCTCAACCCCCATCCTGCCTGAAGACGGCCTCGGGAGCAGCAAGACTGGAGCAGTGCTTCAGGAGTATGAGGAATGAGGGGAAGGTCTGATGAAGACGTCCCAGTCGGGGACAGGGGGAAGGAGGCGGGGGCTGCCAGACAGAAAATCCCGGAGGAGGCTATAGGGGTCAAGCCGGAGGATGGGGCCATTTAGCGTGGGGTAGGGAAGCCCCCAGTCCATTGTGGCAGTGAGAGAGGCCCATCTGGGAGCCCTTAGTGTGCGGTCAGTGTACTGTGTGTGTGTGTGCGTGTGCGTGTGTGTGTGCGTGTGCGTGTGCGCGTGCGCGTGTGTGTGTGCGTGTGTGTGCGCGTGTGCGTGTGTGTGCATGCTCGGGGCACTCTCTGCAAGCTGTGAGATCTTACAAAAGCCATGCATTCCTGTCTCTGACAGGAGGGATGGACCACGGTGCCAGCAGGGTAATACACAGGATGGTAACTAAGGACCACAGCCTGGTAACCAGAAAACTCTGTAAAAATTCTAGCAGTGTTGTAACATAAGCCTCTTGACCTGAATTGCATCATTAAACATATCCAGCTTTATGAATGGGTAAGAGGATGTATGTCTCTTTATGAAGGCATCTGCTAAGTAATGTGCTGATTACTCTCTGACCCTGTGCCCTTTTCTTGAAGCAGATTCACTATGAGCTGTCCCAGGTGACTTATTCTGTGACTGTGACTGTGCGTGACTGAACTCTGACTGTGACTCTGTGAGCAACTGACACATTGACGGTGACCCTGTGAGTGACTGACACACCTTCCTCTGTGAAGGACTGACACACTGACCTTGCTTCTGTGAGGGACTGACACACTGACCGTGCCTCTGGGAGCGACTGACACACTGACCGTGACTCCTGAGCGCTTTTCAGTTCTTTGCTCTGAATGGTACTGACCCAGTTACAGGATTTTGATCTCCGCCTCCTGGGAGCCGTCTTCCCCTACTCCCTCTCTCCCTCCCTGTCTCTCTCACTCTCCCTCCCTTTGGCCAGGGCCCTGTCTCCAGCCAAACCCATCCGTGCTGACGTTTGTTTCCAGTCCAAGCTGTAGAGATGCGTTCCACCAGTTCTGTAAATGACACCATTAACCCCTATACATGTCTGGCTGCCTCATTCTCTGTCTGACCCAGCGGGCCTCCACGCTTCTCACCGATCCTGGTTCAGCCCATTGAGAAATCTGCCGTGAGTAACGCACACGGACTCTGACTTACCCCCTTTCGCATGCCACATTGGCAGGGTAAAACCTTGTGTAGGTTAGCTGTGTCATATGTTGGGATAAGGTTAAGTTTAGGGTTAGGGTTAGGGTTAGTTTCATTGTCAGGATCCAATGGCACAGGTAGGGGTGCAGAGGCCAACGTGCCGGTCATCTCGCACTCTGAGGCGCTGTGGCGTGTTGTGAGGATTCCCCTTTTGGCAAGAGTCGCCCACAGACTCCATAATGACCAAACCACCTGGCCGCACCCGAGCATCTTCTCTTTAATGCCCCACCAAGGGTGACGCAAGCAAGGGTTCGTTGCCGTCGTTCACGTGAATCTGGCTCAGTGGGACAAAGGCGGTGGCCTTTACCAGTTTCCTCCTGGAATAAAACTGTCAGGTCGAATTAATCCGACGTTACCCTTGCTGCCCTAGTGCACAGAGTGCAGCATTTTCCTCTCAGGCAGCTGGTGTGTTGGACGCTGTTCCACACCGGTTGGTGTTTGAGTCATAGTTATTTATGTCTGCGCACCTACCGGAGCGGCCCGACGGACCACGCGACCCACACACCTCCGGGGCCCTGGCGTCCTTTCGGGTTTAGACCTCTTACACAAGTAGTTCTGGCTTCTGCTTCCTGGATTTTCTCCGCCAGGCCTGAACGTTTGTCTGCAGGATATCTCCGAGCTGCTCTCATAATCTGCCTTCCTCTCTCTCTACCCCCCCCCCGCGACTCGCGGCCGCCTGCCCCTCGACAGCTCAGCGGTTGGGGCTGGAGCGGACCTGCAGATTCGGGGGGACATTGCAGCCTCCACGCTCCATCTGCGGGTCCTGCTCCTCCTGTGTGTTTACTCGACACGAGGGCCATCTGTCTGCCGCGGGACCCGGGAACGGGAGCTGGCTCCTGTTTTGTTTGCGTGCGTGTCAGAAAGCGTGTATCTGAGAGCACTTGTGTATTTGTTTATCTGTATCTAAGAACCCTGGTGTACGTGTCGTTAGTGTGCGCCTGTGTATATTAATTTCAGTGCCTGCGTGGTTGTGGCCTCCCTCACAGGCTCGAATGCTCCTGAACGTCTCCTTACGGTACCACCAGCAGCCGTGTGCTATTCTAGCTACACTCATCCGTCTGTGACTTCACTTATTATAGTGTCGGGTGGGGTGTGGCCAAGGGGGGCATGTCCCTGTCATCGCTGAAGTTTTATTGACTCAACGGTGGTGCAGAACTGCGTTGGAGTGTCCTGACGCCAGTGCTGAGCGTGTCCCGGATCAGTGCTCCTCTGCTATCGTGGCTCCTCTATGACCCATGGCAGTGGGGTGTCCTGCTGTTAACCACCCCCCCCCCCCCCCCCCCCCCCACTGGCTGTAATTCCTCCTTGTGTTTTTTTACTCACACGTTACTCAATTTGTCCCCCTTGCGCAGAGGTTGCTGCTTTGCTCCATCGGCTTGAGAGTTCCACGGAACTGAGGATGCCATTTTGGGGGTGGGGGGTGGGAGGGGTGACTGCCGACTGGTGATTCTGGCCCATCCAGGCCACCCCCGCCCACTGACCCCAGGTGCCCCACAGGTGTGTGCGATGCTGGAATGTGCCCCCCCCCCCCCCCCCCCCCGGAGAACAACTA
>JAODLC010000011.1:29522-45711 GCA_026781145.1 Hippopotamyrus pictus
TTACCTGCATGGTGAGGGAGTCCCGAATGAGGCACATTACCTGCATGGTGAGGGAGTCCCGAATGAGGCACATTACCCGCATGGTGAGGGAGTCCTGAATGAGGCACATTACCTGCATTGTGAGGGAGCGTCAGTTACGGCATTACAGCCATGTGGCGCGTTTCCCTGAGGGTGATCCGGCTCACAGCGTCCTCATTGCTGGGGACCCGAGCGACTGGACCAGGCCGAGGGGACGCCCACGTAACACCTGGCTGCGGCAGATGGATGGCCATTTCTGGAGGGTGGGACTGGACCGTGTGTCTGCCAGGGGGTTGCCAGCCGGGATCCCGAGGTGTTGCATCATGTAGTGGGTGCTGGAACACGCTACATCAGCGCATGTTCCCCAAACTGACCTGACCTGACCTGATAATGAATCCAAAAAGTAGTGCTCTCAGTGCATACAGTAGCAGCTTTGTACATACAGGGGTATAATTTAGATGGCTTGTATATTATATAAGGGGCTTGACAGGGAATGACAATGAAGTAATTTGACAATCAAAGTACTGTTTGTTTAGAAATTGGTAATAGAATTTTTATGTTGTCGTTCAGGCTAGCAGATTGTTGTGGTCAAGGTTAGGGGTGCCCAAGTGTTATTTGTGAATTTTCACATTGGCAGGCATCTTCCACCCATAGTCCTTGTAAATGTGAAGCAGTTCATGTAAATGAAGCTAATAATGATTCATTGGAAGCTCTTCATCTGCTTCCTCGTGAGTCAAACTGAGTCAAAGTTTGACTTTAGCAGTGGATTCTGGGAAAGAGTCCTAATAACAACGCACAATAAAAATATATCGATATAAAGGGTGTTTTATTATCCTATAGCTCTTATTTAAATATATTGATACACTTTAAAACTTTAATATGTCACCCAGCCCAATCTCTCACCATCTGCGGAAACTGGACAGGGAACCCCAGTCAGTTTGAGTACCAGGAAATCTGATGGCCGGAGAGTTGTTTATCCTCCAGATGGTGAGTTATGGATGGCATGAACTGCTCAGGGGGAAAACAGGGACAAGTGAACAAGTTCCTAAGAAAGTGTTTTGGTCGTATGGTCTTGTTGTAGCTGATTTCAGCAAAAATGGCGGGACCCTTAAAGTACAGACCAACCCATCCTGGAAACGAGCTCCACGTTTGGGATAATCTGTCTCATTAGGTGATACTTCCTGGGAGGACACCTGGCTTTAGATGTTCCCACTGCTGCCTGCCATCACCTTGTTGCTTCTTTAAGACTGTATCTCTGGAGGATGGTCTTTAGACTCTGTCACCATCGTGCTCTTCGCTGCTGAAGCTGCTTACTCTTAGCTCAGCTAAGACCGGAAACACGTTTTGGAATTAAATGGATAATTACAGTGAAGGTGATGGTGGTGGTAGGGCAGAGCTATGGGGAAAGCCGCTAATTACCACAGTAAAGAGGCACTCCACAGAAACTGTTCACCTTCACTCAGCGCTTGTCAAGGACCTAATGAAAGATACGGACCAGACCGACTACCTAATAAAGGATACAGAACAGACTGAGAACCTTATGAATGCTATATGGGCCTGACTGAGGATCCAGTAAAGGATACCTAACCGACTAAGGACTCAACAAAGGACACGTACTCAACCAAGTACCCAACAAAGGATCTGGGCCTGACCAAGGACCCATCAAAGGATCTGGGCCTGACCAAGGACCCAACAAATGATCTGGACATGACCAAGGACCCAACAAAGGATCTTGAGCTGCCCAAGGAACTATCAAAGGATCTGGACCTGACTGAGGGACCATCAAAGGATCTGGACCTGCCCAAGGACCCAACAAAAAATCTGGATCAGCCCAAGGACCCAATAAAGGATCTGGACCTGCCCAAGGAACCATCAAAGGATCTGGACCTGACTAAGGAACCATCAAAGGATCTGGACCTGCCCAAGGACCTAACAAAGGATTTGGATCAGCCCAAGGACCCAACAAAGGATCTGGACCTGCCCAAGAAACCAGCAAAAGATCTGGACCTGACTAAGGAACCATCGAGGGATCTGGACCTGACTAAGAAGTACATGAAGGGAAGGACTAGATGAAAGACTAAATGAAAGAGCAAATGAAGGGTGAGGCCTAAATGAAGAATCAAGTGAAGTAACGGACCATTTCATGGCCTCGAGGGGCCATAAGCGTGATTCTGGGCCAGCTTATCACCTGCAGGGGTCCAGCTGGGCGGAGGCCATCAGTAGGTTAAGGTTTGCACACAGGGGAAGTGAGGGTAGGTGGGAGGTGTTTGGTGGGAGGGGTCCTGGAATGAGCCCAGTTGTAAATGAATGGGAAGCGGCTGAAAGTGACAGCTGATTGATGCCGTTAGTGAGAGGGGAAGGGTACTACTTTTCAAAAGAGTAGGCGTTTGTCGATATGAGACACCTGGGCGACCTGTGACCTCTCGGTCCTGGCTCCCAGATTGCTGATGGTTGCCGGGAGACCTGCCATTAATGTGAACCTCAGGCATTCCATCAATGAGCTGCTCCCCTCAGGCTGGGGGGAGGGCCTTACTATGGAGATGCATTGGGTTATTTTCATTATGGAATACTGCCTCCTCTTCAGCCTGTTGTATGTCCTTGTTGAGAGTACCTGTCCTGGTTGCAGAAAGCACAGACACTCTTTCAGTCACAGCGTTCGTTCACTCTGGGTTGTTCTGGGGGTACACTGGTCACCCTTCGCGCCTCATTAACCCTTTAATGGGTATTTGTGCAGCAAATGGCTGAAGGTGAAACCCAAGGAACAATCAAACAAAATAAAACAAACAAGAAACCCCTGGGCCAGTCCCTGAACATGCAGTTTGCCAAACTGTTTCATAGATGGTAGGGAGTGTAAAGGGCTGTGAACAGGAGTACATATGGTACAATCCAAGTTTTTTTCAAGTTTAATTGCCACATGTATGTGGAGCAATGCAGTGAAAGTTTTATGCCATGGTTGCAGGTGAGGGGAAAGGTGCATGGGGGGACAATAGGACATACAGACAATAACAGGACAAAGGCAAACATGCAGTAAAAATGTGTAACGATGAGTAATAAACATGTGCAATGGGGAAGGATACAAATATATCACAGAATGGTAAAATAATTATTGCTAAAATGCAAAGTGGAATGTTAATGTGCAATGCGGTGCAATGGGGGGACAGATAGAGGTCAGAGATGTGTACCCCTCATGTAGGTGAGGAAGAACTTATCAAGTAGATGGATGTGTAACCTGAAGCTTCCTGATTTGGATCCCGGGCTGGTTCTTCTGCTGGACCTTTGAACAAGGTGCCGCCACTGAAGGTTATATGATTTTATAGACCTTGAGAGAATTCACTGGTATGGGTGTGATTCGCCAGCAAGTGCGTGAGGAAGAGAGAGACAGATTTTGGATATCACCTGTTTGCAGGGGATTTCATACATATTTGTAAGGATGGGGGGGGGGGGTCAAAAACTGAAAAAATCTATGAACAGGTACAGATGTCTCTGACAGGAGGAGATGACTGTTTCTGAGATAGTAGTAGAACAGATTAGACATCTTCAGTTCTACCACCAGCAGGTTCTTGCGTGCTTGCCTTCACTGGATCTTCTCAGCTGGCCAGGAAGTGTGTCCTGCTGTCGGTGCCTTACCCGTGTCCACATCTCCTCCACCACGACGGAACCAGCCGGAAGCTTCCTGTGTGGCCCGCTCTTAATTAGATTTTTAACGAGCTTAATCAGTGGCATTGGGAGGAGACCAAGACTCTTCCTTTGAGCTGAACTCATTAAATCCGCAATAATCACTCCAGCCTCTGCTCACTAATTCTGCTTGGTTCCCTTATCACTTAATAAGGGGATAAAACATGGAAATTGATTTATCTCTCTTTCTGTGCTCGAAATGGAGGGCGGTGGCAGATTATTATTGTTGTTTTGATTACTCTGCGGCCGTGTTCTCCCTCTCTCCTCGCTTCATGTCATGTGACTGCCTTCCCGCTCTCATTACGGTTTCATTGGTAACTAAATGCGCCCTACTTGTAATTAAATTAAAAATTTCCACGGACCCAACCCTCCAGTTGCCATCCTGGGGAAAAACAGCAAGCTGTGCCAAAACATTTTCTTTAATTAGATTTATTGGACTAATGAGAAGGGTCTTAATTATAAAAAAGCACAGAATCCGAAGTATGCATTATCTGGAATAATTTAAAATGCTGAAGACGCCACAGGACGGGGCGGGAGGGGGGCTCGTTTAGCATAAGCGGTGACCTATTTCAATGCCGGAATCATGGCTGCCTAATTGTGTGCTGTTTATTTCATTCCTTGTAAACACATCGACATTTCTGCCACTTTAGGACCCGCGGCTTCCCCGTTTCCCACAAAACTTTCTCCCGTGTCCGTTTTTAACTCCAGCAGGAAAACGGGGGCCGTCCCGCTTGGACGTCCTGAAGTGCCGGCTGTGTAATTTTAGCAAGGTTCCCGGGCAGAGAGACGTCGCTCCCGCTGGCCGCTGACAGCAGGCGCGGACGTTTTGATGGCCCGCAGGCTCCTCGGGGCCCTTAACACCTTGTCTGGGCTCCCAGCTCCCAACGGGCTGCGGCAGCTGCGGCGTGTTCGCGCCGCGCCCCCGCCGCCGACCCCGCGCCCTGCGGACTCGTGCCCCTCCAGCTGGGGTGCCGGCAGGCTAGGACGAGCGGGGCAAGGGGCTGATTTGTTAGGTGTTGGCGTGTGCGGAGGGGCCGGCGACCCCCATGGAGGGCCCCGTGCCGTTCCTGTCCGCTCGCAGGGAGCGGCTCAGCATCCTTCCCTACTGTTCCTCTGGGTCTCGCTCTTCCTCTCCCAGCGGCCGCCTCCCCGGCTTTGGTTGCACGACGCGCCGTAGTCCTCCCCTTCTCAGGCTCTTTTTAATGTTTCTAAACTGCAGCAACGTTTATGACTGGCTATGGAGGAATGAGAACCACATGTCCCACCGAGAGCAGCCCGAAAACAAATGTTCGCTTCAAGCTGTCACAGGGTACCTACTTTTATGGGGTAATAATTTACAAAATAATGGGAGCTGGGTGCTAATATTTGGCATTTCTTACTAAAATAACTTTGCCGGAGCACCTGAGGCAACAGCGAAGGAATTTACAAAGGTAGGTGATGGGCCACCCAGCACCAGGGAGCCACCTGCATGGGATCCTCTCTGTGACACCTTTGCTGTGCCTGGGGACTTGTCCCCTACCCCCCACTCCCCCACACACACACACACACATGCACACAGGAGGTGACTCAGAGATGTTTCATCACATCCTCTGTGAAAATCAGGTCTGCTTCAGGACTTGTAAAGGACGGGTAGAATGTAGAACTTGGATCCGGTGGGATTCGCCTTCTTCCTCATCCCAGAGCAGCGATGACCTGTGACCCCAGGGAGCCGAGGTCAAAGGTCACTGCTGCTCCTCCGGCCGTGGCCCGCCTCACTCCCTCCGGGTTCTAGGCAGCCGTTTGGACGGGTCAAGTCTCGGCACGCAGGGTTAGAGAAACTCACAGCTGGCTGGAACATGGCCTTTGATCTCTGGGCGGGGTGTGAGAGACAGGGGGGGACAGGGGCCGGTCTGGAGCCGTTCTCACATCGGGAGGTCCCGGGGGGAGACAAACAGCAACGGGGGCACTTTGTACATGATTTACAAGTATGCTAATTTATCAAAGGCCCCCCAGAAAAAAATGAAATTCTGACTCATATTTACAGGAATATCGGGAATGTGCGACGCATGTGGCTGTGTTTACTAGCGACGCCATAAAAACTGACATCAAAGAGCGTCGCGTCGGTGGCCGTAACCGTTTCTGAATTGTTTAATTGGCGGAGTCTCGCCCGGCCGCTCGCTTTTCCCACTCCGGGAGAGTGACTTTCATCACGTTCAGCACCAGTGTGGGGGAGGGCCCACAGACGTGTTGTGGTGGGGGGGGCCAAGCCCGATTTGATGGCCAGACCACGCCAGCATGTTCGCTGTCCATCAGCACGTTGCACTAATGTTTGTGTTCGGGGAACAGCCACTAATAACTGCGGGAGACATCATTTCCCGCAAAATTACCTGTCATTACAACAGGGAGGAAACATCGCACTCAGTCTCCATTCACTGCAGATTGTGGCTGATATTTACAGAGTGGCCTGGTCCCCTGATGTACAGGACCCCGGTTAGCGTGCCGATTAGCAGAGCACTCACTCGGCGTCCCTCCCCGTGCGCCTCTCTGACTGATTGCCTCCCCCCAGCCCCCCGGAATTGGCCCCCGAGCTGCAGATAACCTGATCATTCTCTCCCAGCCTTGGCTGAATAACAACATGCAGCTACATAGTTGGTGTCATGGGTAACATGTGCCGTGGCCGGCTGCCAACAGCAACAAATTGTGTGGTACCGTGGAATCATGGGAAGGCGAGGGGGTGGTGTGGGTAGGCGGCATGACAGGCGGCGCCCGGCCTTGGATTCCCTCCCCCCACGGCTGCCGCATTACGCCGGTCAGCACACTGCCAGGTCCAGCACCCCACCGCTGATGCTGCTCGTCGCAGAACGCATGCTTAGCTGGGGTGTTTGAGGTTTACTGCACCGTCACTTCTGATTACTCCACTGTGCCAATCGCCCCACCCACCCCAAAAGCCCTCACTGAGCCCCAGTCCTGGTCTGCCTTGGGGGTGGGGGAGGGGGGGATGGCGCTAGATCACGCTGATCCGCACAGCTGGGATCCAGATGTTATCCTGTTGAACAATCAGATGGGCACTATCAGTCTGGTTTGGGTTTGTTTAGTTTTGGGGGGGTTGTGTGCCATCAGACTCCAGTTTGGCCTTGGCCTCCTCCGTTTTCTCCTGCTCTGTTAGTTGTCTCCTCTTTTCCTCCTTGTCTGACAACTCGATTTGAGAGGATGCAAAACATACCCCTCCCCCCCAACAGGTGTGTTCAAATACAGTGTAGTTAAAACAAGCCCTCCCCCTGTCATGCCCAGAAGGGGGTATGGCCAGGCAAGCGGACCCAACCTGATCCCTGACCCACCATCAATGGGTGGTCTGGTACCCATAATGCACTGCAGTCTCTCTGGAATGAGCAAAACTAACGTGGGACAGGTTGCGGGCTCTGAAGCAGAGTGTGGCCAATGTGCTCACTTTACTCCAAGCACTAAATAGTAATCCAAATATTCATGGGGTTCATGGGATGGGGGGGCAGCACCCTGAAGCGGGACCAGGAGGTTCCCATTTTGCTTCCCAAATGGAGCAGCTGCAGCCGTTCAGGGTGGACCTGCACCCCCCCCCACTCTCCCATCGTCTTATTTTCTGTTTTTCGTTAACGTTATTATGATTAAGCAATGCTATCTGACAGGAGGGATTAAGAAAGATAACAGGTCCTGGCGATGGGGAGCACATGTTGAAACACCGAGAGGTGTTGGGAGACTGCATGAGGAATCCCGTCGCTGGGACGCCTGCGGCCGGCTCTGTTCGCCTTTCGCCATCTGCTGCTCGCACACGATCTCCAATGTTTTTGGCTGTATCTCTTACTATTATCAATGAAAATAAGGCAGTGTTTTTTTTTTTTTATAGTTTATTAAATTCCCTACCCCAAAATCCATGGGAGGGGCTGCGGCACTATTATTCTGTAATATAGGTACCTGTTCTCCTTCATGTTATGAAGAACAGCCCTAGGAAAGTGTAAGAACAGCTTCTCTCTCCAGCAGTGGGCCATTTGACTGGATCGTCACCGTCTCACATGCTCTCCTTCTCTTGCTCCCATCAAGGCTTTGGTCTCGTGACCATCTCACCTCTTCACCACACAAACCACTAAGCTGTGGGAATGACACATTAGTGACCACAGCAGTGTCTTCATCATTAAGGTCGTAAGTCGATGAACTAGGGTCGTGGACTTGGTCGACGATGTCGATGCTGAAAATGTCGGCATTAATATTTTAAATCAACGCATCGTTTTTAAAAATCATTTTAATAAAATTACCTTTATGGTTTCTAAAATGCTTCAATTAATTATAACGAGTGTTTTCCTTTAGTATAACTAAGTAATTATGGGAGTAGTTCAGATTATCACAAAACAAATAGGTGGTTTTACACTGTGCAAAGTGCGATGACATACCAAAACGGCACAAGTGCCACGCATGGGCGCCAGAAGAGAAAACGCACGAGACCTATTCTGAATGAGGGCGCGCCGGAGTAGGCAAAACCACCTTAAGTGTTGTCTACTCATGTTTGTTAAATGAGCATTAGAATGGAGAGCTTTTAAATATCTTTTGTCCTTGTAGCTGCTTAACACTCATTATTAAACATTAAACATTAGAATCTTCTTCGAATAAGTGTTTGTGAAAATGTTTAGGCTAAAATCTGGGATTATTCTACGTTGAATGACGCTGCCAGTGTGTGCATTTGTGCACGTCGGATTTGTTGGAGCCAGTGTTGTTATCGTAAACTGAAACTGAAGTGAAAACGGACACTAAATAAATGAAAATATTTTGTGAGCTGAAATGAAAATGAAAACCATATTTACAAAAGAAAAAAAACCTGTCGACTTTGATCTGCAAAAAGTAGCGACACACAGACGACAACGCATTACCTTGTTTAACCACAGAATCTCCTCTTTTAAAAGATGCGGCTGTTGATTCCTTCATCGCCGCTTCCCTGCTTATCGCATCTGTTGCGCACCGCTAACTGAATCTATTAAGCATGAGGATACGGCAAATTTATACAGATTACGATCTTCTGGGCATCACAGCACGCATCTCATTAATATTTTCAGGCATGCTACTAATCGGCTTATCGAATTGAGGGCGTAAGTGTACGTGTAGTTGCCAAAAAGCATTATCTGAAGCTCTACAGTGGCATACAGTTTGTTGTCAAAATGAATTGACCTTAAATTAAATGGTCCAGTTGATTTTCTGAAGGAAAATGCATCGTTTCCATTAATTGACCAATCAATAAAATTGTCAATAGATTAATCTATAGAAATAGAATCGTTAGTGGCAGCCCTACGATGAACCGTATGCAGAGCACCTCAGGCTGTTTGGTCTGCAGCAGGAGGTCATTTGGAGACCGTGACCGAGGGCTTTTCACGGTCCTCCTGCCTTTCCCGCTAACTTTCTGATAAATAGATAATAGGGTCACGAGTGGAATGCCAGTTATTTTCCTCCAGTGTTTCGTGCATCACAATCAATTGAGGGATGAGTTAGTGGAAGGTTGTTCAAAGATGTTCAGGTCATGGCTATTGGTCTAAACTGGTAACCGGTGAGCAGATCACTGAGGGTTCTGGTTAATGGTGTTTATTTAATGAAATCCCCAATTCCGCACCCCTCTCACACCCATCTCGATTTTATATGTGACTTACGCAAACAAGACTCAGCTCTCTGCAATTATCGCTAAACGGGTGACTGGCTTCGCTGAATCAGCACCGTTAATTACAAGCCCCTTCCATTACTCTTCCTCCTTCATTGGTGTTGAAGTGCTGAATGGCCGCGTTGGATGTAGGCAGATTTACGGCACCCTGATTCGTCTTGAACCGGAGCCGCACTAGGCCTGAGCTCTCAGCTTCCCGCCATAAGTGGCGAGCATTCATTTTACCGCCGCAAAGTGTGAACAGCGGGTCACCTCAGTCGTGAGTATCTGCTTCAGAACTCATCCTCCTACCCGCTGCTGTGCCACCTGCTTGAATCCATGGCAGCCCGAGATCATTCCCAGCACCCCCTGGATCCTGCCCCTTGCAGCACGTCTTTCCCATTGGCCCGGCACTCCACGGATTGTTTGCATTCTCGCCGGCATCGTCGTGCTCCTGTCATCTCCATTCATCTGCTCTGTCAGCTCCCTCGCGGCCAGATCAAAAGCTACGTCCGTGCGGCACATGTCAGGCCGGGGGAATTATCCGCGTTTCCTGAGCTGATGGAGAAGGAAGTCCCG
The DNA here is from genome assembly GCA_026781145.1 of Hippopotamyrus pictus. Classification (NCBI taxonomy): domain Eukaryota; kingdom Metazoa; phylum Chordata; class Actinopteri; order Osteoglossiformes; family Mormyridae; genus Hippopotamyrus; species Hippopotamyrus pictus. The sequence goes on from JAODLC010000011.1 coordinate 39,424, forward strand.
CAGCTGTCAACAGAGGAAGGGTCTGACGTGGTCCCCCGTGGTCTCCTTATCCACAGACACAATCAGGAGGTAGAGCGCTAATGACCGCTAATGAGCCCGGCTCCTTGCCAAAGCTCTCAGTTCGGTTGTTCTTGGCACCGCTCTCAGATGTCAGCATTAATGGGGTTTAGGTGAGACCGGAAAGGCCATTCCCCAGGCTCATCATTACAAGCAGGAGAAAATACTCCCAGGTGCACGGCGACAGTCCCACCTCCTTATATTATACGGCTGGTTGTGCCGTCCGTCAGTCATTTGACCTTGTGGGGTCTCCCAAAATGGATATGTTTACCTATGGAGCTGGATTGACGAGGGGGGTGGGGGACCAGGTGCTAATTGAAAGAGCGTGGTGGGCGTGGCCTACATTTGCATGCATTACTTCTCCTGTCCGCTGGTGTCGCCCAAGCACTGTAAGCTGTCCACAAAGATGGGCTCTTATTTACATATTTAGGGTATTGACGAAGAAAGGAAATTAGGCAACTTCCCATGATGTCTCATTCCATTAGGAATAAGTTAGGGGAAAAATCCCTATGTTTAGACAAACGAAGCAGGCGGCCGACCCACGGTTTGTTTGCATAATTTACACATCATTAATTCTGCGCTATGTGTGTAAAAGCGTGTGGAGCAAATGCAGCTTTGATGTGGATGGCTGGATAACCTCGTACTGCTCGGAAGAGGGGAAGCCAATCTTCTTTTCTTGATATGGTTTACAGACAGTCTGCTCTCACTTACGACAGTGATTTCTACCACAAAATTAGTGAAGCAATATTGAAGAAGAAGCTTTGCGACCTCTTGTACATTTTTAGTCGTGATAAGAATAGGTGATGCGCCGTAGGACTTGTGTGGTAACGACTCTCGGAGCCAGCAGGGCAGATCTTCTGGAATCTTCTCTTCATGCTTCAAAGCATCCTGGAACTGAGACTAATGGGAAGGCGAGAAATGGAATTCCAGATCGTCCACATAATTGAGCTGGTGTTTTGAGCAGAATTGGAGAAAGATGGTCATAGGGTTCCTCAATCATCTCATCGCGGCGTTTGATGAGATTATCACAGTTAGTTGCTGTGCAGGTTTTGCAAGTGCATCACCTTTAAAGGCAGAAATGTATCCCTTTAAGGAGCTGTGATTGGCCAGTGTCTTAATGTCAGCTGTTTACGGGACTCTTTAGTGTAGCATGTCTGTGAAGGGCTCTGAGGGGGGGCAGTGTTGAGGGCCTGAGAAGATGCCAGTATAATCAGCATGCAGGAGAAGATAGGGACCTTATTAGGGGCATTTCTAGGGGGGCTTCTTACAGGACTTTGCCAATTGCCTGCATTCCCATTCGGCGACTGCGCCGCGCCTCTTGGTAAGAGTCCCTAGAGGGCTCTTATTTGGATTTTGTACCTTGAGCATGTCGAATTATTAGTGCTCCTGATGGTGCAGTGAAGCCACCTGAACCACGTGTCTTCTCCAGAAAATAGGCAGCTCATCTGGAATCTCATTATCCTCATTAGCCCCCCTTTCTTAGGTCCCCTGCCCCGTGGAGGCCGAAGCACGTTGTGTCCTCTGACAAAGATTTCATATTTTGCGTTCCACGCCATTAGGCCGGCTGGTAATGTGTAATCGGCTCCTGAAGAATGGCACCGCGTCCAGCCGAGGAGATCTTTCTAGAAGCTCTGCTCACTTAGATGTTAGATCGAGCTGGTGGGAGTGGACCCCACACCATGCCGCCTGGGTGTCCCACTGAGGCTGTGGTCATTTCTTTCTGTTTTGTACCCCTCTTTGTGGCATTTTGGGGTAAGGAGTCTATGCAGAGAAGCTCTGCTGGGAGTGATTAAGATCATGGCTCGGGTAAGAGGCGGTGGTGCCTCTCTGCTTTTGTTGTTGTTGTTTTTCATTTTGTTGTTTCCTCATCCATAGCGCCCGGGTGGTACCGGGGTCCCCGGGAACTGACATCAGCGCAATCTCTCCACTTCAGAGACCTCCCCCGCCTTCTGTCCCGGTACCACACACACACCCCTGGGGCCTGGCCACATGCAAATGAGTTGTCTGGGTAAATATTTTGGAAGTGCGGCTGCAGACGCCTTTGGATATTCTCCTCAAAAGTCCGCCCGTGTGTAAAGGAGCCAGGGCCGCCATGAGGGATGAGTCACAGATGTTTGCCGGGTTTGTCATGTGCCCCGAAGCCAACCCAGACCCAACGTGATTTACCCTATTTACGTCGAGCCATTGTTCCACCTTCCATTTCGCTCTTTCATTCCGTACACACTGGAGGAATTCCACCACGGATCCATGGAGACCGGCTTAGCAGAACGCGTATCTAAGTAGAAGAATGCCAAGGATGGCAAATTGAAGACTGTGTTATGAAGGGTTGTAGGTCTCGGCGTAAAATTAATGGCAGCGATGGTGACAAGGAGGAGAGCAGGACACTGTGTGTGCTTCACAGTCGCTTTTGGGCACCTTTTTATTCCCCCAACAATGGCCCCTTCATCCCAGCGATCCAGACTGGACAACAATAGCCACAAAGACCAAGATCAGTTGGTGGCAGCTTCAGTTGATCTCTGTCAATTTAAATACCTGCCTCATCTTAATTACTCCGTGTTATTTGGGGAAAATGGCTGACAGATGCTCCTAGTGCAGTGCTTGACCCTCTCCTTTCTCGTGCAGACAGGAGGGAGTAGACTGGTTCTAGTAATAGCTGACAGTGAGCAATGGATCCTGGGAAATGGAGAGGTGCTTGAAAGGCAGTGATCACCTGCAGAATGTGTGTCAAGAGAAGCTGGGACCTCATTAAGCACCATCTAGATCTCACGTCCAGCTGAGAAAACCGTATCCACATTACATCATTTTGGCCTGATGATTATTATTCCAGGGTAGGGGTGTTTTTAATCTGGTTCACTGTTAATTAGAAAGGGCCAGTCTCAAGGCCATGACTTACATTGTTTCACAGAAAAATAACTGTTTATAAAAATGGTAGGCTGTGAGAGACAGAGACTATGGCTTTCCCATAATCCCGCTCACTTTTGTAGCCTTTTACAAGCAGGTGCTTCATCCTTGTAAAAGGATGAAAAGGGGGGGGGGTCACACTCATCCGTGTGAGGCTGCAGAAGGCAGCCCAGGACGAAATGAAGACTCAACTAGTTTGATTTATATCAGTGTTTGAAGAGCCCTGAAGTTCACTAGGCTTCTGCACACCTTAGGAAGACTGCTGGTTCAAGCCCCGGCCTCAGCAGAATAGTGACATGTCTGTGGGCTCGTAAGCAGGGCCCTTAACCCCCAGCTCCCGGGTGGGCTGCATGCTGGGTGACCCTGCGCTGTAACCCCCCCCCCCAAGCTTGCTGTCACCTGTTTATGTTATTGTATGTCTTATGGAGAGCAAGAAGGGGTAGGCAAAAAGAGAATTTCCCCGCGGAAATTAATAAAGTATCACTATTCTATTTTATTCTAACCCTAAGTTCTCTTCACCTCTCCAGTCTCAAACCCTAACTAATCCTAACCCTAACCCTAACTAATCCTAACCATAACCCTTCCAGATTGGTTGCAGTTATGAGTTCCTCCATCTGCATTTCTCATTCTGTGTACCTGCAGCTCCTGTAATCACACCACTGGGACAGGAAGGTTCTAGGCTGCCACTTACTCTGTTCCTTTTTTTTTCCACTAGAGTTCTGAACTTTGATTTACGGAAGCTCCCTCAGACACTGTGACTGAAATAGATCGGCCGCCTTTGATCACTTAAAAATATGTGTGCATGAGAGTGCGGGAGAACAGGAGAGCCGGAGATGGAGAGCCTTAGAGTGGATGTGTATTTATGAGCTGTATGTGGCTCAGAGAGCGGCCAGTGGAAATGAAATCTGCGGCTGTGGGTGTTTAAAAGGCATCAGAGGTGACTGAGGTGAAGTGCAGGGCTGGTGCCAAGCCTGGGGGGGGAGGGGACGCGGCAAATGCGAACGATCCGGTGAGCCGGGACAGAGCGCATTCTACTTCCTCTGACTTCCTGGTCCTTTTCAGCAGCTTTGTGAAGTGATGTAAATGAATACTTGCATGTCAATGCTACACTCGTGAAATCTGAGGGCCTACTGAGGTGTTCTACGCACAAGATGCCTTAGGAGAGCCGACTATCATCCCCAAGGCTGCAATGGTGACAGCCAACATGAAGAGCTAGTGATAGAGGGGTTAGGATGAGGGTGAGCCATGTTGAGGGTCTTCCTGGCACTGGAGAAGGTTGGTCTATGTCTGGGCTGCTCTGCTTTTGATTACCTCGCAGGCATGAACAGGGTGGGCTCCCACCGTCCCTCAAACTTGAGAGAGCTGCTGTCCACCTGGTCCGTTAGTGACATGCCTGCAGGAAGCCATGTTTCTTAATGCTCAACCAACTTGCACAGATATGGGCCAGCGTCCCACGACCACCAGTTTTCGGGGTGGCAAGGGGCCGGCGCTGTTGGAGCATTCTGGGATACCATGACTGCCACGTCTGGCCCCCGTGGTCTCATTTGATCACAACGCCACCAGAAGGCGACTGCATTTCCTCACCATGCATCCATCAGCCAGAATAACAGTGGCGTGATCCCTAATTAAACCAATGTGTCCTGGCCGGGCAGCCAGCTTCCCGCGGGGGCCACGTTTCTGATGTTACACAGGCTGGGGGGGTCTTATCTGCTTACTTACAGTAATTATTCAATGCTGTACTTCCATGGCCTGCAAAGTGGCGCATAATCGTTTCTGATTCACTTCGTCGACTCAGAGAAACCGAGGTGGCACACCTGAGTTTTAAATGCTTAAACCGCCTTTTCCGGGGCCATATCTTCACGGAGAGGTAATGCTGGTCTTCGGAGGAGTTGGTCTCCAGCACGAGGGGCACCAGTACGTCGTCTCTGCCACTCCGCATGGAGGAATGGCGGGACCCGGGGGTCCTGTGTTTATGAAAGCTGTAAAGATGTAGCTTGCAGACCAAATCAGCGTGAGCATTTCCAGGACCAGCCGATGGGCTTTATGCTAATCGGCGTCCAGCCTGCTATTTGCTTTGCTTGCCTTTCTTTTCCTCCTTCAGGGCTGCAAAGCCAGTTTTTCTGGCGCGGTCAAAAACAGACAGACCGAATTTTTCTTGGTTCTCATTACAGAAATGCTTTTTGGCTGCAGACGAGTGGTTTGAATCAGGTCTGAGGCGTTCCTTGGCTGTTACTGCCACAGGTGGACGCCAGCTTGAATTAGGGAGGGTTCGTCAATAAGGCCTCTGAGCGTAAATAAGTGGACCTGTGATCCCCTGTAGCAGGCAATCAGGCACCTCGTGGGAACCACAGGACCAAATGAAATCAGCAACCTGTTAAAGTGTCAGGTCCTTGCCATGAAGCTGGCCTTTCCTACCCCTTTGTTGCTCTCTATTTACCCTCGGGGGGCTGATTTCAGGGGTCCTCTTACACAAATGGGGGATCCAGGAAATAAATGCCTGGCAGTTAATAGTTCTTCATTAGAGCCGTACAAGCAGTGCGACACCTTAACAGTGTAAAAGTCAACAGCCCCGCCCCCTTTAATAGCCTCCGGGTGGGCTGCTTTCATGGTCTGAACTTCTTCAAACAACTCCACCGAAGGCTTGAAAAAGTACACGTAATGAAATTTCTGCCTGACACCAGGCTGGGGGCTGTTTGGCCCCTGCCTGGACCAAGCTCTTCGTCGGGCTCTGTCAGACTGTGCTACAGCTGAGTGAGCTCTGTCAGACTGTATTACAGATGTATGAGCTCTGTCAGACTGTGCATACAGATGTGTGACCCCTGTCAGACTGTGCTCCAGCTGTGTGACCCCTGTCAGACTGTGCTCCAGCTGTGTGACCCCTGTCAGACTGTGCTACAGATGTGTGAGTTCTATCAGACTACTGCAGATGTGTGAGCTCTGTCAGACTGTGCTACAGACGTATGAGCTCTGTCAGACTGTGCATACAGTTGTGTAAGCTCTGGCAGACTGTGCTACAGATGTTTGAGTTCTATCAGACTACTGCAGATGTGTGAGCTCTGTCAGACCGTATTACAGATGCCGAGCTCTATCAGACTGTGCATACAGCCGTGTGACCTCTGTCAGACTGTGCATACAACTATGTGAGCTCTGTCAGATTGTGCTACAGCTGTATGTTTCCATCTTGAAGGTGGTTTTTTCTGCAGAAATTCCGCTTGGCGGCCTTCAGGCACAGGCAAGACAGCCATCTGAGCTGTTGAGGGAGTCTTTGTGACAAGCCGCCTCTCCAAAGTTCACCTTAAGGTTAGGCAATGATACCTCAAATATGGAGCA
>JAODLC010000011.1:45811-60506 GCA_026781145.1 Hippopotamyrus pictus
CCCCGCCCCCCCCCCCCCCCCCCACTGAAACACAGAGAAACCCAGTGGCATAACAAGGTTCCTTAAACAAGGTTTGTATGTCTAACATCAGCTCAAAAGATCAGCCTGCCGGTGTTCAAATTGACAGAGATGAGCTTGTCTGGCCCAGAGATCAAGCCAGTGTTTCTCAAGCCTCGGGTGCTACTGTGTGGGAAAATGGTTCAGGAACTGGGCCTTTCGTAAATATTGCTACGGTGTGCTTCAGCCTGGAGCTTAGTTTGATATATCTGAACATTCATTCAGCTGTATGAATGGGTAACCCTGACACGGTTGCTGTGGTAACAGCTCAGAGGGCGTTTGCTGAGCAAATAATCAATGGCAATCTAATAACTACAATAGACTCTCTGCTTCATGGAAGTACATCCTGAGCATAATTATGATACCCCTGCATATCTCATTAACCTCACCAGAGCATAGCTGGTGCCAGCTGTCCCACAATGCATCACTGCTTCCAGTTGGGTATGAGACTTCTACTGCAGAGTCTCTACAGGTTCTAGCCAGATAGATACCGTTAGCATCTTGGAGAAGACGAACTAAGGTTGATAGCTCCCCCCCTCTCCTTCCCCACCGTGCAGCGAATCAGGCTGTTCATATGGGTGGCGGGCGCCTTGGGAAACCTTATCAGTGCTAGATCTTGAGTATTCACAGTGAGAGGAACCACAATGTGGCTTTGCAGCTGCTAGGAATGTAAACACCTTCAGTAGGGAGTGAAATAGAGATGCTCTCTGAGTATATGAGCACTTCTTGGCTTCTGTTTCAGATGGGAAGGTCGATACCGTGGCAGATGTGTTGTAGAGAAGTGCCGCTTTTTCCTTTGACTTTGTCAGGTTGCTGGGCCTTCTTGCTCCATCACCTACAGTCCCAGATGGTATCTCCAGAGGGGACGGTATCACTTGGCCGGCTCTAACCGTCTGGCTTGTTCTCTCACTCTGTCCCATAAAACGCACTTGTGGTTTATGTTCTCTGGGCACACTCATCCTCCCAGAAGGAGATCTGACTAGCAGGGCCAGATGATGAGTCCTGCCTTGTGCACAGCATGGCGGCAGGATGGGGGACAAACACCCCAGGTGAGACACTGCCCCCTCCACTCCGAAATGCCCTCCAGGAGGCCAGTCTCTGGGAACGCAGGACTCTTGTTTGAGTTCCAAAGAAGAAGAGACTTGCTAACTTGCAAGGGCATGGATGGCAGTTCTGTGGTCTGCCAGAAATTTGCTGTATTCTGGTATGAAATGTCTTCAGATTTCACTTTGAGGTATCTCTCCCAGCAAGCCATATTGTGTCCCCACAGGCAAAGATCAGGTGGCATCCCGCTAAGGGACTAGTCCCATGTGCTTGGCACATATGAGTGTGGTTAGAGCCTGAAGCTCAAGGCGAGGGGTCACACGCAAGCAGTAGATGGAGGTCTGTTTGCAGCACCAGCTAAACTTTGCCGGCTGTAATCCCATCCGCGATGATACAAAACAGGAGTGACTGCCTTTCCCTAGTGTACTGGAATCTTCCGGAAAGAGCTGAGAGATGGCCCGTGTGGCCAGCCCCTCTTTACAGCCTTTAAGAGGACGACACACGGGGAACCTTTTTGCGGCCGTTAATGTCCCCGAGAGTCCAGGCATCTTGATCCTGATCACCTTGCTCAAGGCAGATGCCGTGGATTCACTTCACAGCCTCATGAGCGGTAGGTCACCGTGACCAGAAGGCGGTCCATTTCCTGTGAGAGCAGACCATCTCTTATTAGTTACAACTTGTGCTGTTGAGGAGCAGGCAGATTCCGTGAACCACATTCGTTTTTTACTTTGTTATACTTGAACACGGGCGTATGGGAGGGGTGGGGGGGGGGTAAAAAAAAAAAAAAAAACTGTTACGTTTCCACACTACGGCAGACCCACTATCTGCAGGTCTCCGTTGTGCTTTCAAATGCATGAGCGACAGCCTTTTCATCCCCAGGGCTTAATCCGAAACACGGCTGGCCGTTCAGGCATGGCACGAGCGAGCCAGGGACGGGGGAACACCAAATAAGAGCTGCAGTCTGGAGGGGGGCCCGTCTGTCATCCATCTGGGCGTGAGGAGCGCTCTCAGGCTCCGGAACCTGTGCTTATGCTCCTCTGGCCCTGAGCCAGTAGCAGCCATCTGGATCTGCTGGGATGTCCAGCACACCTTGGCCCAAGGCTCTTCCAATCCAGATGAACTACGTATTCTCCTTTGCCCTTTGCTTTGTTGCTTTTGGCCGTGCCTTTTGGGCCGCACCAGAATCCCTTCCCAGTTCATGGCAATCCCAGTTCCTTTGTAGAGAGCTGTATGAGGTTGGTGGTCAGTCACCAGCTGGTTCATCTCGGCTTCTCCTGGTGAAGGCATCTCCGGGCATCATGGACAGCCATCTCCCTGGCTCCTTAGAACTGCCAAATGTGATCCGGGGCTGTGATGAAAAAATCATGCAGACCTCTGAGGGCCCCCAGGCCCCCCCACTGCACGTCGACTCCAAGGTGCCGATTCCTTCTCTTCTTGGTAAGTTCTGTCAACACCGACCTGTTCTGGGACTTGGTTCAAAGGGAAGCGTCTCCGCAGGCCAGTCCATACACTTCCAGCGGTTCTCCTCACTTTTCTCTCAGACTTAGAGGCATCTTTGCATGGGTAGTCTCTCTCCCTTGTCCCTGAAGACCATAGGGGCCCAGGGTTTAACGAAAGGGACAGTGATGTGATTCCAGCCTGATGTTGGGAGGATAATGAATTTCCCGGTATCACTTCCAAACATACTTGGGGAAACGCTATGTGTACTCTGAGGCGGGACTCCCACAGCGGCTGGATGTGGGCTGTTGGGAAATGGGCGCTGAGGGTTTGTGAGTGGGCCTAGAGTGGTTTGCGGGGAATTAGGGGGAGGGTAACTCCGATGGAGACAGTCCGGGATTTACAGACTGGGTGGCTATAAGAGGGGTCTGCCTGGGGCAGGGGGGGGACACTGGAAGTCTGCTCCTCCAGATTTGAGCAGCGTCCAATCCAAAAAAAGACGGCTAACGTGAGGAAGAAGAGGAGGAAGATAGAGATGGGAGCGACTCCAGCAGAATGATGTCTCCAGTGATTGATGGCGGCAGTATTTCAGTGTTCGACAGACTGTCCCAGGGATAATGGGGACTCTCAGAGTCTTGATAGGGTCTGCAGGTCCCACAGACGGAAACACATCTGGTGAAAACGATTAAAAAGCACTCTTGGTACAATTTCATGGTGGGGGGGGGGGGGAGGGGGTTAGGAGAAGCCCCTGGTCTGAGATAAAGTCAAACTGAGAGCGCAGGCCGCTAGCCTCTACTCGGGAGTCATTACCAGAGAGCTGCTCTTTCACAGCGATCTTTAGCGGATTAGCAGTGTCAAAAGAATTTCTGCCCAAGCAATTTTTTCTCCGAACTCCACCCCCTCCCCACCATACACCCAGCATTGGGCCCCAACAGCAGCTAGTGATGTTACCATGGGTTGAAGTGGCTCCAACAACCCCCCCCCCCCCCCCCCCCGTTTCTCTTTCGCACTCACAGCACATCCTGCCGTGCTGCCCTGGATCCACGTGGACACGGACAGCCCAACGTGTAACGTGGTCAGACGTCTGCAAGCAGGAGCAATATTTATTTTGATACTGCTGAGGGCTCTGAAGATCTCGTTCTGTGGTCAGGGTGCATACTTCCGTACTTGGCCATTGAGACCAGTGTGTGTGATATCTGTGCTAGCATGGAGGACTGAGTAGGATGGCAGTTCATGTACCTTGGTTACTGCCGCTGTTCCCCACACACGTTCACAGAAGCCACAAGGCACCCCAAGGAGATGGATTGGGGGGGGGCGGTGGAATTTTGGTGTTTATCGTCGTTTATTTGTTTTCCTGGACACACTCATCCTGTACCGTAAGCCCCGTTCCTGTCAGCACTGTCATCCAATCAGAGGAGTCCAGCATGTTTGCACACATTTATTAAAGACGTAAAGAGATGATAGGGGACCAGGGAGGGAAGGAAACCGCATGAAAAATGCATTTAAATTTGGGGCGAATAGGGGGCGGGCAGGGGGCGGTTCGGGAGGGGGGTCAAATTTATAAGCATCAGCTGGTTCAAATTTCCTAAATTGTATGGCCAAACACAGGAGTGTTTAAAATTCAAAACAGATCCTCTTAGTCGGGGAGGGGCTCTGGGTCCAGTAAAACAAAGAGGAGCTACAGGGGGGTCGTTGGGATGGGGGGGGAGGGTGTCTGTTTCAGGCCTGTTTGAGCTCTGCTCGCAAACAAATTGTGTGGTGCGGGCAGAGCCCGGAGAGAGGAGCACCCCGGCAGCAGAGACAAGCCTAAAGTAAACTTCCCGACTGTAGCCCCCTACCGCCCGCTCGCCTGATCCAGCTCCAAGGCTGAATCACAGAAATGCTATGTAGAGCAGAAAAGCAGCCTTAGTTACGAGGACCACGCGTTTTCCCCGGCGCTCCGGCTACTCGGGGAGGAGAGGCCATCAGACTGGCTGGCTTCAGGTAGAGCACGGGGTGCCGAAGTTGGCTGAGGATATGCATAGCAGAGGGATATCTGTGGCTATTAATGCCATAACCTTTTGCAGCTGAGGATATTCCTGTCCCGGTTTCCGGCTCTGATTCCTTCCTAGCAGACGCCGTGTTAGCGTTTGTGAACACGGAGTGAAGTGCACGCGAACCTTATGGATGCGGCAGGTGGCCTGGAGGGCTGACGTCTCAGCCGGAGAACGTCATCTGGCCATCCTCTGACTAAGCTCCTGGATGGGCTCCGGCCACACAATAGCCCAGAGAAGGCAAACATCTCCAGGTGCCCTCTCGTGACCCTGGTGCTCCTCAAGCTCAGGAAGTCAACAGAGCGGCTTGTATTGCCCCCAGTGTGCTGTGTTTGACTTTCCCTCCAGACTGGGGTGGGCACTTGACAGAAGCCTGTAAGGCTGCGAACAAACATCTTCGATTGTCCTATTAGAGTCTGCCCCCCCCCCCACAGTTTGCATGCTTTAGCCTGGGCAGTCAGGTTGGGGGGAGAGGGGGGTACATTCCAGCTGAGCCCGATGAAACTGCGCAGTTAATGGTACTTTGTAATTAAAAATGCAGTTCCCTGCTGGTTGTAAATTTTGTGTGTATTGTAGCGCTTAGTCTCCTGTGGCATGATGCCTTCCCATCGTTCACTTTCTCCTTGTTTGAGCTGTTAGAGACCTCAGCCCTTCAGCGGTGGGGGTTCAAATCGCATATTCCTGCTCCGTGTCTGCAGTTTGCATGTTCTCCCCGAGATTCTTACAGATGCTCCGCTCCTGCAGCCTAAAGGCACATACATCTTATTTACTTACCAGTTGCTGTTATCTAGAGCAGCACACATCTTTAAGAAAGCAGGGTCAGGCAGTCCCAGGAGCACCTGGAAGGTTAAGGGCCTTGCTCAGGAGCCAACAGTGAAATCGCCATCTCACGGGATTTGAACCAACGACATTCCGATCACAGGCAGTTCTAACCTTCCGAGCCACATATCACAAACTAGCATCACTGTATTTCCTGTAAGGCGTCGAGTGGGAATAAATTTATGAAGAGGTCGGGCCGAGTTGTCTCGGGCACTCAGGAAGAGCTCCGTCTGGCGATTTAGCCGTGTGGAAGGCCTTGGAAGGGCGTTCTTTGGGAAGGTGCGAGGCTGAAGGGGTTACTGCGCTCACGCTCTGTGCGGTGGCCGACGCAGCACTTTTGGAGAGCGAGCTCAAGTAGCTCTCTGGAGGAGGTGTCCCCGGCGTGTAAACGCTATGGTGAAATGCTCTTGGCAGGAAGTGACATGAGCTTGCAGTTCTGCGGTCACCAAGCAGTGGGGGGGGGGCTGCCTGTTCTTGATGCTTATTTCCCCAGTCAGGGTGGGAGTTTTTCCTGGTTCCCTTCGTTTTCTCTCAGTCTGTCAGCTGCCCTAACTACAAGCAGAGCCAAGGCTTGGCAGCCATGTTTCCGGACAGGAGCACGACTGATCCTCCTTGGGAGCTCCCTGCTGCATTTACATGGACCATCTCGAGGAGTTTCTTAGTGGACGTCGGCTGGGTCATCTTTTATGGCTCTGGATGGGGGGGGGGGGCTGTCCCAGTCCCCTCCCAGGGTAGCCTTGTGGGCCCAGGGAGCCGCGAGAATGGAGCCGTTAAAGCAGGACCGCTTGGGGCAAGGTGGAGGTGCGGAAGGTCAGACGTGATGGAGACCCGGATCTCTCCATCTCGAAAGGAGCCCTCCCAGTCAGACGTCCCCGAAGGAGAGACGGGAAGGGAGCAAAACAGCTGGTCAGACCTTGATTCAGTGCAGGCCGTCTTTTGGGGAGTGAGGCGAGCCCCCCCACTGCCCCGGTCCCAGATAACCCTGACCCATGGTTGCTGGGGCACAGGAACGGCCCCCTCCTGCTCCGTGTTCACAGGCCACTGTTACACTGGGGCCCCCAGCCCTGGCCTTGCATATCCCCCCGTGACTAATCAGAAACCTTTCTTCCACATCAGTTCTTGTTTTCCTTTCCTGTTGGATGATGTTCTAATGCTCTCTCTCTCTCTGGGGTCCAGTGTGAAACCCCCCCCCCCCCCCGGCCCCCAGCCTACCAAACTGCCCAGAAAGCAAAAAAGGTATTTGCCCCTTTCGTCCTGTATAGGGGCAGTTCCCCAAGCAGCGCAGTCGGAGGCCCTCGGTGTCGCACCATAAAAGCGAGGCCCTGGGGGGGTGATTAACTTCACTGCCGTATCTGCTCCGCCGTGAGAAAGCACTTATAAAACTTTGCGAACCAACATGCGCTTGCAACCGCCGTCAACGCCGCCCCACGGCACGAGCGGATGTAAGAACCGCCGTCAAAAGCAAACCAGCATGGTTGAGACCCCACGTGGCTCTCCCTCTCCATCTCATCGATGGCCAGGTCAGAGAGGGAGATGCTCATGCTGATATTCACCCCCCCCTCCACCCCCCTGTCCCACACGGCCGCCCAGCAGTGGGCCGCTAACAGGCTCTCCGGGAAGGGGGGGGGGGCGTAGCCAGAGGGGCAGCATTTAGTGAGCCTGGTGATTTATAGTCCAGCACGTAAAACACTCCGCAATCCAGCCTGCATCTGAATTAAATTTGGGGCGGGGGGGGGGGGGGGGCGTTAACACGGACACACCGCTTGGCCTCTGAGCCCCGCGTCCTGTGTGGACCTGTTGCCCCCCCCCCGCACCATTTTAATGGACCAGGTGAGAGAGGACACCCGGAGCCTTTTGTCCGGAATATCCCTGGGTGGGGTTTATTATCCAGGTGCTGGGGGGAGGGGCATCTAAGGCCAGAGTATGAAGTTTATTGATTCACGCCTGCCACCCCCCTTCCCAGGAACACTTCCTTATGCAATTTTTTTTCTGCCATCTCCCCCCCACCCCCAGCCAGTCTATAGCTCCCTGAGGACCAGTACCACCTCAGAGGGAAGAAAGGGGGGTGTTTATTTAAACACGGCGCAGGGCCCGTATAAATCAACCTTACGTGGTGATGTCATAATCAGTGAGGTCATCTCCCCGCTGCCGGGGGCCTGACAGCACGTGCGTTTGTAGAACATTCCACACGGAGCCGAGCGGGGGAAGGATGAAAGTACGTCATGTTCACCCCACGCTCCAGTGTGTCACGGAATATCCCTGCATGATCTCAGTATGGAAGGCTCCCGGTCTTGTGGTCCATGGGCCACGCTTTCCCATGATTCCCCTGTCTGTCTATTCACCTGCCTTTGAGTCACTCTGACTGTTTACAAGGCTGTCTGTCTGTCTGTCTGACAATCTGCCATCTGTCTGTCTGCCTGTCCATCTGTCCAAAATGCCTCCCCGAGGTTTTTTGTCCCAATTTTCATGGGGGGTTGGCAGCCATTTTTTTGGACAGGAGCATGAGCGCTCGGCTAGGCGGTCCCTGGAAGCTCCATGCTGGGTTACCATGGACCATCTTGAGATGTTTTTTAGTTTATCTCAGCAGGGTTGCCTTTTACAGGCTGTGGGGGTGGGGATCACCGCTCGGCTGTCCCAGTCCCCTCCCGGGGCAACCTCATGGGCCCAGCAAGCCGCGAGGATGGAGCCGTCAAAGCGGGACTGCTTGGTGCAAGGTGGTCGCGCAGAAGGCCAGACGTGACGGAGAACCGGAACCTTCCGTCTCGCCCTCCCCACTTCTCGGTGGAATGTCCGCGCGGGAGAGACAGGAGGGGGACCGAGTGCTGGCCCAGAGCTGAGCGCACAGTGAGCTTGTGGTGCTCTGCATGAATAAATGCGCAGCTTTGCTCAGGTATAAATGTGGGAAAAGGCCGCTTAATTCACGTCAGCCATGAATGGGCAAGCCGGCCAGACACTCTCAGTGAGCGTGGGCCTTGGCGTCCCTTTGATCAGCACACGGCTCCACAGAGGGCACCCGGGGGGGTGGGGGGGGGGGCGTAGGGCCCAAGGTCCTTCTGGCATTTCCGTCCCTTGAATTTTGTATTTTAGCAAATTGTTCAGCTGTGTCGAGGGCCACCCAATAGGACCGCCTTAAACCTTTTGGCGTGTCCAGGATGGGCATTGTGGGAACAGAGGGGGCCCCGGGGCAGGGCGGGCACTGATAACATACAGACGCCGCTGAGGGGATGGAAAAAGCGAGGAAATCAAAAGACAGGGAAAAGATAGAGGAAGGAACGCTGGGTTTGAGTGGGATGCAGCTCGAGTGTGGAGCAGGAAGATGAGGAACTCAGCTAATAGTGGCCGTGAACCCAGGCACGATTGTGGTTGGAGTCCAATTCCCAACTGCCCAGTGCCAACTGGTGAACCTAACTGGTAAGTGTAGATTTTACTTCCTCGGCCGACCCAGTTCAGGAGGAGCTGTGATTGATTAAATTCCAGCAGAGCTTCTGAGCGTGGAGACTTGTTTGCATGCTGGAGCTCGGTGATGGGGTCATGGTGTTCCCGGGCAGTGTTACAGTGCATAGAGAACCTGCCCATGAGAATGGTCTCAGTTCCTCATCAGAACGCGACATCACACCTTTTCCTTTGGGCATGGCCTCCTGTGGTATCCATAGATACCGGAGTCACCAGTCTCATAGGAGGGGCACCTGACCCCACCGGCCATGGATGGGAGTGACGCTTGTGAGTCCACTGCCTGGCTGTCACCACACATCCAGACCCTTCTGATGGACAGTCGGGGTCTCCTTGGAAGTGTCCAAGACCTCTGCTTTCTTCTAGGCATCATATGCGATAATGTGTTCACATTTAAACATGGTTGGTAATGTTATGGCTTCCAGTGGATTCTGGCCAAAACTACACCACTGATCATCTCCTTGCCGCACCGACAAAAAAACAGTGTTGATTTTGTGCCTTCGAGGACAGTGAGAAGCCAGTGGGCGCCATCTTGTGGACAGACGGACACCTGCATCTTGCAGGAAGGAGCATCCTGGGCAGATGCTTACAGGTTGACTGGGAGACAGTAGATCGTCAGTGTGGAGTGGATCTGCGGCCCGCGGGGGCCTTGGGGCCGGCCTCTTGTTTTTAATTTCTTGGTTAATTTCAGAGTCCCCTTTCGCCTATATCTGGATACAATTAAGGTGTTCTTAGGTTGGGTTACATATTAATTACCAGGGTTTCAGGGCATTTTCTGACCTTCTCCGAATCATATGTCGAGTAATTATGGGGTGAAGAAAACTCCCCTGACAATATGGGCTCTCTTTGGCTCAGCCACAAGGCTGCTGGAATCTTCCTGGCTTCCCCCTATTTCAGAACATCCAAATTCCCGTGCTAATTAACACAGTGTCCGCGACTAACCCCTATCCTCTGAGGAAATGGGTCTCTTAGCTTGCAGTTGTTTGCTTTAACCGTACTGGAAGGTTCTCTGGCCTGCAGAGTCTTCCAAAGAGAGCGGCTTTGCATTAGTATTCTGTCCTCTGTAATGGGACCTTTGTCGTGTCGGCGTTGCTGCTTCAGTCCACGCACGCATCTCATCAGCAATCTGATCAGTCCTTCATCTCCAGCTCCTTATTGGGGCAGCTCAAGTGTTCCCTGGGCCCTGTGAAGGAGACAGTGCCCCCATTCGACCAATCACATCTAACTTCCTGTTCACCTGACTTCGTGTTCCCGTATGATCTCCCACCCAGTCCCGTGTGGCCCCTATATGCTGAAACTGGAGGGGATCACCCACCCTGAAACCGTGTGCGAACTGGAGGCCAAGTGCTTTCAGTCAAGATTCCTTTCCGCTCATCCAGAAGTGGGACGCCATCCAGTCGCCGTGTGATGCCTGCTGTGACCCATGAGGTTAAAAGCTTCACACTCCTCCACAAACGATCTACAGGAACTCTTCACCATTTTGGGACCTTCTCTCCCAGCTCTTGCGGAGTAGCTGGTCCTCCCCAGCCCACCCTGCGTGCCTAGAGACCCCCATCTCATTTCTTTTGTCATTTATGACCTTGTATCTTATTCTCTGCCACCTGCAGAAGGTCATGTGATGCACTGTAATTTAAAACTCATCCTTTTAAGACAAGTACAAGCTCTTTGTCACAAGCTGCCTATTTTTTCCTTTTGACTTGATTTACTGACTTTCAGAAGTTCCTTTGCATCCAAAGCAATTAGCAGTGGGCTTAAAATCACTCACTACCTGTTTGCACAGCTGAATAGCTACAGGATCAAGGCAGGGGAGTTTCGGTATGAAATGGGGGCTAAATCTGAAGGTGGATTTAGCAGGGGGGTACCGCCCGCCCCACTCTCCCCCTCCGGAGCCAAGCAGGACGTATCTGCAGCTTCCAGGTTGCGCGTGCGGGGTCTCTGATCCTGCTAAAATACCCAGCAGGTGGTCCTCTCGCAGGACCAGATCAGTTTGGGCTGTTATTCAGTTAGACAGACACTGGCCATTCACCGGAGCTAACTAAGTTACATCCATCACAAAGAGATTAGTAGATCTAGCAAACGTAGAAATTACCTAGGATCCTACACAGCTCCATCCTGAAGCATTGTGGGAAAGACTTCGATGCAGTAAGGCTGGTAGCATGCTGTAAGGGCAGGGCTGAAGCTGTGGGTAAAACAGCTTCAGTAGAAGCCTGCGGAGTGTGTAGAAGGTCACAGAGAGCCTCCAACATTCTTCTCCCGGGAGTTCCGGGCATGGCGGAATCACTCGAGCTCCTCCAATGGGCGCCAGGGATTCACCTAATCAAGCTGTGACCTCGACCCCCAATGTCCGACAGGTCCAGGGCCCTCCCAGGTCTTATTAGACGTTTTCATCATGGGACAGACCTGTAGGTCCTGGGCTGTTTGAATGGGGTCTGTGTTTACAGGGGGATTACGAGCAGTCTGCCCAGCTCAGGTGCTTCTCACGGCTGCCTTTGTACAGGTCCCGACCCCCAGCTCATCTGGTTGCATTGTGCTGAAAAGGGCCCAGTGAGCCTGGGGCCTGGATGGAGGTGATGCCCCGATAACCCACGGGAGGCCTTCCCCTGTCATAGTTACTGGAAACTACACATCTTGTCATGGGGTGTTTCTTAATACCAAAAACACAAATATCGTACTTGTGATCTTGGGGTGCAATGCATCATGGGATTGGTCTTGTTTGGCATGGATGCAGTCGAGGATCTGGGGATTTTTACAGTCCTCTGTACTTCTGTTTTTGAGTATTGGAACTGGTCTTCGGCAATGAAAGTACAAGAGGACACAAGTATGCTCAAGTATGCATACTTAGAAATGCTCAGGGTCCGACTCTGTCTACCCACAATGTACCTGCACTTTGTGGGTGGTGTGAACAGTCTGGGGGAGGCTCTTCTTCTTTATTGATTGGAAGTTCCGTCCCTGAAGTGTCAGAACCCCTGGGGATCTCATCCCAGCCTAGCACCCCCCCCCCCACACACCATGTCCAGCACAGCTGCATTTTACTACTGCTGTAAATGTCCCCAGATGGACTTGCTGTCGCACCCTCCTGTTCAGAAAGGGAACAGAGAATTCACATAAATGGCAAAAGGGGAATAAAAGTGAATTAACCAATAACAAATCATCCGAGGCTCTGAGGCTATTTGTCTTTTTCTACCAGCAACTCATCTAAATCAGTGTTTTTCAGGAGTGGAGCCAAAAAGTCTTTTATGACCATAAAGCGTATGGATCAGGATAAATCACATTAAGCTGTCCAATTTCATTAAAGTATCGACAAAGCATAATAGATACTTACAAGGGGAAAAACTATTTCCATGTCTGATTTCCATGCACAGGCGCGTTCCTGTGAGCGCTGGGGGAGCGTCACAGCTGAAGTGAAGAGCTGCCAGTGCCCCAGGGACCATTTGAGTGATGATTTAAATGCTCCTGTAAGCAAAGCTTAGGACAGCATGGAAAAGCCTATGTTAGACCATATCAGCCACCATAAGCCAGTTTCAGCCTGTCAGCCAGCTTCAACACATGTAAGCCAGCTTCAGTCAGCTTCAGCCTGTATCAGCCAGCTTCAGCCCACATTAGCCAGCTTCAGCCGGTGTCAGCCTGTCTCAGCCCTCATCAGTCAGCTTCAGCCTGCATCAGCCAGCTTCAGCCCGTGTCAGCCCGCATCAGCTAGCTTCAGCCTGTGTAAACTCATGTCAGACTGCATGAACAAGGGCATCAACCAGCTTCAGCTTGTCAGCCCATGGCAGCCAACTTCCACCTGTGTCAACTCATGTCAACCTGTGTCAGCCCGCATCAGCCAGTTTCAGCCCACGTCAGCTAGCTTCAGCTGGTTTTGGTCCACGTTAGCCAGCTTCAGCCTGTGTCAGTTCCTGGGATGATTAATATTAGAATATGTCTATTCAGCAGTGAGTTAATTAAACAGTCTACCACTTACATGTGACCCCCATATCTCATTCTCAGCTTTTTGCCTTGTTTCCCTCATATCGATGCTCAGAGGAATTAGCATGTAGCCTTTAGCTTAATCTTAGGGAGGTTAGCTGGGATCCAGTTGTTTTGTGGGGGGTGTCCTCAATCAAAGGACCCTGGACCCCTTTAAACCACTCAAAAAAGCCTTCCCCTACTCCCAGTCTGTTTTAACAGAACTGTGGAGGAGTGAAAACCACAGGAGAGGCACATGGCGGCGGTGGGGGGAGGGGTGGCGCCCTTGCTGGGGCATTCAGCCAGAGGGCGGAACATTTTTATACTTTTTTTATATCCAAGACAAACGAGGAGCCGCCGTCATCTTGGAAGATGTTATACCCTAGCCCTAACCCTTCCAGAGCCTGTTAAGGGACGGGAGCTTGTTCCCCCTCTTTCAAGCTGGGTCTGTTTTAACACATGGCTACAAACCATCACAACCATCATCAGCACCATCACCATCATCGATGCAGAGGGAGCCTCACAGGCAGTCAGTCACATAAAGCCGATTTCAGAAAACCAGGACTCCTTTTTTCATCCATAAAAGTGAGTTTCGTGGGGGGGGTCAGATAACCTGGGTATGGTTAAGACCCCTCTGGACCGTGTGTGTGTGTGTGCAGTCAGCAAGGGTGTAACTTAGGCTGGAACATTGGGGGGGTTGAGGTTTCCACCCATTACGGGGGAAACAAGGTTATTGGGGGTGTTGTATTAGCTGGTTTTTATTTATTGGGGGGGCTACAACCCCCCATCCCCCCATAATTTACGCCCGGTCAGTGACCCGTTTTTCCATATGAACCCAACCTCACACACACACATTAATGATGACACTAGCTTTGCCACTCAGGTGTCCCCCGGTCAGACGGTCCCGTGTTTACCTTCGAGGGCTGAACTGATGCCCCTAGGATACAGGTCCTGATGCTAATCTGGGAGCGGGGATGCTAACAGTGCAAGCTGCTACGTCCGGGTGGGTCCTTCTGTCCGGCAGACCCCTGGGCCCCCGGTCCACCGTCCTCAGACCCGCCCCGCGCCTTTTTATCTGTAATATGCCGCGGTGCCGCCAGCCCGTCTGGACAGGGGAGCCGTAATGGAATCAATAGGGAGAAACCGGGAGATTTATGGCCTCCACCCAGAGGAGGGCAGCGCAGCAAAAAGAAATTAATGAAATTTGCAAGCCGATTGTCAGTTTTGGAAGACGAATGCACTCCTCCATCCCCCCCAGGCCCTCGTCTCTGTCATGCGTCTGGGAGGAGGGGGCCGTGGCTGCATGAGTCTCATGTGAATTTAGGGGGGGGGAGGTACTCTGCAATGAATGAAGTGGTCGTCGTGAATGAATGAATGAACAGATGATTGAATGAATGAATAAACAGATGAATGAGTTAATGAGCGGCCGTGTGTGTGCATGCCTGAGCGGGCGACCCCCGCATGAGCTCTGAGGGCCCTGTCTTTCTGGCTCTGCAGCTGCCTTAAATAATGCCTGTTTGTCTTAATGGGGGCCTGTGTGTCTCCACAGTTCTCAGTGACTCCCGGCGAACAGGCGCAGGCGGACAGACTGTATTTATGTTTCGTTGGCACGATAAAAAAAGGCCGAAAAGCAAACAAAACAATCAAATATTTATGACGACTTAGCTCGGGGGGGTGGGGGGGGGGGTATGTTTAGAAAGTCGTCTGTGCAGCTCGCCAGGCGTCATGAGGAACCCGCTAACACGGCGCTGTTTACGCAATGTGAACGAAAGGGGGCTGCCCAAATGTACTTGTCGAGTCCCCCCCATGGCCGGTTGCAGATTTACAGTTCATTCTTCCCCCATGCAGCACATTTTCAGAGGCGCCTGACAGAAAAACAGCAAGCTGCTGGTCGGGAAAGCTCTGTTGGG
>JAODLC010000012.1:2271-14560 GCA_026781145.1 Hippopotamyrus pictus
AATAACACAAGAAGATCTTCTTGTGTTTATGTTGGACGGACTGCCATTGAAGGTATGTCACTGGCAGACTGAAGGAAGAATTTGAGATGGAAAGCGTTTAAGGGATTCAGGTTGTTTTTAGGACTGGAGGGAAGGGACAAAATACATTTGATTTTATTTTCTTAGGGATTCCTATGGTCAGACCTTAACCGTCTGCACCAGCTTTCCATAGCTGAGGTGTAACGATAGGCATACATCCTGTTTAATTAAGGGGGTTCGAATGCGACTGAGCGGCTTTTCGGCGTTCGGGAGGGCCCTCCAGGGGCCCCTTCAGGGGCCCCTCAGCAGAAGCTCCTGCTTCCTCACGATTAGCGCCCTGCGGTCAAATTTAAAATCTGCATGCAAGAGAACCGTCCACAAAAAAAAAAAGACGACCCTGGTCAAACACTGTATTGAACACATTCTTTGCGGTGGTTAATGTTGTAATCCCACGATGAAAAGTAAAAGCATTAAAAATTACATTTAATACCGCAAAGAATATTTAGACCTCAGCTGACTGCTGGAGTATTTTATGCCACACTCGAGAGTATGAATCGAGCACGGGTGTGTGCGTGTGCGTGTTCATGTTCTTTACATTTTAAATTCTGCAAGGTTGATGTTTAAGACGGGCAAATGTCATCTACGTAGATTTTCACTTGACTGGTCTTTCTTGGATCTCAGTATCCCCTGGTAGCTACTTGATTCCGACTTAAAAACCTGTGGAGAGGAAACAGAATTATTGTTTAATTGATTAAAATATAACAATTATACCTGCCATGCAGCCAAAATTAATTACATATAAATATCTACATGCACTATCGTAGCACAGAGAAAAACATTAATTCTTACTTATCACAAATGTGCTAATTGCAATTTTTGCATTAAGTATATACTTAATAGTAATAATAATAATACCAATACACTACTTTATATTATAAGGCATTCCACCCAGGGTATACCCCAGGCTCTGCCCCCCCCCATAGATATTATATTTTAATAATTTATATATATATAATATCAATTCATTTTAAAACATCACTTTACACCAGTTTTCTGCCATCTACTAACCATAAACTCCAAAGATTACAGTTATCCTGCTAATTATTTACAGTATCTTCCTTTTTAGTTTTAGTGCTTTTCTTGCAAAGGGAAACATACTTTTGTGGGGTAAATTTACCATAGTCTTGGAAAGTAAAATTTGGATTTGTTTTTTAATGCTGTTAACAGGACATATAAATATTTTTCAGTAATAGGCATTTAAAATACATAGATTGTTCTAGAAGTGCTCGTCAGGTGCAGCTTTGAATGATTGGTAATGTTTCCTGCCCAGCAGGCTGGTGAGAAGCTTCAGAGGGACCCAAAGCTTCAGTGCTCCCTGGGGTTAGTGACACTGCACCACCCCTCCCCAAATGATCGCACAAGTACTATACTAACATTATTTGTCAGCGGCTCACCTCTGAAATAGCTTAAGTCTAATTAAAATTTTTCTGTATATGCCTCAGACGGACTGGAGGAAATGCTTGATAGGCAGTTTGGTGACAGCGGGGGCAGCCAGACCCCTAAAAACAACACAGTCCACCTTCCCTGCTCGTTGCTCAGTCCAACCGAGGCGGAGAGGCAGGCGAGCAGCCACCCCCTCATACCACCCCCCCGGCACCCACACACTCCAGCATCCATGCCGCTCTTTTCCAACATGGCATCTCCCGCCCCCCCCCCCCCCAGGGCTGTAAGTCTTACAGAAGTGTAGCTGATTAAAATGTCGATGTGAAGGTTTTTTTTTTCCCCCTCTTTCTTTTACTGCAGGCATGTGTGGGTGGATGTAGCTGCAGGCTCTTGCTGTGAACAGATGCACTCGTAAGGGTCTGTGTCGCACTGGAGCTGTAGAAAGGTGGTGTGGGGGGGGGGAGGTGGAATGGGGAGGAAATGAAAAACTGTTTACCCCCCCACCACCACCCCGACCGAGCAAGAGCAAGCTGCTTGCTAGGCAACACAAACTTAGCCAGGCCCCAAGGTCAACGGTTCAACCGTGGCTCGCGGCTAAAAGGTCTAAAATCTGTTACCTACTTGACTGTAACTCCATGCATGGCTAACAGGCACGCTGTCCTCCTAATTAGCTCTCTCTCCTGCAGAGGTGCTTTCTCGGCGGGCCTTGAAAAGCACGCAGCTCTCGCCAACATCCGGAGTTACACATTGTACCGACCTGGCGGGCAGAATTACCTCAAAGCTTTGTTCAGTTGTGCGTGGAAGCATCTCAGATGCAATAACTGAATCATAAAGACGGCACCTCCCCCCCCCCTCGGGGCGAGGAGAAAGGAGAGGCCCAGCCCTCCCCAGAGTGTAACTAACTAAGGCATTTTCAATGTTTAAATATAGGGGATGGAAAAAAAAATCCAATTAGAGTTTCACGTGGGGGCCTTGACTTTAGTCTCTGTGTCTGTAGCCGTTTAAACGGCACAGGTGCCCGTGTTTTATCTGCACAGGGCCGCGCGCTGCGAATTAGCCCCCCCCCCTCCACATATGGAAAAGCTAAACACCAAGGCGTGTGTCTCAGTTTTTTATCAATAAGGAAACGTGAATGACATTAAGCAACGCTGCCGTTTCCTTAACGCTGTCGCTCTTTGTCTTATACAGAAATCTGTTAATGATTTTGCCCGCAGCGGCAGTAACAGGGCTGTGTACTGTAGCAGACTTTCTGTCTGCAGACACATTTGGATTTTGAACACGGGCGCGATGTGTGAACGCGCGTGAAATGTCCACTTTGTAGAAAAAAGCAATGTGCAAAAACTATACATATGTGTGTGTGTGTAATTTAGACAAGGGGTTAACTAAAACTGAGATAACGGTCCAGAAGTGATATTTGTTCACCACTAATACCTCCAAAGTGTCTTCAAGGGGGGGGTGGACTGCTAGTCACCGGCATGCATTTGTGAAACATGCATTTCACCGCGATGGGTTTTAAGTTGCAGTCAGCTGTTAGGAGATAAATCCTTAAAATGAAGCGGTGGTGAAATTAGCATTAACTCACACCGAAGACCGACCGTTTGCCATAAGCAGAATGTTTTTACTGAATATCGGGGCTGCTGAAGACTCTTAGTAACCATGCGGTTGAAAAAGAGACAGATCACTTATAGTGTGGTGAGAAAGATTACGGAGCTTTTAACGCTGGTTGAAAAACAATAATAAATCGTACATAATACGCGCAGAAACACAGATCAGAAAGAGCTGTTCAGAGTGTGTTTAATCCAGTGGCTAAAACGTGCACGACCAGCGCTTTCCCCCCTTTCTCCACATCATTGGCGCGGCCAAATCTGTTCTTCATTTTGGCTTCCTGATACATGCGAAGCAGACAGGCATGAACAAGAGGGAGGCACCGCCATCCAACGTTTCCCGCTCCCAGACAGGACAACGGCTTCCATCGGCTGCGGACGGCGCGTCCTGCAGCCCCCTCCATGTGGTTTCGGTTACGGCAAGTTTTACTGTCAATCGCGTCTCCGTTTCTGCCTTGGGGCATTGCAAGTGCCACATAAAGGGAACTTTGTCCCCCGGAGGCTAGACATGGGAGTCTAGTCCTGGGCACAGGACCGACCAGCATGACATCACCTGTGCTTTGCCTACGCTTACATCTCTTTCCTGTAAGGATTCCGAAATCGGGGGGGCCCTATAGTAATAAAAATAAGCCAATATCCACCAAATGGATTTTAAAAGACAGGCATCTGTTTGCATCATGCACTTGCTGTAAAAAGGAACTTACTACCAATAATTGCATTTACAGCGCACAAGTCCGTAGATCAAAGTGAGAAACGCTGAAAAGACACAAAGCCAACCAGACACGAATAAAGATCTGAGGCGCGGAAAGGTGCAGTACAGCTCAGAAAAGGGCTGAAATATTAAATATAAAATGCCAACTCAAACTATGAATTTGAACCACAAATGACCAGATTATATTAATAAAAATCTAACGTCCAATGCAGGAAATCGCGTCCAAGATAAAATGAAAAAGTACTTTTTCGTTAGGTGATGAATAGGCTACAATATCTCCAGCGGACTGCATGCATGACCTCCCATACAAAACGTCATAATTTGAGACTAAAATTATTTATTAGGTCATACATAAAAAGAAGATCAGAAAAGAAAGAATATAATAAAGTCCCCTCACCCTGACCTGGATAAACGTGTGGAAGATGGATGGATGGGAGGATGGATGGAAAATAAAGTGTCTTACTGTGAAACCTAGTTTGACTCAAACGATATGTGGATCGCAGTATCAGATGGACATCTTAACGGGGACGACCGGGCTTGATTTAAAAACCCAGAGTGAGGAACCTGGGCATTTCAAAACAAGGCTGAGGTGAGGAGTGAGAAGCCATGGAACGAGGCATGAGCGCTGGCATCCTGTCCCAGGGACGGCATGCTGAAATGTGCTTCTCAGCACGTCTTTATAACTTCGGAGAGACACCGTCAGACGTATTGACACAGCTGCATATGGGCAGTTAACAACTCCTACAGTCTGCACGTCCAAACTAAACTTCCTAGTGTCCTGTCTTCTCAAACAGCTACTGAAAGTCATACTTATATCGTACGCATTACAAAAATGGGTCAACTCAGCACCACGGAGGCAGTCGAAGCTGGCTGTAAGTTAGCCGGCTGCCTCGAAGTCCATTTCACCAACACTTCGGGCATACAGTATGTATAAGGTAGTTATACAAAGAGAATGTATTTAAAACAAGCATTCCTTGATAATATGAAAACGGGATAGGTAAAGGGTCGTGCATCTTTTACGGAAGTCAGCATCAAGTTTGGGGACAGCATTGCAACTATGGAAATGTTTGTTCCTCTACTTTATGTGCAGAGCTCGGTTACATTTTGGAAAGCTGTATTGTCCGTCTCGTTTTCATACCACCGCTGAGCAGTCCTTCTCCCTCACCCGTGACTCAGTTAAACCACAAATTCAGACCTGTAACATTTGTAACATAAACTGCTCTTAACACTGCGCCATAGCAGAGTATGTTTGGAGGGTGGGGATCGTACAGCGACCGCGCGCTCTGTACAGATAGAATGAGTGCCAAAAGCACTACAGCCTGGAGAAGTTAAAGGTGACATTTGTTCAGAATTAAGCCATGTAAGGTTTAGTGGATCTGGAAGGGGAACCCACACCTGTTGGCGTCAAAAACTAAGACGTTATTCTGGACTATATGCCCCCGAAAAAGCGCGCGGCGTAATATGGATCTCAGCGCTCGTGCTCCCGTAAAAGTATTACGTTCTCATATGTGCAATTGTGACATCTGTACGGTTTCTGCACCCAGATGTAACAAATCACATATAAATGTGAATTAAATTGACAGCATTCGTTTTATTACCCGTACAACTTTTTATCCACTGACAAGTGAACACGTGCAGCTGGTACTTTAAACTTCAAAGAAGGGAACTGCTGAAAATCCCTCCTCAAATGCGTTTCAAATCCTTATTCTGTGGGGCTTGTATCATTCTGCCTTCATTATGTATAAATTAGCCAGAACTACTGTTAAAGTAAACACGTTCTCCGTGTTAACGGCAATACCTGAGAAGATGGAAGAATATAAGGCATCTTTCGTCTTTGGAGCTTCCGCGGCTTAGTGCGAAACCCACCATATCGTCTTTCAGGGTAAGAAAGAAGAGAGACGTTATACATCAAGACGGCGGTCACTTTGAAATTGAAGGCGACGAAACAAGATATGCAAACAAGCTGAAGGAAAATTCAATGCCTTATATCAGTGTTTTAATGACTTACTGCGCCACTAATTCATTTAACGTTCAACTTTTAATGTGCATTTGTTAATATGACCTGGGTAAACAAAACCTAATTTTTACGGCCTTAAGCTTATTTAGAACTTGTGCTGTCAAGAAAAACACGCGCCCTTAACTTCACACGAGGTGTACCCTTACTCTCCCCATATATTGATATTAGCAAATGACTTAGGAGGTGGAGCTAAAAAAAAAAGTTCTTTGGGGTTTATTAAGTATTTACGGTCGAAACAGACAGACCACGTCTAGCGAAGCTTAAAGCACATTGACTCAAAAACAAAAGCCCGATGAATGACGTCTTGTGTTCTTATGGAAACTGTTTTTAGTTTGCTTAAATTATTTCCTCCTTCTGAAGCTGGCGGGATGTTATAAATTAACATTAATATTGGTAATTTCTAGAATTTCCCCCATTTATATTAGTTTAATAGTCGAGGGGGCTGAAAGATGGGGGGCGGGGGTTTGACACATAGGCCTACGCTTAAGCATCTGGCAAGGAGTGTAGGTCTACCTAACATCATTTTTAATTTGCATTAGCATTTTTCTTCTAATAATACATTAGCAGCAATTTTTATTTTCCAAACTATGTTCTCGAAAACCCGGTCATCATATTTCGTTGATTAGAGTCAAGACATCTGGCTTCTGAAGACTAGGACACTGGCAGGGCAACGTACATAACAAAGCATTGGAGTCAGGCATAACTGAAATTTGCAAAACAATATACAAAAATGAAAACAAACATCTGATATTCGGAAACAATGTATTCTATGCCACAAGTCAAATAAATTGGCCTACACCTCCCATTTATTTTCATAAGCGTCGTATAAATATATCTAATCAGTACTTAGTTGCAGCCAAATTTAGCCAAGTTTTAACTGAGGGATCTGTTATACTGTTTCAGTTCCCACTTGCAGAGAATGAATGCAACGGGATTGTACAGGAGATACTGCGAGAAACGCAGCGCCTCGGCGGATCGATGAAGACCATTATAACGAACCATTGTGCGAGACCAATTTGCCTTACAAAACTCCCAGTTTCATTTCTTGAAAGTCGTTGCTAATCTTTATATTCAGCAAAAATCGAATGAAGAATAAATTGTTATCTTTCAATTACACTCTCGGACGCTGGACCTATTATTCTAGTTAGTGATAAAATAAAAACATTACTCACCCTGTCTCGCGCTTGATGGGACAATCTCGGGCAAAGGCTACCTTCAACAGCGGGCCTTTATTTAATTAGAGTTCCCCTAATTTGTTTTTAGTTACTTCACAAATTCTCGGGTTGGGAATTAATCAATTATACTGGCTTGACTGTCTCATAAACAGGTACAACGTTTCATTTACTCGGGAATGTTTTAACGCGCCACTTACATTTTATGGTTAAAGTAGCAATATAGAAGTAAGTTTTGCTATTCTACACTGCAGAAATGTGGAACATGCATACAGACAATCATAAAATTACTACTACAGAAATAAAAAATACGCATTTTCATCGCTATTGTTGTTTCTGTTCGTACCATTAATGGTGACGATAACAAAAATATTTTGGAGGGATGGAGGGACCGATTATTATTCGAACACATTAATTAAACTTCACGAATGTATTTACCCTTTAATAAATTTACATAATTTATATTTGAATTAAAATCGCAATGAAACGATTAAAATTTTATAAACTTGTATTAATTATTACAGCGCGGCTCGTTATTATTCTATTATTTCTGACAGTACAGTCGTTTAATATGAAAATGTAGAATAAATGTTACAAGTTGAGTACCATCCTCATTAGACACAAGATGGAACTTAACGTTTAACTTTTAACTCTAAATTGTTGTGTTTTGTTGCCCTCTTCTGGTGGAAGTATTGGCAAATCATTGCACAAGTCGTTCCTGTTTCAGTGCGATACATTTTGCAACATAGAAGTTAAAAGTTATACCGTACTTGCACAGGCGAGGTAGTGCACGACTTACCAGTGATAGAAAAAAACAATTGCTTTTATATAAAAAATAATTCATGTTATCCATCTGTGCACGCAGGGCCCATAGTCGGTTATTCAGTCATGTTCGCGGTGATCCGTAACCTGTCCCAGGAAATATATTACTTCGCAACGAAGGTTACAGTCTATCTTTATGCAGTAGGGAACTAGTACACAAGACATTCGCAAATTAAGCATGATTTAGATTCACAGAGTCACCTAAGCAATGTGTTTTTATACTTTGAAGGAAAGCAGAGACAGAAATTTTAAAAAGCGTACATTACATTTAACCATATGCTTTATATGAAATATACAACAGCGCAGCAGGCGAATTAAAAACTAGTCAGTAATGTATATTTAAAAGAGAGTGTCTGTGTATGTTTATGGCAACTCTTGCTCATCTTCTAATCAGGGGGAAATTAATGAATGGATTTTAAAAAACACATTATTTAGTAATACTGACCCCTAAACCTCCCAGCCGCAACTGCAACACAGCAAGCCACGCTTAATCTGATTTAATACATTCCCGAGGCCTCTAACATTATACCGAGACACAAGAAGAAAATGATTAAGTTGCTAATAAAGCTGTTTAAGACTAGTTTCTCCGGCCGCTAATGATAATTAACATGCAAATGAGCTCTGGGACACAGGAGTGGCACTGTGGTCCTCAGTTTGTTACTAGCTTAATTACTGTTTGAACGGTCTAACGTCATAGTTATGAATGGTAGCATTCCAGGTAATGGGCAGAACAATAATTAGGGTTATGACACGTAAAGAAATTTGTTTTGCTTCTTTACAGCAACCTGGGCCTGGTAATCAATCGAAATATACCGTGGTGTGCTGTGCCGCCTGATCGGTGTGTGATAAAAATGAAACAACAGCAGCGGAGACAATTCGCTTAAGATCTGGCCTCCATTGTTTCTCCATCAAGCGATCTGCCTGATTGATCATGCAGGGTTAATGAAAGCTGACGGAGAAAACGGGCAGGACAACTTGGAGCACCTGCGATCCGCTCCAGGACAGGCTGCCACTGTGCCACAGCGCGAAGAAAAAATATACCTGCTTCAACAAAAATAAAAATTCAATAAAAATGAACCGTTTTGCATTTAAATCACTGAAGCTCGTAGACCTATTTCACAACAGGGGCCCACACACGTGTTTAAATTTAAAAATCTGAACAAATATTAGGTTTTCATTAGCACCTCCCGCATTTTTCAGCTCTGCCATGCAACACTAACTTCCTAATTAAAAAATCCCTTAATTGGTTTTCTTTAATTAAGTATTACATTATAATTTACACCACTTGACAGCTGTCAAGCGCCACGGAATAATTTAAGGCAGAGAATGTTCATTTTAAATGACTTTTAAAAACAAGCCGGCAAAGCCGGGAGATTTGACATTAAATACCATTACTTTCGTATTTAATTAACCACCCTTGAGCGGTAAATAAATGTTAATCAACAGAAAGCAGCGATGAGGCCGTAACACAATGTACTGAAAAGTAAGCTTAAGTCGGGTTAGTATGGAGTACGGCAACGTGTTTATTTGCTCCTAACAAACTTTACCGGGGGGGATCTTATTTAACGGAATACGTTTATGAGCCGAGAAACGTGGCCAGGGAGAACTTTCTCATTCCACAAACAAGCAATTCAGAATTTTAGGATCTATAGATCGAGAGGTAGCTCACTGCTGCG
This sequence comes from Hippopotamyrus pictus, assembly GCA_026781145.1. Taxonomy (NCBI): domain Eukaryota; kingdom Metazoa; phylum Chordata; class Actinopteri; order Osteoglossiformes; family Mormyridae; genus Hippopotamyrus; species Hippopotamyrus pictus. Next base: position 11,736 of record JAODLC010000012.1, read on the forward strand.
GGAGCGCTGCTTGTCTGCGGTAAAGAGGCCGCTGGAGAGAACCTCCTCCGGCCGCCGGGAGACGGCGGGAAACACGGGGCCAGGACCAGCTTACTCAGGACCACTAGGCTATGTGGGTCTTGGACTCCGGGAGGAAGTAATTACATTCAGTACGTTTCTTTTACACAAGACTACCTGTAAATAGTACCCGGTTGGGGTATTTACATTAATCAAGAACCACAAGCTTCCAGTTGCCGTTTCTACATCTTTATTGTCGTTTTCCTTACATTTGGGATGACAAGGCAATGGGTTATAATGGTTACTGAATACATGTTACAATCATACATGGACAGTGACTCGGTCAGAACAGACTCGGTATTGATTGGCGAAAAGTTACCAAAAGCAAAAATACATAGGCTATGAATCAACACTTAATTCAGGTTTTCATCTTGAAGACGTTTCGGGAGAATTTTAATCACTTCGTGCAGACCACCGATGCATTAATAGGGAAAAAAAACAGCCACCACTGCACTTTAACAGCTTGAAGCTTGGGGCCACAGACCTGCCTTAAATATATTTGAGCTGAGGTTGATTTACTATAAACTAATGCTACAGAAACGGGCCATTTTATAGGCCTACCAATTTAGCAAGTCTTGGGGAAAAAGCGTTTTTTGAGTCAAATTTTATTCGGATTTTTCTGAAACAGAGACCAGTAATCTGTCAATAGCTCACCGAATATATAGTTAAAAAAATCAATAGTGATAACCCGTTTTGCAGCACTTTTACACATCAGTGGTGATCGTATAATATCCATTAATTTATATTATGACCGATTTACTTGGAATTTGTTTAATATGGGGCTTAAAGGGATTTAGCCGGACTACGCTCATTAATACGGTGCCCTTTCCCATGGAAAATGTTTTTTCCATATGCATGACTTTTACTTCGAAATACCATCTTAATGTCTTTCCGTCTTTTAAAAAAGCGACCCCCCGATAAGGCTGACAATCCGACAATGTACAAGCTACCCAGGCTACCATGCTGTACTTACACAACCGAAGCGCTACCGCTGTAACACGTGACCAATGCAAACACGCTGTACTACGTCATTGGACGTGAGACAAGGGCGGACGCGGCTTGTGCAAATCGCGTATTGAGTTTCCAATGCGTGTTGTCTCCGACTTCACTACCATCTTAAGACGTGCACCGATCTCAAACAAATCTACGATAAATGTTCCTTAAAATGCTCAATCAAGCGGTCATCTCCACAATACAGGGTAAGGATACATCTTTTAAAAAAAAAAAAAGGGAAAAAAAACGCAATTCTGCATGCAGGTATATTTAATACAGTTAAATGCACAGTCTAATAGCAAGACTTAATATTTTCAAGGGACATGAACAGTAATTATAAATTATAAACTTTACAACTACAGCTGTAAATTTCAAATCATGTTTAAAGTTTTACAACAAAAAATGTATTTACATCTATGCTGATTCTTCCATCAGCCTATTACAGATTAAAAGGCATCTTTATACGTAACGAAACTGGCAGAGAAAAAGCATTTTCTTGAGAAATTAATACAACACTGAATTGTATTTGGTATATTATTTTCATCTAAAAGGCATGGATAAAATGTATTATCCTTCAAATGATGACAAAAAATATTTATACATTTACAGAAGTGGGGGTGTGGTGGAAATTAACAATAAAAAGTGCTTTCTAGAGCCTCCTGGCCCGAGGTCGCTGGCTAGTCCTCTTATCGCCCCTGCCGTAAGTACTGCTGAGTAAACATGTTCAGCTCGCTGTCCAGCCAGCCGGCTTTGTTCCTGAAGAGGGACAGTAAGAAAATATCATTAAAAGGGGAACGTGCACGTTAGGCTACAGGGTACACGGCTACCTACAGTGCAAATTCCACGCAGACGGGAGAAAGATTAGCGCGCAACAGTGCCTGCACGCGACACCTATCCACTAGAGGGCGCTGAAGCAGCAGTATCACACAAGTCACATTTTGCCTACTTGGGAAGGATGGAGCTGTGGTCAGAGTCAAACGTGCCAAACGCTTCGGGGCAGTGAAGCGGCAGTAGCCACTGAGACACCTTAGGTCTCATTTCAAAGCAGTCAGTCACTGCCCCATAGGTCAGCTACATTATCCATAGCCTCTTTGCTACATATATGCAAGAATCACAGGGACCACTTACTATGCCAATAACAGTACTTGCACCCCTAATAAAAGGGCATTACCATAGCTCAGTGCTTTCCAACCCGGTCTTCAGGGACCCACATACAGATCACGTTTTTGCTGCCTCCTAGGTAGCTGGCAGGGAGCAAAAACGTGGACAGTCCCTTCCAGCTCCCTGCTGGACAGTCTGTGGGCCCCCGAGGGCTGGGTTGGGCCACAGCTAATACTAAGGCTCAGCACATTTTGTACAAGGCTTAGGGTAGGGGAGGACCTTGAGAGGTTTAACAGGGGGTGGGGGTGGGGTGGCAGGCTTCCATTAGTACAGTTGGGACACCCGAGTCCCAGTGCGAAGCAGCCCTTACCGCAGCAGCTTGGCCTTGCTCTGCAGGGCATCCAGGAGCTCAATCTTCCTGTTCAAGTCCTTAATCTCATCTTCCAGGTTCTGCCGGGTCACGTCAACCTGCTGGCAGAGCTGAGCGAAGGTGCCCGCCAGCTCCCTGCACAACACACACACACACGCAAGTTCCAGGTTTCTAGTAACTGATGGTTAAATGAAGCTTCATGAACCACTTGCTGTACTTTTTAACCCCACTAGATGGTGCTCTTTCAAAGCTTTGGGGCAAGCTTTAGTACAGGGGTCTCCAACTCCGGTCCTGGAGAGCTACC
>JAODLC010000012.1:23365-42690 GCA_026781145.1 Hippopotamyrus pictus
CCTCTAAGCTCCCTACCAGACAGGCCACGTTTTTGCTGCCTCTTAGCTCCCTACCAGACAGTCCACGTTTTTGCTCCCTCTAAGCTCCCTACCAGACAGGCCACGTTTTTGCTGCCTCTTAGCTCCCTACCAGACAGGCCACGTTTTTGCTCCCTCTAAGCTCCCTACCAGACAGTCCACATTTTTGCTCCCTCTAAGCTTCCTACCAGACAGGCCACGTTTTTGCTGCCTCTTAGCTCCCTACCAGACAGGCCACGTTTTTGCTTCCTCTAAGCTCCCTACCAGACAGTCCACGTTTTTGCTCCCTCTAAGCTCCCTACCAGACAGGCCACGTTTTTGCTCCCTCTTAGCTCCTACCAGACAGTCCACGTTTTTGCTCCCTCTAAGCTCCCTACCAGACAGTCCACATTTTTTCTGCCTCTAAGCTCCCTACCAGACAGTCCACGTTTTTGCTGCCTCTAAGCTCCCTACCAGGCTGTCCACGTTTTTGCTGCCTCTAAGCTCCCTACCAGACAGGCCACATTTCTGCAAAACGGGGACAGGGTTGAGAAACACTCCAGTAGACCATTCCCTGAGGCAACAACATGCTCTGTGATATGAAGTGTAACTGCTTCATAGTGATGAAGTCACAGTAAATTATGTGTAAAAACCATTTGGCTATATCACTGGGGTTACTAAATTCATGGGAGGCTTGAACCTCTAATAGTGACATTAGAATTACAGACCCTGCATGTTAAACCCAAAACAAGGGAACAGAGTGAACCTTAAATCAGCATTGAAATTTTCTCCTGTAGCACAGTAAGCAGAATGAACCTCAAATGGATTATGAGAAAAGGCATTTCATGCAAGTGCATTAAAGACAGGAAAATGAAACAATGAAAGCAAGCTTCCAAAGCCAACAAATAAATCTGAAAAATGTGAATCAAAACCAGACAAAGAATTCACTGTATATTGGACACAATACAGTCGCAGCTCTCAAAAACATGTTGCTGGTTGCCTCAGGCATTTTCAGCCAATGGGCACACACACGCGCACACACGCGCACACTCACACACACACGCGCACACTCACACACACGTGCACACACTCACACACACGTGCACACACACTCACACGCGCACACACACTCACACGCGCACACACACTCACACACTGCAGAGTAGAGCCCACTCCATCATACCTGACCCCCCGCACCCATCAAACAGCCTGTTGACTCCCTTACATCTGAAAGAAGGTTCCGGAACATTCCATCCACCACCAACAAGCTCTGAAAGATTATTTCCCCCAGGTTGTCAGACTTCTCAGCTCCCCCCCACCCCATAAACACTGAGAAATGCTCATTCACACTACACCGTTTCCGTCATTAGTACAGCCTGGTTTTTTTTTGCATTCTTTGTTCTGTATTTTTGTATGAATGTATGAATTGTGTAGCGTTCTCTGTTCTACATTCGTTTTAATCATCTTATGTGTTTTATTCTTTGTTACTCTCCAGCCAGTATTTATCGTTCTGTGTTTGTCGATCAGCTGTTACTTGTTCTGGCTCTGTGCTGCTCCAGAGAAACACGGTTCTGTTTCACACGTGCAAAATGACATTAAACTGCCTTGACCCGATTTCACATGACGCGCCGTCCCTATTAAGTTTCAAGTCTGGAGCTCTCCGGACATTTTTGGAAGGTGAGAGTGACCCCAGGATCGCCGGAGCCACCTCTCACCTCCAACTGTGTCACAGTCGTCTAGGTCCAAGTCACATGCACGTGGTGAGGGTCCTGAGACACGTGCCAGAGACCCACGTGTTATGACAGCTTTATCAGCACAAGCAGAGCAGAGCCACTGCCTTTTGGTCACTGGGCTGGCCTGCACTCACCCCCTGGCTACCTTCCGAACCAAAAATAACCTGAACAGAAACAATAGCTTAGTCCAGCTCAACATTAAACTGGAAAAAAACAACTCAAAACACGTAAAATCAAAAGGAATGACTTTTGTGAAGTTAATGTAAGTTGACTTAAACATGGCCGAAATCATCCACCCATCCATCTGCTTTTCAATACAGGGTGGTGGAAAGCTGGGAATCCATCGCCCTGGGTGGGATGCCAGTCCGTCGCTGGGCACAGGGCAGGAGACACCCTGGGTGGGATGCCAGTCCGTCGCTGGGCACACACACTGACAAGCTATTCGCAATTTAGTCGTACTTCTCTGAGCTGCAGAAGGAATCTGGAGGAACTCAGACATAGAGCAGAGGTGGAATTTGAAGCCTGGAGGTGCCAAATGCTCGTCAACATGCTCAAAAATGGTCAAATTAACCTATATACATTTCCCAGAGCAAGTACAAGCCTCGTTATGTTAATGGAACCACAGTGACAAGTGCAGGGTGTGCCTGAATAACAGGACTGCTGGAAACAAAGCAGAACAAAAAAATTTCTCAGCTAATATCCATTGGTTGATGTCGCCATCAATCATCATACTGGAAAGACCTGTGTGTTTTGCAAACAGCATTCCAAAGTCTAATCCTGACAAAGGCAACCTGCCCAGCAGAGAGACTCCTGTCTGAGTGGGCTGTACACACTGTTTACATGCTCAGTTCTTTTTCCTTCGGTTGCTCAAACAGATGCATTACACGAGTCAGACGGCACATAAACCTATAACCGGATTGTTTTTCTCCCTGCCCACCCCCCCTTTAAACTCAATATGACCACTTTGAAGTGTTTTAACCCCAATTTGGAGGACTCCTTCCCCCAAGCAAAAAAATCCAAAAACACAGGAAGTTCACAGTCCCTCAAGAGAATCACACTTAGCCAATCTGCGTGCCTGAAGTCGAGGCAAAGACACTGATCTGAGATCAACGCGCCAGAGTCAGTGTGTATTGCTAAAAGACCCACGAGCTGTTCTTCCCATGACTGCTGTGTCCTTCACCAAACCTGGCATTCAGTAGGGAGGGGGCCAGTCACCGATACCCAACGCCCACCCCCAGTGGCTGCCAGGCAGCACGTACGGCGCTCGCCTGCCAGGGACATATTAAACCCCCAGCAGTAACCCCTAAAAACGGCCTTCAGGCTGCCCCCCCCCACCACAAGAGGGACTATGAGAAGATAAAAAGAGGATTCAAGACATAATGGAGACAATCACCCGCACAAGCAGCTGACGCCCACAAACGTGTGCTGCCTTAGCATGTAGCCACCGTGCTTCCTCACAGACAGTACGCTTGATAAGAGAGCGAAGCCTACCAAGTCAGTAAAGCAGGCATGCACTAGACAGTGAGCTACAGTCCAGATGCCACATTGTTTGATAGAAAGTGACAGTAACCTTCTATCTCAGCCATCTGCGTGCCGGTTCCACTTCAGAGCAGACTAATGCGTGGCCTTTGTTTAACCTCACCTTGGTCGTTCTGCAACCTCCCAAAAAAAAAAAAAAATAGCTTCTCTATTCTTCTGCTTCTTCTGGCCAAAATATGTCTGAACCAGGAGTCACTGTACATACCAGGTGACCGTCCCCAAACTCAGGAACATCGCTTCCTCTTTCCAGCAGCACAGACACACCGGTGGAGGACGAGAGACCCAAAGCAGATTCGCAGGGGCCTCTGCGACTGCCATTAGCCTGCACTGCTCCAGAGTCCTGCCCTCCCGCACGCACAGAGAACCCCTCCCCCCCGCCCGGCCTGTGCAGGATATTAATGTGGAGGCACACAGGACCGGCTCCTGTTGCAGCACATGAACACACCTCCTTCAGCGTTGTATAACAGTAAAATTAAATACTGAACTTTATTGGTCCCTGTCTGAAAGTCCTGCCATATCTCACCTTCTTGAAACATGAAGTATGACTTTGTACATGCTTCCTAATCCCACACTTATTATTATCATTATTATTATTAACATTCATATCAATATTATTATTATTTACAACAGCAATTTCTACAACAGCTATTCTTTGTATTAAACCTTTTTAAAAATTTGTATTGCTTACCTGATGCTTTTATCTAAATTCTTTACCAATTTATCCGACAGTATATTTTACTAAACATTGGTCCCATGCACCATAGCGCCAGCTGCCCTGACTTCACTCGCACACCTGACTGAACACAGCTTTTCGAGTAATTCACTTCCCGTGATCATCGTTATTTTTGGACGAGTTGTGCAGTCTCGGCGAGAAATGAGAAATACGTACATAACCCCGGATCAGGGCGTTGCGACACTGTCTTCTGTGCTGTTTTATTCAATTTAATTTAATAATAAAGAAAATCATTAGCGCAGAGGGTCGCATGAGCCTCGCATCTATACAGTAACGTGCGTTTAAACGACATTGGCGGATCACGCATTTTTAACCGGCTGTCAGACAAGGCCTGGAGTTAAAGGCTGGGCATCATGGCAAGGTCACCAACAGCTAGTATAAGCGAACGATTGCCGCTGAATATACCGACAGTCGGTTAAACTACAAACGTTAAATGTTTGGGTTTGTTTGTAAGCGGCTGATGAAAGAAAACAGGCTCGGATTTAGCTGCTCCGTGTAGCCCTGAGGTAAGCCAGGACAAAACCGACCGGCCAAAGGCGACACGGCACGGCCCGACCAGGCAGAATAGCCCTGTGGTAATTATACAGTAGGAACGGCCTTATCCTTTACCCACTGGATATAATCAACAACGGTGCACCCATCCGTTTCCTTACTATTTAGATTATACACGGGTGCATGTTCTAAACATGCAGCAGCCACACCTAACAACGCAGCAGGTTGTTTTCGTCACATAAACGACGAGAAACACCAACCCCCAGTTAAATTACCTAGTCGTAAATTGATAAGGTGCTTGTTAACTGTAATCAAAGCATAAATCATAATACACTTTCAAAGTGCGCAGCTACGCATGCTGACATCAACCTAATTACTTAGTAAACTGGTGCGACAATTAGCAGCGATGGCTAGCTGCTATGTACAAAGATGGGAAGATGACACATTACAGAAACTTACCTGAAGGGATGAGGTTCCGATCATACGTTCTGCATCTCGTCTCCCGATCTGCACTAAAAACACGAAGCCCGATTGACTCAGGTCGGCATTAAGGCACTTAACGTGATTAGCGACTTTGCCGCGGTAAGAGTAATCAAGCAGCGTGCTACGCGGGGCTTGGCGGTGGTATAAAGTACGAAAGCGCAACCTGTCAGCGAGAAACGGTTTGAATAAATAAGGCACCTTTAAAATGAGGTATAGGTTCCAAAGTAAGTACTGATGATGAAATAAATTACAAAACGATACACGATTACTTTCTCCTAACAACAGTTGACAAGTATAACCACCCACTTCACCTTCACCACGTCGTCTTCAACGCGACGAGGTACGCCATCTCAGAGCGCCGAGATTCTTCTTCGTGGGATTTCCACAAAACGGTTTGTTATAAATTTGAATGTCCTTTAGCCCCATCTAGTGTACTGGTGTATCCAAGCGGTCCGATTAGAGAACTCAACAGAAGTTACACTTTAATCTAGGCATATGGTCAGGGTCGTCCCTAGAGATTTTGGGCCCCATGAAACATGTAATATTGGGCCCACGACCCAGACCAATCACATTATGTTCCAAAATTGTTATGGCCCCTTGGAATTGTCCTAATATCCCCCTCCTTCATAGTGCATCTGCGTATAATACTGAAAAGCCATCATGACTGGATTGAGTACAACACCATTTTCCCTATTTCCTTTCATGTTGGTAGCTTCTGCTAGGCACAATTACAATACAGTGTTACACGAATACTGCGCTACACAACTATAGACTTGAAGCCAAAAAGTCCTCTATGAGTTATTAAAAATCATCAGTATTATTTCATATTTTAAAATACAACATAACCACCCGGTCCTCAGCAAACACTGCTGCAGCATGCCCCCCCCTGCACCCCACTCTTCAGAGAACACATCTTCATTCATTCCATAGGCAGTTAAGACTGCAAAGACCCTGTGACACTAAACCCAGTCGATACCGCTCAACCCTGCACTGCTGCTTTTACTGCAACTTTTTCTCTCCTACTGTGTTATAAATAGCAAAAATTGTAAATTCTAAAATCACACAGTATTGCACTGGTTTTCTAGTTCACCATCACTGTAGTGTTTGAACAATTTTATTATGTTGTGCCACTGTGCCGCATTATCTCGACACTGCATTACTGTCTTAACTACAGCACTGTGTAGTTATGTATTGCAATCCCATGGCCAACACTGTTATGGTGGGAGAGAGAGCAGCACAAGGGTTCCATTGTATTCTCAGCAAGTTACTGGAAAAGTGACATTTAGACATCACTGTACAGAGATTATTAGAACAAAAATGAAGGCATGACAGAAATACCGAAGCTTTGCAAATAAACAAGATAAAACACAGATAGTTTGGTTTTATTGACATTTGGCCAGAATGAAGATCATTTAGAAGTTCATTTATGGACAATACGGCGATTCTGCTGTCATTAGGTGAACTTGTACAAATGTAAAGCTGTCTGTTGTAAACTTTAAAAAAATTAAAATACTTTCAACATCTTGCACTTAAATGAACTATTATTAGTTTGCGTAGCTGGAAGTTTTATCAGTCATAAAAGGAACCTATCCTGTTTTCAACATGAAAAATAGGAGTGTTCATTCATTGTACAGCTGTTAGTCAATTTAAACATGTCTTTAAATTCTTGCATGTTTTAAATACAAGTTCCTCACCTTTAATGCTCAAGAAATAAATATTACGAGCCAAAATGAAATTTTATAATCATCATCATCTTCAAGTGAGCTACACAATGTGTATGACATCCTACACAACCATTACTGGCAAGTAACACCACACTATAACAAGTCTGACAAAAAAATAAAAAAAAATACAGTGGAACAGAATTTAAACTGCAATATTTGTCATAACTTTGTGTAAGGAAATGGACTCTATCCCTACAAGATGCCTGGATTTGTTCAGCAGAAGAGGATTTCTTTATCTTTTTACCCGCTTCAAGTCTTTGGGACAGCGCTATGAGGCGGAGTTTGGCATCGTAACGTGTTTCCCTGCGTTTCCACTAGGAGGCGACACAGCCAGATGCGCCTCTAAGGGTCGACAAACGACACGGCGATGTAGCGGGTGCCCGCTGTGGTGGGGAGCCCCTCGTGGTAGTGCGTCAGGCGGCCCGGGTGCATCAGCGCCCAGCCCTTGCGCGGCGCCTGGATCGAGCAGTCGTAGCGCAGGAACCTGCAGCCGCCGCCCTGCGATTCGGGAGCAGAAGGGCATCGTGTCAGCCTCTCAAATGACAATAACTGTGACCATGTACACAAGCGTATCAACTCAAAATCATCTGGTCTGCAACATACGGCAAGCAGTTCCAGTGAAAAAACTATGAGAGATTTTCCAGTTTTAAACAGGGTACATGTCAGAGATGCAGCAAGGAAATCGACATTTAAAAGACTACAGTATAAAAATATGTACACACTGAAGCATTACATTTACAAATATCATTAACTGGTAATACATTAGTCAGGCAATTCTAGTTCTAAACTTAAGAAGATTTTTTTCTTGACAAACAGCAAATGACGCCCTCATCATGAAGACTGCTGATCCTTTGAGGACAAAGGATGAAATGCCAGTTGTCCAAATGCCCAAGAGGTCAGACGGTACCACCCACACTTACCTGGTAATCCAAGCCCACTTGATTGAGAGCGATATTTATGGTGAAGGTGGAGGCATCGTGGTGTGGCCTCAGGGCCGGCTGCTCATCTGGTTTATACCGGACGACGAACGCCAGGTCAAACTGGGCCTAGGAGGATAGAAACAACAAGTCAGGGTGATGCCTGGGAAATCTGGTTTGAAGCCCCGCCCCTCTGCTTGAAGCCCCGCCCCCACACGTGACCTACTTAACAGCCAGGAGTAGCCAGTGTCTGTGTTATGGGCTATGTGAATGCTGATAGTGAAAGTCTCATGGTGGCTTTTGTGAAGTTTAAGATCCTGAATATTTACCATTCAGGTAACTGCTAACTTTGCCAGCTAATGCTAACCTTGCCAGCAGCAGGAGACTTACCTTAGTGTAGTACCCAGGGAACATTTTCTCTGTTACAGGAGCTACATAGTCCAACAAGAACTTCTGCCATTCCTTCTCAAAGTCGATCTGATTCATGTGGATGTCAATCGTCGGTACGTTTTCGTACCCGCCTTGGATCCTGGTGTCCTGGACGAGGCGGTAAATATTGCGTCAATATTTTCAAGAAAAACAGGCAGCTTGTAGGACAAGTAATGTTTTTTTTCTGGAACACCAGAAGACGGCATACCGTAGAAGAGCCTCCTGACCACTGGCCGTAGTGCTCCATCTCCTCGATGAGGTGTCTGCAGGCCACTTCAGTAAAGATGGGGAACCAGTAAACATCCGGGCATGGCTGGAATGGACACATTTCAAAAAGGATTAAGTGTTACGTAGCTAAAAGGGAGTGCAAGCATGCGCTTGGACCAGCAGGTGGCATATTGGTTAAAGGTACAAACTCCTCAGCTTCCAGTGAGGTGGCCAGGCTCTAGTGCAGGGGTAGCCAAACTTATCCGCAAAGGGCCGGTGTGTATGCAGGTTTTTGGGATAACCTGTAGGTCAGCTGTTCAAACCCAGGTATGAGGACTCTTTCAGCCAATCAGTCCTTTCAGCCAATTAGTAATCTAATTAGGGAGTTGCACGAAAACCCGCACACACACCAGCCCTTTGCGGATAAGATTGGCTACCCCTGCTCTAGTGGCCCTGGACCATCGGAGGTCATTAAAATATCCAGCTGTCTAAACAATCAAAACTAGCCAGTTGATAACAATGAGAGTAAAACACACTGTTGAACTCCATGATGATAAAACATGGCATAATTTAAGAAGTTCTTCTTCACATTTAAGGAGTTTAAGTTCTTTCAGGGAAGAAAGTGGAAAATGCAGAAGAGAAAATAGCTAATAAGAAGAGGAGGTTACTTACGGTCTCCACGTGGTTTTCACTCAGGATGCGACTGTAGTTCGGGTGAATGTACCGTTCCTCCCAGTCCTCACAGACACACAGCCAGCGAGGAGTATCAGACATTAGGGACAGACATGCACCGCAGACCAGCAAATACTATCCAGCACCTGTACACTTTGCTGCTTTTTGTATTAAGCAGTAGTAGTAAACATACATTTTATTTCAGAACTGTGAGTGCGTAATACTTGAATCAATATTTATAGTGTGTAGCCAGTCCAGTCGCTGATATTCCATGCAAGTCCACTTGATGTTTTTGTTGCCCTAAATCCCAGTATATCCCAGAATGGCTACAGAAGGCCTGCTACTCACCACAGGGTTCTCGAATATCTGCCACAGGTCGTTGTGTAGGTGCTGGGTCTGGTAGTTCTCTGTGGAAACCACTCGTCCAAACTCCTGCCTGTTGGTAGTGAACATGAAGACTCCCTGCGGGAATGTAAGCAAACCCCTTTTAAAAGCGATGTTAATGCACAACGGGAGTTTGTGTTAAAAGTGTTAATGCCATCTAGGAGCGTTTCCCAACCCAGTCCTCGGGAAACCACAGACGGTCCCTGTTTTCGCTCCCTCCCAGCTCCCTGCCAGATAGTCCAGGGAGGAAAAGTGCAGGCTGTCTGGGGGTCCCAAGGACCGAGTTCAGAAACGCTGCCATAAACCTGAAGGCATTCCCGATTTAAAAAAAAAAAAAAAGCACTGCACTTTCCTAATTCAGTGAAACTCACGCAGACCATAGAGAAGTCAGATTAGCAACAAAAATAACTCTGCTGTGACATAATGCAGCTTGACAGGTTCGTCCAGCTTTGTGGCTGTTTGGGGGGGCAGAGCAGGACACGACAATCCCTGTGTATAAAGTATGGCTGGCAGCCCTGATCACTGCTGACTCTGGAGGAACTCTTTCCGTCCCGTTTCCCGTAATACCGGGTCACACTTCTCTTTTTGTTCACTCATGTGTTTACGTTAGTAGTTTCAGGCTGAAGTAAAGGTCTTTTACAAGTCACACTGATCACACCAGTGAACACCCCAGTTCAGGGAACCATCAACCCCTTTAAACAATAAGATGGACTTCATTGATCTCAGAAGGAAAATTCTGGTGCAGTAAATATATAGATGGAAGATAGAAATATTATATAAAGATGGAAATAATAAATTAGAATTAATATATTAGAAAATTGCAACATTTTCAGGGTCTTAAATATTCCTATAATAAAGTTATTATATTTGTTGTGCACAAACCAATAACGAAAGAGAGGCATAAGTAAAGAGATGATGCTGTCAGTCGAAGCGGTGATTGTGGTGCTATGCTGGGGCAGAAGGCGATACAGGGGCGGGGCCACATGGGGCAGTAGCTGGAGGCTGATTGGCCCCCAAGTGCACCCTCCCCCGCCACTTACCAATTCAAAACATATTACTGGTTAATGATAAGTTTGCCCTCCCTGTATGAATTAAGGCCCCTTTCATGCCCTCCACCTTAATGTTGTGTGGAGCGGAGGACTGACCTGGTTTCGCAAGTTGAGGCAGAAGGCCATGTCAGGATCGAGGGTTCCAGACTGGTACAGGTTCTCAGCTATGAGGTCGGTTCTAAGGATGGTGGCCTTCACCAGGTACACACTGGTTATGTAGGGAACATTCCAGATCCCGCTGAAGAGGGAATTTGCGGAGACAGTTTGTGAGAGAGAGCCGGTCTTCCTAGATTCAGTATTCTGAAGTTTGGTCCACCTGTCTAATCCCGGGATTCTATGATTCTCTCTATGCAGCTCTCAGCATTGTGGCATAATTTATAATCTAGCGCAGTCAACGATCAAGATGTCAACCATGAGATTCACAGATTTCAGTGTTTTTTTTTTTTTTCTTCATGAGGTTAACTCTCCCACTTGTGATGATGTTGCTGAATGTGTCACACAGGTGTTGCCATGTTTGACGGCCGCAGAAGGTCCAGAAGCATGAATCTGTGTATTATAAGAGTGTGACTTACACCCTGTGACCCTGCACGATGTCCACATAGTCTTCGGACCTGGCATAGTACCCGTCCGCCCCCAGGGCACCCCAGAAGTTGGTCCACAGTCTGCCAGGGCGGGTGATCATGGGAGCAATTATAGGCCTGTAGGGGTGGCAGAAGGGGGGGACATATATCACCATAACACACATACACATACACACACATACATACACACACACATACAATTCTGAGGCTGGGCACTGAGCGAGGCCTTAGGGGCAGACCGGTCAGTCTTCTTGGTGATGGATTCCCCAGCCCAGGATGATAATCACACCCAGTGAGCTAGATTACACTCAATTAGTGTTAAGATTACACTTCACTAGTGTTTAAATTACACTTCATTAGTGTTCTAAAGGAGTCAGCTGCTATAGGAATATGAAGCATGACCTCGATGAGGTGGCTGTTTTTATGCTGGTCTTCTAGTGCAGTGTTCAGGGGGTGCAGGGGGTCGCGAAGCAAAAACGGGTCAGGAGAATTTTTTCAGTAGGGCGGGGAGATTAGAATTTCTCACCACCACCATTGATATCTTTTGCAGCCGCTATGTCCAGAAATCTATACAGTAGATATACAGTATACATAACTATATCATATCATATGCTATATTAAATTATATAAATTATACTGTATATAGTGTATTTATATAATGTATATAGTGTATTTTCCACTTAATGTTGATAATCCTGTGGTCACTATCCTTGTGCTGAATTTTATATGCTCTAATTACTATATCAATGATGTCATTTAAAAAAAAAACTGCTAAATAATTTAACATTTATGAATGAGTTTTATTACCCGCATTAGAAGATGCACTGGGTCGCAGAGCTCAGACTGCCTATCATTAAAATATAATGAAGGATATACCTTACTGATCCCAGACAAAGTTGTTCATGTTTTACTTACTGGTTCTGCTCAATTAGAATCCGGAGAGTGTCTGTGTTCTTCAGAACCACTTCCACATCCAAGCTGAAGAAATACTCGCAGTCTATGTCCTGCCGGCAAATGTCACTAGAGGGCACCAGAGGTACATATAGGTAAAAGTCCTTATACAGTGGTGCCTGCGGTTCACAAACATTGTGGCCTATGAACAATTTGGTTTGCGACCAAAGATTTTGTGAAAAAAATGCATTGGTTCACGTACAAAATTTGGTCGACGAACAGATTCCTCAACCAAATTCCTTTTTGTTATACTAGTGTAGCAACGGCGGGGCGCATGTCCCAGCATGCCCCACATGTCCCAGCATGCCCCATGTGCAATTGTAAATATAAGGACCATAACAGGCACCCAACGAGCACAGAACCCAAATACACAGATGGGAAACACAAGGTTGTCAGACGCATACACGATGGAAGATTTACACACGCTAAATACACGCGAGGATCGGACTGGGTACACAGAAGACATGGGCAAACACACGCGCAGCAATAGGGAAACACAACCATGAACATTAACAAGAACAATACGAGGGATAAGGGCTGTTAATAAAGAGCGTGATTTCCCCAGCAAGCAAGTCTCCATGTCTCTCTCTGCTCCCGGGATACATCGGTCCGCCTGTCACCACACTATATTGTGTTTTTCTTTGTGTTTAAGTTTTTAGTATAAAAACCAGAGAATTAATTAACAAAAATTCTTATTTGGTAGGCTTGTGAACAAATTTCAATGAATTTCAATGCTTTCTTATGGGAAAAATTGGTTCGCGACCACTTTCCTGGAACGGATTGTGTTCGTGAACCACAGGCACCACTGTACCAAGTAAGAGCTGGTAAATTAAAAAAAATAATAAATTTTCATCATTTTTTAAATTTACTTTTGGAAAGTTATTATCGTTCTCTTACCCCCTACATGCAAATAAATTCAGTTTTGTGTTGTTCTCTACATGTACAGCTTGCATTTGTGCAAATGAGGCAGGACACTTACATTCCTAAATTGCGTGATGCGGAACTGTCCATCTCCACCTCTGGACCAATCACCTTCACAGCCCGGTACTCCTTCTGATGACCTTCCAGGAAGGAGCTGACGTGCTGCTCATGGTGTGGCTCCTATGTTTCAGTTTATTAGCAAATGATTAACCTAATCATCCTAAACCAACATGTTAAGTGTTCACAATACATAATCACTGACAGACATTCATTCACAGTTATGCTAAACCTTACTGCATTGCAGTCCGCCACTCCTCCTAAATTCTATCCTCAATGCCCATTTCCAGTACTTTCCCAGTATTTTGGCACTCGTCCTGCTGCCTCCCACCTTGTATCCCCGTCTTTATCCCTGAAGAATTACATTCCATACATTCCAGTCCCTCCAATCTGATGGAACTAAGTTAAAAATTCACAATGAAAACTGTCAAATTTCGGAGCTAGGCCCCATCGGACAGCTTCTCAAGTCCTTGTCATTGCTTCCTCCCGGCCCCTATAATGTGCAAGGTGACATTCTTCCAAGACAAACCAAAATCTTATGATGTTCGCGAGAAAGTAGAGAACGGACCCTAAAGCAGAAGTGGGTAGCTTTGACCTTGGTCCAAGCCGTGCTGCTTCACAAACGCGCTGTGCGGAGGTGACAGTCGCCCTGAGTCGTACGACCCGGGAGCGGAGCAGACACTGAAATCACACTGAGGCGGCGTCACTCACATGGTTATAGATAAAGAGCTTGAGTCGGTCCTTGGGGTACTTCAGGTCCAGCAGGCGCTCAAAGAACACAGAGACGAAGGGGGTCGGCTGCTGTATGAAGATCCCGATGACCACCAGGGGATAGTCGCTCTCCTGCAGCAGAAAAAATTCCAAGCTGGAATGTTGCAACCTGAATGATAAAACCTCTGAAGATCTTTTGCCGAGTAAATGCAACGAGTCATATGTATTGCAATAAATCATAATTGTATCAGCCACGCCATTTTGCTTGGAGAGGAGGGGGCCCGCCTGATGACCCATGGCATTTACTAAGCATTTATTTAGCATTTCTTTGAGCTGAAATGAATTCAATTCTTCTTCCAGTCATTCAAATTCAGCTTCCTGTGGGGTGTGGCCAATTCAATTCCAATCCATGAATGGTGGGGCACAATTCACACAGTCGGAGTTTTGCACAACCCTCATGTCAGCGATAGCAATAACGAGCAAAATGAACTGGACCACAAGATGTCAGCGGTGTGGAAGTTACTACAGAACTGACAATAAACATAGAAGCATAACGAACTGCTAACTACGCTCTGCTAGAATATCAAGAGGAGGGTCGAATAGGAAACAGATGTGGTGAGGAAGGTGTGTGTGTGTACTTTATCCCAAAGCATCTTCCATTCACTCCTGCTGCAATAAAGACTACTTAATAACATTTATTACACATTTAAAAATGTAGTTATGTTTCGTGAATCTTCTCTGATGTCCTGTCCATGTCTCCATCCTTCCAGCCCAATGCTACGCAACTTTCACTTTTATACACTCTGTATATATGACCTGGATGCTTAGACCCAATCGGTTCAGGCCAAACAACCGGCAGAACAGCAAACACTCTCCTGAACCCAGTCACTCGGCATCAAATCACAACAATAGAGCTCTGGAACACCCCAGAAACGAAAGTGACCCACCTTTAGCCCGGAGAGTGGCCGCTGGTCCTCGTCACAGATGGTGCACCCCGTCTCGAAGGTCCATGTCCTGGGAATGTAGTTGCCGAGGTAGTTTATCTGGAGCTGAAACGCGGCCACATTCCATGCTTAGATACTCACTGCTATGTCACGCATCACACAACATTCACTAGAGATGGAAAAATACATAAATATATAGAGAAATAAAATTAAACCGGATATCCAGTTAACGCAAAATGTTAAAATACCTTAATGAATGTACTGAGAATCCCGCTGTAAGCTACACTAAGGCCGGAACATAGAACTATGGCTCGTTACTATGCAAAGGGGCTCGTTACCTGCTTAATTACAGCTACTTACCTTCGTGGGTCCGTTGCCGTGCACAGTGACGGGCAGGGTGTCATAGATGAGGTTCCTGGCCCGGACCCGTCCATCCTCAAACTTCAGAACCACCTCATCTAAAGACCGATCACAGGACAGCAGGGCGGGTCAGTCCAGAACATCCTGTGCAGTGCATCATTCCCAAAGACAACAATAACGTCCATTAAAGATCTCGAGGATGTCAGCACAAACCACAGTGCCTCTCAATAAGGTTTCTGCTAAACTTTTTATAACAATATTATAGATTTGATATTATTATTTAATATTATATTTTATTACACTTTTATTGCTTTTACCACCCCCATTTTTATATTTATTTACTTAGTTTAACTTTTACCTAAAAGATCCTAAATTACAAAATGTAACTTCATATAAAGCTGATCTATTTTTTTCAGCGTAATCCTGATTTAAACTGTTACAATATGTAATTGAAGTAACTGAAACAATGTAGCACATTTGAATAAAGCTGATGAAAGAAACAAATCCGCAAATGTCACAGGTCTATGCCGTAAAAGTAAATGAGCATCTTGTGTGGAAGAATTTAGAAAGTAGAGAGAGAGTGTGTAACTGGGGCCTTTCGTACTATTAGGTAAATGTTGATGTTAGCGTTTCCCTCCTGCTCTTACAACGCTTACATTCAGGAGCCAAACAGATGGTCAGACACAGGAAGTTCCTGTGAAGTTCCTGTGAAGTTCCTGTGGCCTCAGCAGGTCCCAGCTTTATTTGAGGAGCCTCAAAGGAGCGGCGCTCCCTCCGCTGGCCTGTGAAGCCCGCAGGAGGTGGCTCGCGCACCCCGGCCCGGTCACAGCGTGTGTAATCAGGCAGATCTCCCCAGGAGCTCATAAATTCCACATGCAGGAGACACCCCATTCACTGCTAGCGGACGCAGCCATAATTGGCCAAGCACTGACGGAAGGGAGGGGGGCTCATTAGCATGTCACGCTGTTTACCACCTCCACGAAAACTCTTAAAAAAAACAAACAGCTGTCTTAAAGGGAAAGTCAGCACAAGGAGAAAGAGGGAAAATGGAAAAAGATGATCCATATTCCGAGGGCCTTTAAAAGCAGGGAGGCACCTCTTGGGCCTCCTGACTGTGCAGCTATGTACGTCGTCTGTGCTAATTCCTCCCAGAATGCCAGCCAGGTTTCTCCCTGTCAACTTTCCTCCCGGCCTAGTAATTACTGTTTTCAGAAAGTGCGACTGAAATGCTATGGTATGGAATTTAAACAGCTAAAAATACACATAAAAGCCTTACCCAGAGCTCCATAAAGGTTCTGAAACAATCTGCACTTATAGTCCAGTGTGATATTTATAGATTTCTGAAAGAAAAAAGATGAAATACATTTATTATACGCAAATTACTTTCACCACACCATATTTCAAACAGACCATACACAGATTACATCAATTAGCATACCAACCGCCTAAAATGCAGCCAAGATGGAACAGAAAATATTGTCTAATTAAGTGCTTTTTTTTTTTTTAATGTGCAGTTCATGTCATCAGAGCATAAAACCAGATAAAAGGTGCGTTTTCAAGAACTATAAATGAAATAAAAAAAAATTTAAAAAATACCCTTTTCTCTGGGTCGATGAAAATCTTGGTGTAAAAAAGCTGATCACTTTCATTGTCTTTTCCTGTCCAGTTTGCGACCAAAGCTTTGAGGTTAGGCACATAGCCAATGAATCCTGCAAGAAGACCATAAACACAGAGAATGTCACCTACAGGGACAGGTCAGTGCAGACTGAAGACGGCGTATTTAGCCAGGTGACCCAAGGCAGATGCTTTCAAGGGAATTAGTGAGGGTCAGTCCTTGTGAAATAAAAGCTTATGAACAGCCAACAACAAGACAAAACATTAGATTTGATCACAATCTTCATTACTTAGGCAATTTGTAGCCAAACTTCAAAGTGCCGGGGAATGGAAAACTGCAGTAACATGTAGCTGTGATAACCCTGAAGCAACAATGTGACGTTTACAAGTGAAAGGCATGTGGCACGTGCCTCCAGAGCCCAGGAACCTCTTGCCCTCCCTGACATGAGGGTACTTGTCCTCCAGGTGTCGGTCGGGCCAGATGACAGTCTCTGCTGAGAAAACCACCCTGTGCCGGGCTTGCTGGAACTTCTTCAGCATCTCCTGAGGACCGGATGCGAAAACCACGTCATAGCTGTGAGAGGCGAGGTGGGGGGGAGGAAGGGGGGGGATGCATGCATTAACACAAAATAATTAGCTGTGGATTTTCAAAGGGCAAATGGATTCAAGGATTCAAAAGCTTTATTGTCATTTGAACAACTACAGTTTAATCAAGGGTGCTGCTAGAGATTTTGGGTTTTATAGATTTTATGTTACAATATAAACACAATATATAACGGCATTAAAGTTGGACAAGGTTATCTGTTGATTATCTTTAACAAGCCCAAAGTAATATTAATTCATGATAGACCTTTACTGCCACACTATACAACAGGCTTGTAAAACATGTTCTGACCACAGAGTGGATCATATCTCCTTCACCTGTCAATGAATAATATGATCTTGTCTTCCTCTTTCACCTCCTCAAGAGCGGATTTTAAGAGCCGGACCTTCTGGCCCCCTCCAGGTACAGACATGTAATCACCCCCTCTCCATTTCTCACCCCTACCAAGCACCTTCAGGGCCAAAATAAAAAATAAAATTCAATATTTACAAATCAATCCACATTACTGCGACATATCACACCCTTTAGCATGTAAAACAATGGATTTCTCTGGCACACAAACACACCAATACATTTTGTAAAAGCAAACCAGAAAATCATTTTACCATACCTTAATCGTGTAATTGAAATACCGTGCAGATCTCATAAAACGCTTAAAACCTTCTGTTTCCTTGGTAGCTACTGTAAAAACCAGGAGTTTGTCTGGAAAACACGCAAAAAATAAAAGTTCAAATTCATAATTCATATCTCACTCAAAAGCAGGCTCAGATTTCCAGGGTTTGTACGTGCATCGGCCGTACGCCTGTCTTCCCTTATTGACAATCATTCAAAGTCATTCATTCAGGATACCTTTCAATCGTTTTCTATTTATAACCTGGCTTGTTCACTACCTTGTGTCTCGTAGGAATTACATGTAATATTTTATATTACGCTTGCTCGATCTGTTGTATTTTTTTAATCCCCAAATATATTTTACCCAGAGTTTCAATGTTCTTTTTAAAACACATTTTAATAAACAATGTTTAGGCATTTTGGGAATTTGAAACGCAGTTGCAATATCACGAATGTAACAGAAAAAAGATGAATTGTCCGGCCGCAGCACTTAAATTTACACCAATGGTTTTATGGTTTGTTTGAAACAAGCGGTCGGACAGTGGAGTCCAATAAACTTCCCAACGCCACAATGTAACTGCGCCTCGGACAGAAACGCGCATAATCGGAAGAATTTGATGCATGAACAGATTAAAGGCGTACTGCATCATAGTGCATCGCTCCCATTCTAACCCACCACACCGTACAGACCACTCACTGCCCACCAGCGCAAATGACCGAAACGGTCAGGTTTTATTCTCCTTTACAATGCCATTAAGAAATCACACCGCATGTCGCTCCGAAACCCGGGTTATTAACAATCCCGTCCACGTCAGCAGGGCAGGAAACCTCAGGAAAACTTCGCCTTCACCGATTCAACACCCACTTCTACTTGTATACTATTGGATTATGAAACAGCCGATTGTGTCGCCTAGAGGTCTATATTAAAACATTTCCAATGCATAAATGACAACAGAGCCCACACCCGCCCAGAACTACATATTGCTGGCGCCGATTAACGTTAAGCTAATACTGACTGTGATAAGATAACTGTAACTACTTAAGCAGTCATATAAACCAGCACAGCATTCTCTCGGTGTAAGACAGGCCTATTTTTGCCGTTTGCGTTTTCACCCTTTACAATTTGCGTTCGATTTAAAGTTATACAGACGGCCGATTTTTGTAAAAGCTCCCTTACCTTCGTGTATTGAGAGCTGTTGTTCGCAGTTTATGTCTCCAAGCAAACAGCTTAGAGATATAACCGCACAAACTGAAATGATGGTAGTATGCATTCTTTAAAAGTTGGTATATGCGGATCCTTTTCCTTGGGTACAGGGGAGAAAAGCGTCTGCTGGCAACTTTCTCTTTCTTAAAGCGAAGTTACTCTCGTACAGTAAACTTAACAGCCAGCCGAGATTTGCTCTCCACCCCCCACTCGCACGCAAAACCGTGGGCTCCCTCCCACGAATCAGCACCTCTGCGGATCTTAAGGGAACATTTTACAAGATGAAAAATATAAAACAAGAAAATATATGATGGAATTTTACGAGATGAATATCTTCTGAGATTTACATTAACCATTTATTAACCGTGAACATTGTTGCAAAATAATTCTCATTTAGTTCTTTAATT
>JAODLC010000012.1:46909-65906 GCA_026781145.1 Hippopotamyrus pictus
CTCTGTGTTAAATTAACTTAATTCAGAGCTTTCTAAATCACTCTGTTGAATGCACCAATATATTTCCAAAACCAAGAAAGTGATTCTCCTTTTTTTAGAACCAGAATTTATTTATTTCATTGTTAAATTAATAGTTTTCCATCAAAATTAAAATATTGTAAATATATTTTTGAAGGCTATAGTGAAAAACCCATCTTTTTGAAAAGGCTGAATATTTTTATCTGCAGTGGTACTCTGCTATGGTTTAAAAATGTTGCCTTAACAGAAAATACTGAGAGATATCTATGGAACGGGTGTCCAACAGAGTCTTCAAATATCTACTTGTTTGTGCAAGGCCTTGTACTCACACCACTTTAATTGTTTTGTACTGGCATTCAGCATTTTTGTGACGTGTTTTCCGTTGGGAATGTTTTTACCATATCCCCCCCCCCCCCCCAAACTAACAGTTTAACAAGAACCATTTATTGACTCATATTCAGTCTTTTTTGTTTTTTACCCATGATACAATCAAAATGTCTGTCAGGCCCTGTAAGTTTCTTGGAAAAGCTATCATGAGATGGTATAAGCAGTTCATTAATCCTGAAGGCTGTTAGGTTATTTGTGTTCTTGCAATGTGAATATATGCGGGATTGCCACTTTAAAAATCAAGATGTGGATTTGTCGTCATGGTGATGGGATTACGCGTATCTTTTGGGAGTGGGTTGAGTTTGCTGTGTTCAGCTGTAATCTACTGAATCAGGCTCTGTTTGAGGCGGTTTGTGCTGTTATTTTTTTAATTTGATTAAATTAACACAAGCACTTACTGCACGATTGTTGCCTCTTTAATGATTGTGGTGATTTGGTAGCCTTTCGCTGTCCCATTTGGATGAATTACACAAGGTACTGACTGCGAACCACAAGGCTGTAAAACCCACTTTCCTTCAAGCTCACTTCTTAACCGGTACAAAATTAACATACTTGGGATAAGTATTTAAAAGTATTTAGTAGGGCTGGGCGATATCATATCGATATTGCATCGCGCATGTGCAATAATCACCAGGGCTTCAGATGACAGGTGCAATGGCCATGTGCCTGCTTTTCGGTGAAATACGGACATTTATTTACGCCCACAATTTGTTAAGCAGTTTAGTAGTACGGCTAAAATATTAATGAGGATTTGTATGACGCCCAAAAGTCATTATTAGCATAAAGACGGCATATCCTTATGTTTAATAAATGCAAAAAGTACCACCAGACCGCTGACGTCTTTTTACCTTGTTTATCCACAAAATCTCCTCTTTTAAAAGATGTCGTGGCTGCTCGTCTTCATCAGGACTTCAGTGCATATTGCACTGCGGTATACAAACCGTAGTATAGCAACACAGTATTATGTGGTGTGCTCCGCTAATCGAATTTAAGAAACATAAAGTTTATATAGATCACTAACTTTTGGGTATCGCACAACGCATCTCATTAATATTTAAGCCATACTACTAATCTTCTCACCAAATGATGGGCGTAAATTAATGTCCGTATAGCACCAAAAAGCTGGCGTCCTGTCAAATGCTTCATCTGTCATCTGAAGCCCTGGTGATTATTGCACATGCGCGATATAATATAGATATATCGCCTAGCCCTAGTATTTAGTACTGTATACAAACATAACTAGGTACAGACTCTCCTGGCAAAGCAGTGATAATATTAATAATGCACTTGCTAACTTTTCCACTCATTTTGACAGGATGATCAAAGTGTCTGACAGCCGTCGGACGCCCCCTTGCAAAGGGATCCCCCCACACTGGCAGTTCAGCTGCAGTTCGGAGTTTAAGCTGAAGGTTCAGTCACTGCGTTCTTTCCGCTGTCCTGTCCTCTGTTCATCGTTTTTCCAGGCATCATCACCCCAGGGTGTCACCTGCCTTGTGCCCTGTGCTCCAAGGCCGTCATAACCCTGTTCTGGATAAACTGCTATGGAAATTTTTCTCTTGTCAAATATTGACTCAAGTTACCGAATTTAACTTGGCAATGTCCAAAATTAGTAATTTCCTTCAACGGCCAACTGATACACTGTGTCTATGTATGTTGTTTTTGTCTGTGTGATGTTTGGAAATGTCTTTCATTATTAATACTTTAAATAGTTATTTTTCTGGTTGAGCAAGCACACGTGTAAGTGCTGCCAGACTTTAACTGCATTCAGTAAGTAGGTGTGTGATTCTTGAGCATTATTATAGTCAATGAGCAGCCAGGCTTTTCTTTATCAGTTTGAGCCTCTCTTTCCGGGGCAGTTCTGCAGCTGCAATACATGGCGTCTAAAACGTGTGAACAGAATGTCTGTCTCCAAGCCAGAATACAGAATGGGCCAATGAAGCAGATTTTTGAATGTGATGTCAAGGAGGGTGTTTGCATTGTTGTGTGTGTGTGTGTGTGTGTGTGTGTGTTTGTGTTTGTTTGTTTGTTTGTTTGTTTGTTTGTTTTCCATCATATTTGGCTGCAGTACAGCTGAAGACAAAACATTGCACCAGCAAGGACATGTGGCTTAGCAAACAGAATGACGGCTGGATGTTTGATACTTTGACCTCTCATTATATGTGAGGTTTCAGAATTGCAGGACACTGCTGCGTATTTAAGTTGTGTAGGTTATGTTGTGTAGGAAATTGCGAGTAAACAGTAACTGCATAATTGCTTAATTCAGTAAAGATATGGCAAATATATTGGTTTTGTAAGAAAAGCCATTATTTACTACTTTTTTTAATATATATATAAACAACAGTAAAAATAGTGGTTTTAAGTAAAACATTCATTTCAAGTAGTAATAAACTGAAAGCCAAATTATAGCTCTATGTGAGCTGTTCTGCATTAAAAAATTCATTGCCAAGCAGCGTCATTGGAGACTTTTTAATTAGTAACACTTTTGACCTTTGCAATAACATAAAACACTAAACATTTGTGTGCAATATGCCTTTGGCAGCCAATGGTTACTGCAATTTATAGTAAAATGGCAAGAACAGAACTGAGTCCGTCAAAAAAAAAAATTGACACATTAAAAAGAAGTGTGGAAGACATGTACGGATACGTTAAATATTGATTATCAATTGACATTTGTTATGAAACCAATAACAGAATTAAGAAAGTGTCCTAAGACTTTCTGTGAGAACGGTACGTTAATTATGAATGCTAGTTGCATGACTGAATGAGTGTCGCATGTATTACATACGCGGGCAGGTATTTAATAAGCTGCATATATCACTAGATTTTTGCGCAAAGCCAACATGAGGATCAAAGGTGCGGCTTCCCTGGTATCTGCTTGTTTTGCAGGATGTTTTCCTGCATTTTTCTTCCTTCCCTTTGTCCTCCGCTTGTTTGCACTTTATCCACAGAAAGCAAATCGTCTCCATGACGTCCACAGTCATTGTTCAATCAGCAGCTGGCTGCCAGTCCCCATGTAAGTGTTCAAATGAAGGTGGTTTTGTGGCAGCTGTAGGGAACACGTTAAGGAAAAGCGCAGCCCCCGTTCGTAGGGTTCCAGGCAGTGTCATGACTGGGAGTCGCAACCGCAGGGTCTTGGTTCAAATCCCAGGCAAAGCTGTGATTTTCAGCCCCTTAACTAACACCTCAACTTGACTTTTTTATGTCATGTGAGTAGGTGAAGTCAACAGTGATAAAAGCCTTGTCACACTTTGAAGAAGAGCAGTAAATAACACAAAGGCTACTTTGTGTTTTGAAATCCATGAAGATATCATGACGAACATCCAGGACATCAGAAAATGTCACAGAAGCTGCACAGAGAACATTCCAGAAACATTAAATTTGTACTTTAATCTTTTTTTTTAACTGACGATTTACTTGAGATTTGGATAGTTACCCAATCAAAAAACCTCACACCAGAAACTACTGAATGATTTATTAAAAACCTTTTAAATGGAATTGTGTAGCATAAATAAGATTAATAGCTAACAATGCACATTGAAATACATTAACCTAAATAAATTCACTGTACACTGATAAATCACTGGATGTGCTTGAATTTAATGTCATTTGTTTAGCTGTGTTACGTTGTTTGGGATAATTTAATTACTGTGTGGATAACATTATTTGATGTATCAAAGCACCTTTAAGTTTGATTTTAGTTGTAAATTATATGCATTTTAGTGCTGGGAAAACCTGTCACAAATGTTTAGCATTCTTTGTCATACATATTTTGTACGTGAATCATTAATGTTGGAGGCCCTGTGTTATTCCCCACCTAATAGCTATAACTACTTGTGTGGGTGTCCGGATGCCTGTCCATTGATTACTGGGTAATGATTTTTACATTTGGGGCACATTCAAATCGGCTTGTTGTGTTTTCAAAAATATAGAAATAAAAGAAGAAAAGCGAAATGTTTTAGAATTGAGTTTTTTGAATTTATGGTTTTTAACCCTGGGGAACCCAGACCACCTTATCATTATAGGAAAAATATATCCATTGGCTAAAATGATCATACAGACCCAGTGAACTCAAAAACAGGTGTTTAGTAAAAATAACCCTCTCCCAGTCCATGTTATGAATGTGCCGTATACGACCCGCTGGACTGTTCATGCTGTTCCAACTTGTTCATTTAATCTATGAAATAAGGACAGAAAAGAAGGAAAAACCAAATCTTTGCAACATTCTCATTTTCAAAATGCATTTATTGAGTTTTCCTTTTCATCATTCACCATGTGCTGGCAATAAAACACATGCTTCAAACATGCCAACCCATCAAGAAACAGGTCAAGTGAACAGACCTGCAAAAAGGTGCACTACACACAGAGAGTTTACCTGTGGTGGCTTGTAAGGTCTGGTGCTCCACCTGTATTCCCTCTGGTTTTGTCAGAGGCTGATGTTGAGCACATGGAACATCATCATCACAGCTGCCAGAAAAGTTTCAAAACATCCAAAACCTACTTGTACATGTTCTATAACATCTAAACATTATAACTGATGATGCAAAATTTCTGCCACTTACCTATTCATAGCTTGACAGGTGAATCTTTGTCGCATGTACAGCAACAACCTCAAAACGCATTGGGGGCCATATTTATTGTGGAAAAAAAATTCTGGTTAATTCAGTCAGTAATCAATAAATGTTACTGTTACTGGGTCTTATATGGTACAATGGACTGTAAAGCAAAAAAAAATTCTTAACTTTAACTTATGAACAATGTAGCGTTAAGAAGGCTTCAGGAAACAAACCCGTAGTTTCTTTAATCTATGAGCATGAGAATTTGCTGTCTGGAGGATCCCTGGTGGTAGATTTTGCCAAGCGGGCCCCCAACAGTAGATTTTTGGGGCCTCTATACAATGTTGGGGCCCCTGATTCTGCCAGGCTGTCCATGTCCCTCCTAGACTCCTGCCCATGACATCGCTTCTTGTTGAGGTTGACTGCTCTCATAATTCATAAACATCTTCATCTACATTCTCAACATTTTACACACTGAATTCTGACCTAAAACGCCAGGTGTTCTCCCTGCTCTGTGTTATGTGTGTCCATTTAGCTATTTAATCGGAAAATACTGCTGATCTGGGTCACCATGAGAAAATCCTCCCATCTGCTCCAAGAGTCTGTTTTGGCACGGAGGACTCCCTTTGGCTCCAAGCTGTATGAGGAAATATTTTTGCCTGTCCGTAATTCATGCTGCCATCAGTTCCTACAGCATCGCCCAATGCAGAGCCTGCTAGCCCGGACCGTCAGTCCATGGACGGTATTACGGTGTCTTGCTTGATGACCTGCGCATCTTCTACACATTGCTACATTCTCGTGTTCATCACATCATTTGATTTGTACATTTTTTGTACATTTTACTCATCCACCTTCGCATCTTTTTCACTTTAATCAGTACATCTATCCACGTCGGTACATTTTATCTTAATGATTGCACCTTACATTTATTCTCGAATTTATTTTTTCCGCTTTTTTTTTGCTCCCTAATTCCCACATTTTTCTCCAAGGCTCCTGTCTGTGTCTCGTCTCTGTTTCTTTAAACCCCTCACATAAATGGTTTCATATAGACTACATTAAGTTGTGAGGGAAATCAAGTTTCTGCGCGCATTTCTGTGCCGTGATTCTGTTTCTACACTATCTGGATATTCTAGCACGACAAACAAATAAATATATGTAAATAACTGTCGAATACATTACCTGGTAATATTTTTGATACGTCTCCGAAACTTACCTTTATTAACTATATATTGCGTTTTGCCATACGAATAAGGCAAATCGTGTTATATATTTACAGCAACACGTGAGTATTTATAAACAGGTAATAATAATTACTCGGCCTGCCTGACCGATAATAATCCCTCACATAAAATGCTGGAGGGGCGGACGCGCGCTGTTCCCGTTTCATCTTACTAATAGGCCTAATTATGGGGGTCCATAAGTGTGCCTCAGCCACCTGACAGCAGACGAGCTGTCCTTGGATCATATTTATTTCTGGGGGGAAAAAAGAAACGCTATAGGCCTATGATCCAAATCAAACTGGCCATTCATCCAAAAGAAGCCTTCATACTCTTTCCGGCCATATATTCCAACCCGTAAAGGTCAATCTCATGTCCTCAGTGGACTGTTTCGCCTCTGGAAACTTGTCCTCGGCTTCGCTGAAAGGAACATTAACAAAAATTCAGCGAAGCAGGGGAAAAGCAAGAGAAAGGGCTACAGCAAAGACTCCGCGGCTGCCTGAGAGTGACTGTAAAATCTGCAGGTAATCGTTTGTTTTGGTTATTACTTTGGATATTATATCGCTATATAGATACATTTAAAATACAACAGGCGGCAGCTACATGATACATTTGATAAATGTCTGTTTTTCTGTTTAAGTCAATGTTTTGTTTTTTGTTTAGATACAATATAAAATTCACATCGTATATGTTTTTATACATATAATATGTATAATATTTCTGTTAAAAAGGCTTACTGAAGAGTCAAACGTTTGAAGTTATATAGGGTTGCGTGTTACAGTTTTATATTATTAAAAGTTTATATATTATATTAAAAATGTAAAAATATTTTCTAGTAGCACTATTCCTAAAAAAATTCTTAGTCATAATATTAGAAATTGTAACAAAAATCGGTATTTTAGTACCTAGTATTACATTAACCTACGCTACCTGTTTGTTTAAAATATTCACTATTTTATTTATCATAATTATAGTCCATATAATTTTTTTAAACAGTCAATCCGTTATTATTTATTGGTAAATAGAAATTTAAAACGGGTGATACGCTGTAAACGGTGTTTACCTTTTAGTTTTTTTTTTTATTTAATAGCATTTAATATCATTGCATTGTGTTATTTAATCTTATCTGACGTGATTAATTGAGATGATTGAATTGACTGTTTTACAGTGCAATAAAATTAAGATCAGAATATATTTGTTTAGTTTTTCGACTGATTGTTAAATCTCTAATGAAATATTCACTTTGTCGTTTGCCTGTTTGGGAAATAGGCCTACCTGAAATGTGAAAACGCGCTGTAACCTTTAGCTAATTTCGTTACTTCCTATCCCTTAGGTGTTTACCCTCGTCGGGATCCGGCAGCAGCCGCACGGTTCTCCGTATTCTTACCGCCTGTCTGCTCTCCTTTCTTTCCATTTTGGGCTCGGTGTCTGTGGATGTCAGCGCCAACCTGGAATCATGGCGAGCCACCGAGGCTGCACTCCATGAGCTCACGTCGTGTAAAACTAATACAATTTTAGGACTTATTGGAGAACTTCAAAACATGTGGGAATCGTGTGTGGACCAGAGAAGCAACGCGACGGGACGCGGTCCCTGTATTCGGCGACCTTCTGATACTTTTTCCGTGATTATGCATCTCTGCAAATACATGCCTGTCCCCCATAACTCGCAGGGGCTTTTGTGCAGCGCGGAAATGAATGAGTTTTGTGCACAACTGGAAGACATTCTCTCATTCATAGATGAGACTGAGCATGCCGGCGACATAGATGTTAATGCGACGATCTACTCTGTCTTCATTTTGAGACTCTTGAGGTATTGGGGAGACCCGGAGGAGGACATCGAAAGAGTCAAGCAGAGCGCAACATGGGCCGATGTAATGTCACTTAAACTGTTGGTTGGTGTCCAGGAACTCAGTCGTCAACTAAAAGGGTCCCTGCCAACGGCAGATGAAGGTTTTCGGAACTATTTTTATCAATCTGTGAGCACCTTGTCTTTCGCCAAATACGTATCAGAAAACCTCCAGACATGCTGGATGGAGAACATGAGCGTGAGACTGGACTTGACCCCGTCTCATGACTCCCCCATACTGCTGCCCTGGGCGATTTGGATGGCTCTCGGTCCTGTGGGGCAGGCGGTTATTGACAGTCTTGGACACGTACGGGCATGTGTGCTGGAGAAGGGGCGTCAGGCACTCAGGCAAAAATCACGGGACTTGCTCTCCAGCTTGAGTTTGAAAATTTGCCTGTTGACCATCGCTTGCCTCATCTATCCAATAGTGCTGCTCTCCTTCAAACAGATGACGGATTGGATTCAGAACTACGCGCGGAGCTTGAAGGAGAGGACGGAGGACCTGAAGAGGGAGCGGCGTCTAGCCGAAGACCTGCTGCACCAGATGCTCCCCAAATCTGTAGCAAAGCAACTGCGTCAGAGGAAGCACGTCAAAGCGGAGAGTTACGAACAGGTGAAATGCGACACTCCTGTCCTATATAGCGGTATTTTGCATCTTCCATTGATGAGACGGAGGCTTTAGGTTAATGATGGCGTATAATAGCCACACTACCTAAAAGATATATTTTAGGCAACTTTCCCTCATTGAGGCAGCAGATGACACGGTGGCTAAGGATATGGGCTGTAATCGAAGGGTTGCCGGTTCAAGCCGCCTGCAGCCCTGCCGTATAGCGCTCCATCCTTCCTATAACCCTAATTGAGGTATCCACCTTTGTAAATAGCAAGGTGGTGGGTGTAAATGCTTTCCTGAACTGCTTGATTCTTTTTTTATTGCTACAATTTGGTATAGTATAGAAAATCTGCAAGATATAATCTTACAAGAGAAAACCGTAATGAATATGCGCGCACATTTAATTTGTTCGTAGCCGATTTATTGTTCACGTAATTGCCCTAATTATGGTTCTACATATTCATTAGTAGATAAAAACAAGTAATACGGAGAAATACAGCAGCTGGATCTAAAAGCTGCCTGTTGCTAACAAATCAGATTCAGGAAGGACAAAATTCACCGGCCGTTGATTTTTGAAAAGGTAAACATTTATAAACACTTTTCTTTTCACCAACCCGCATGTTTTCCCCCACGATCCCAAAACCACAGAATTATTCGCGTTTTGTTTTTTTCCCGAATTTTTATTTTGTTGAATTGTGTATAAAATTGAGTATACACATTGTAAAATAAGCCTTGGTACAAGTGTTTCAAATTAAATTTAAAAAATTACAGCAACAAACACGGTACTGTTAGGTGTTGCTGTTACTGTATTTTAGCAATAAAAGCAGCAGTTAACGAAGGGGATTTTTTAACTTTATTAGACTCCTTTCTACAAAACATATTTAAACCAATAAGATCCAGATGATGGAATGAGTATAGTGAGCAGAATAGGGAATACAAGCAGGAAGAGAGATTCTGCAAGAGTAATTTAATCAGAATAGCTTGGGTGTTGTATAAACAGTATGAAAGGTACAGTAAT
Organism: Hippopotamyrus pictus; assembly: GCA_026781145.1. Classification (NCBI taxonomy): domain Eukaryota; kingdom Metazoa; phylum Chordata; class Actinopteri; order Osteoglossiformes; family Mormyridae; genus Hippopotamyrus; species Hippopotamyrus pictus. The sequence goes on from JAODLC010000012.1 coordinate 56,559, forward strand.
TATTAATAATGGTCGCATTGGCACTTTGTGTAAGGTATTCTTCAAACTGGAAATGAACTGCAATATAAGCTGAATTTTTATTAAATACAAAGTGATTTAGCCAGTGGGGGGGCACGGATACCCTGGCAGATACACGGAGGCCCAGCATTTGACAGGGGTCCTGTAATACATAAAATTAGCCGTAAAATTGCCGGGGGGGGTAAACATTTTGTGAGAGGGCCCAAAGTCTCTATGTCCCTTGATTTAGTTCTTTTGAGATGGAAATTTATATCAAACATTTAAATATACAAAAAGGCACCATGAGCACTTAAAACACTACTATCATTTTTCATATTTGATAGATATATATTCCATTTAATTTTCTTATTTTCACTTCTGTATGAGGTTATATGATTCTTACATGATAATTAGAGTGACGTATGACCATATCTATGTTAGTCACATAGCAATAAAATTTGCATACTGTCTACTGATAGGATCCAAACTCAATGATTTCCTGTATTGGATAGATTGATGGTATTTATTGAATTCAATAAACTTTATCAGGAATAAATAATTTCTAAAGATAATTCTATAAATAATTTTTGTAGAGATTCACTTACTGAGAAGCTTATAGGAGGCAGGGTTAAAATGTTTTTAAAGCAATATGTTAAGTGATCTTGGGTGGCTGTTGACAAACAGTAGGTGTTTACCAGCCTCGCCGGGCATGTTTCTGTTTTATAAAACCTCTCTCTGCTTCCTGGGACAGACTCTAAGACGTCTACAGCACGGTGCTACGTGCGCGGTCGCGAAGGACGGATTCACGTCGTGCTTTTAAACAGTGTTTCATTCGTGCGCGAAGAAAGGGTAAGTGCTCGCCCGGCAAACGGCAGCGCAGATACTGATTTGTGCCATCTTCATCTTCAGGTCACAATTTTCTTCTCGGATATAGTGGGCTTCACTGCAATCTCTGCCTCCTGTGCCCCGCTGCAAGTCGTAGAGATGCTGAACAACCTCTACATGTGCTTTGACACCCGAATAGAGTCTTACGATGTCTACAAGGTAATAGCATTGACCCATGGCGCTGTGTAGCGTTCGCCGCCGCATGCTGCATCGTTATTCGCGCGTAATTAGCATTTGCCATAGCACTGAGCCGTTCACTGTCACAGAATAGCCCTGTGTTTTACATTATCGTTGCCCGAGGGGTAATGGAGAAAAAAAAAAACACGTGATCGATATGCCCCAGGTGGAAACCATCGGCGACGCGTACATGGTGGTGAGCGGACTTCCAGAAAGGAATGGTGACAAGCATGCAGATGAGATAGCGAAGATGTCACTGGACCTGGTGGCCGCCGTACGGCAGGTTCCCATCCCGCACATGCCCGGCAAACGCCTGCAGCTCCGGGCGGGCATCCACACCGGTGAGCTAACCTCCGCCTTCCTCAGATCCTCACTCTGGGAGGCGTATTTCATACCACGGGTCCTGATGCAGCTGCCCGTGGCAATGCCAGCCCAACCCTTTTCGGGACACTAGACAAAATTTGATTAAGCTAGTTGTCACTTGTCATTTTCTCTGGTGGCCTCTTGGCCATAAGCTGACACTTAGCAGCAGTTTCTGCATCCTTCCCAAAGGCCCTTAAGCAGATTGTTCACTAAAGGTGCTAACAAATGAGATAAAAATATTTGAATAAAATGTAAAGATTTTCAGTTGGCCCTATTATGCTTTTCCGGTTTTTCCATTTTCTTTAGTGTGTTTAGTGTGCCTTATACGCATGTAAACAGTCTGCACAGTGCTTAAGGGCCAAACTGCATGTCAAAGGGAGTAACTCTCACCACAGAAACCACTTTCTCAAATCTGCCTGAAACACCTCGTTGGAACTCTAGCCCTTACTTCTGTGACATGGTGAGGTCACCCCGTAACAATCCTTATTGGCTACCTACATGCAAAGATCCGTCAGCAGACTGCAAGACAGGGTCAGAACTTGTTGGGCAATCTAACCAATTGGGCAAGCTGACCAATCAGAGCATACTGGACTCAATAGGGGTAGGGCTTAAAACTCTAACAGAGTGTTTCAGACAGATACTGTCTGAAAAACTGGAACACTGAAGCATGAAAATCTGTTGTAATACATACCAAAATAATATTATGAATAGTGAAAATGAGCATGATAGGGCTACTTTAATTTTCTTTTACTGTTCAAGAAACTGTTTTCCCACCCAGGTCCTTGTGTCGCTGGCATCGTGGGGTACAAGATGCCACGGTACTGCTTGTTTGGAGACACAGTTAACACAGCGTCCCGCATGGAGTCCACCAGCCTGCGTGAGCAGACACCTTTCCCCTCCCACCCACTCCCCGCCCCTCATGTGTACCGTAATTCCTTTAATATTCATGCCCTTCTGGGGCACAGACACCCGCTTATCAACTTTTTCATTAATATGTTTGGTTCTTGCATCACCATGGAGACAGCTATGTCTGTCCAATTGTAAGGCGTCCAAAATAACCAAGCAATATGCACATAATTCCATGCACTTTTTAGCTGCAGTAACACAGGTATTATTAACCCTTTACAAGCCATCGGTTGTTCCCAAAGTCCTTTTTATTACTCAGTTTTGGCTGTGTTTGCCGTGACAGCTCAAAGGATCCACGCCAGTTCGGACACCTACCTCGCCCTCATGAAGGACAATGCTTATGATCTGCAGCTGAGAGGGGAGATCGAGGTCAAGGTGAGGATCCATCTCAGAATCTGAGCTTTAAAAGATCCAAGATATCATGACCTAGGTCACATGATCAAGTCTCCAGCTCTACCCTCCATGTAAAAAGGCTTTTAATAATACAGAGACTGGATTGTGCAGAAAGGTGGCACACTGGTGAGCACTGTCACCTCACACCTCTGGACCCTGGGTTTGAGTCTCTGCCAGGGTTCCGTGTGTGGAGTCTGCATGTTCATCGTGGGGTTTCCTCTGGGTACTCCAGTTTCCCCCCACAGTCCAAAAACATGGTGAGGCTAATTGGAGTTGCCCGGAGATGTTAGTGAATGGTGTGAGAGTGTGCCCTGTGATGGGTTGGTCGCCCCATCCTGGGTTGTTCCCTGCCTTGGACCCATAGGCTCCAGACCCCTGGTGACCTTGAACAAGATAAGTGGTTTCAGAAAATGAATGGACTGTGCAGTATCAATGGTTGCAGAGGTGGAGGGTTCATGTTCAGAAAGTACAAATGCAGAACAAGATTTTGTTTGAAATGTGTTTGACTCTCAGGGCAAAGGAAAAATGAAGACATACTGGCTTATCAGCAACAAGAACTACAGCGTGCAGAACGACAGTCTGGTCTGTCACTGGAACCCCAGTCTCTCCAGGAGGAAGAAGACGGTGGCAGACAGTGCCCTGTCTGTGGCTCCGGTAGGTACCGGCCCAGCGGGATGCGAAATACCCTCCAGTTTTTTCCTTCTCCATCGCCGCAATGCGCTTATCGGCGTTCGCCTGTCTGCCGTCTCCTCAGTCCAGCTCCAGCATCGCGGTGCAGAGCATCAGCGAGAACGCCAACACGCCGGTCCCCACGCCTGCGACGGACAACATGGTGTGCGTGTCTGCGCAAGTGGAGCACAGCACGATCGAGCCCAAGGCGCCAGACGCCTTGACCGGGCAGCTGCATGGGTGCCACCATGCGGCCACCCATTCCTCTGGGGGGGGTCCTATTGAACAGAACACCTACCCCCCGGCAGGCGATAAGCCAGACCTGCTGCCGGGGTCAGTCCTTAACACCTAGATGCTTTGAGAAGGCTTTTGCAGTCCAACAGTGAGCATCACAAGACTGAAATGTTTCGTACAGCTTTAGAACCATGAGAATGTATGTGTTAATTCATGATTTGTATTGTGTATGGATGTTTACTACATCAGTGACAGAAGCACGTTAAGGTTCACCCTCCATGTGTCCATTTTGTCCTGCTGATTATTATTCTATATAATCAGTTCTGATTGAATTATTACTGTAAGACATATGAGATAGTGTGTTCTTCGAGATACAGAATAGCCAATGCTGTCACATGCCATCTTAAAATTTTAGTTTATCAGATTATCAACAACAACAAAGGAACATTATCTCTTGTATTCCACGGTGCAGCCTTCTCTAGGTAGAATATTTTCTGTTCTTTTGTTGTTTTAGGACAGAGAGCACATGTCTCAAAATGTTGACCTTTTTACTTATATGAATAAATTTAAATAAACCTACTTCTAAACTTTGATTCCAAATCATTCACTGCAAAATCTGAATAACTGATGACGTTATATATGTGCTCTACAAATACTTTGTCCGTCATTTGTTAGAGCTGCAGCATCATGCGCCTCCGTGGTTTGATCATCTCCCTGAATATATGGACTGGCATCCAATCCATGGCGTCCCACTGTCTTGTGTACTGTGCTTCTTGGGATCCAGGTTCAGCTAGACTGGTGTTTCTCAACCCGGTCCTCAGGGACCCCCTGACGGTCCATGTTTTTGCTTCCTCCAGTCTCCCTGTCTGTAATATTTATGTTTCTAAACTTCAGCAAAAAGACCATCTTGATACATCAGTTTACAGTGTTTTGGCCCTCGGTTTAACAAGAGTGCGATCCTATGCCTGAAGGCTCCTGTTTATTGATGACACAATACACATATGACAACGTAGACAAAAACAATGACTCATACCTACAAGGGTTTCTTAATGACCTCTAGGACAGTGCTAGCGATCCAGCGGTAATGGATGGGTCTCATAAAAATTCATGTACGCCTCCCCCACAGTTCACCTACGCTATTAGCATGATCCATTGTTTTCTGCCACATTTCAAAGGAAACAATGTTGCTATTAATTCAAAGAGACAAGACGCCCGTGATTGAGAGTCATTACTGGGGACGTATTCCCAGCTTTGGCCCGTCATGTGTGACAGGATTATAGGTGCACTGCATGCCAGTGTCACTTTTGGTTACACACTTCAAGGCACTCTGCACTGCCTAAAGCAACACTGGCTTAATTTAACTTTGTTGTTCTTTCGTTATTTTCACCCAGGTGCTTGGCAGTACTACAGTAGTGATGGGTAAATGAAGCTTCATGAACCATTTACTGTATTTTCTGACTCCACTAGATGGTGCTGTCTGTTCAAAAAAAGGGCTCAAAGCATCATGCCCCGAAGCAAACCAAGAGCGCCACCTAGTGGGGTGAAAAATACAGCAAATGGTTCCTGAAGCTTCATGTAGCCATTACTACTTGACAGATCTTAATTGATTAACATTCTCCCAGTTGTAAGCTGCTTACACCAGCAGGTGGCGCCAGTAGAGGGGTCCCATGAAAGCATATCCTGTTGGCCCTCCAGCCCAGAACAATCCAATTATGTTCCACATTTTTTAGAGGTCCTTGGAACCATCCCACCTCCCCACCTCATGGTGCACCAGGGTTATTCAGCCCAGGTCCTCCAATACGGAATACCCCCTTGGTCCTCCTAGGGGGTGTCCCACAAAGCAGGATTTCTCAGCAGGGTTAACTGAAGCTACAAGTCATGACCGTCCAATAGGAAAACGTCTTGCTGAAATTCTCATTGGACAATCGTGACTTCTATCTAACCCACCTAACTGAGAAATCCAGCTTCGTGGACCCCCCCCCACCGGACTCTTTATTGATTAAGTCAAACTGACATATAAAGCGCATATTATACACCAGTTACTTGCAAACGTTACACTTTTCACCCTTTTCCTATATAGGGTCAAGGGGTTCCGGAGCCGATCCGAGAAGCTATGGGCAAACTCACACATGTCGAGATTCAGACCCCAGGTCCAGAAAGTACGAATCCAGGCCAGGATTTTGTTTCAACCAACCAGTGGAGTACTCTGTAACTGTCACTCTTTATGCGCAGCTGGTTGGTTGGAACTAAACCACGGTCTGGATTTGTACTTTCTGGACCTGAAATTTCCACCTCTGCCACTGTGCCATGCATAGTTCATGTAAAGGTGATAGTAAGCTACTCTTTGGTGACGTGTTTGTACAATTTATTGTATGTGTAACACATTTATAATATGGAGGTTTATGTGTAATTGTTGAAATAAGACGGCATTTAATATAATTTTAAAATGTTTGCCTATTTATACAGCTTATTGAAAAATTAACATTTTTTTCTAATAATAAAGGTAAATAATCTAATCTTACAAATTAATCTGAAATTCCACTCATCAATTTTGTTTTAAAACTTTGAGAAATTGTAGCGGTCCAGTAATAAATATTTCTTTCCTGTAAAGTTTAATTGCAGACCACTGTAAACAATGACCACAAGGTGGTGCTAGCGAACTTCTAGCGCTGCTCAAACCACGTGCAATATCAGACAGTAGCCGTTTCTTGGTATAGTAACCCTCTATCTACCGTAACTCGTTTTACGTTTTTTTCGCCACAACGGATCTTGAGTTCTCATACTAAAATTTTCGTTTTTATATTAACGTGTTTTAGCTATATTAAAAATCTGTTGATAATATAGAGAAATGTTGGCTTTGGAGTTGGTCTGGAAACGCATTATACAGTTTTTTTCTTGAATAATGGAAATATTCAAATGATCAATTTGTGAACTGTAATTTAAATGCAGAGAAGGCTGTATTTAATATAACCGATGTATACGTTCATTAATTAAACAAGGATTAAGTGCTGAATATTATCTAGAACAACGTAGCAGATTCACACTTTACAGATCACATGGTTGAATCAAACTTAGGTCCCCATATGTGATTCTTTAATTTGTTTCACCATCACGATATTTCCGGTCATAAAGAGTAAATTACCTCCATCTGCTTTACCCTGTCTGTATTTAATATTGTATTACCCAAAAGACAACACATTTTCATTGAACCCACATATATGTAGGCCTACATTTGTAGTCAGATATATATGACTAATTTACACACTTGACTGAAATACTCAGCATCTCTTTGATTAATGGAAACAGGCACGTCAGTGGTATGCTACAATAAGCAAACAGATATATATATACAGAGATGTATTCAAGATTCTTGGGTCAAGGACCATGGGTGTAAATTATGGGGGGGTTGTAACCCCCCAATAATCAAAACTGTCTAATCCAACTCCTGCAATAATAATGGCTCCCCGTAAACGGGTGGAAACCCCCCAGTGTTTAAACCAAAGTTAGGCTCTTGTCTCGGACTGAAACTGAAACACACCACTTTACTGTATACTGCAAATGCACGGGTCTGCACTGTATACTGCAAATGCACGGGTCTGCTTTATGGTAATATCTCGGCTATAAACTGTGCCGGGTGTATAGAAAGCCAAGTACATTCACACATGTCTGTTTATTAATGAGATGGAGTGATATTTGTCAAACAAATTTCCAACGATTTTGTTCAGTCACTTCAGTGTGACAGACCTCAAGGCCAGAGGACACAGTAATGGAAGAATACAATTTCTTGAATGTACTTTATATACCACATTGCTGAAATAGCACACTCAACGGGAATATTTGAGTTGGGGGTGCAGCCATTATTCACTAGTGCGTACAGAAGTGTCGCATCGCATTAGGTCAGACTGAGTACAGGCGGCTGGGGGGGGTGTGGCTGAATTTCTAGGGCGTTCATCACACGACCCACAAGATCACCTCCCGTAAATACTTGAGCTTTTTGTCAGCTGAGTGGTGTGACATTGAGGAGCTGGGTGTAGCTGGGATAGCAGATGTTGGGGACATGTGGAGCATGGTGCAGGGCACGACCGTCACAGAACCAGCTGAGGCCGGACGCCAGACAATCAGGGCATAAATAAAAGAACCTTTCTCGCTACCGAGCTGGAAACAGGATAAGTGGAGGCAAGGCTGTAAAAAGTTTTGCTGCAGGCATGTTTTATGGACACAAACAAGTGCTTGTTTGCCTTTAGCGATATTGGCCAAAACTTACTACTAAAATTTAAAATAGGTCAATGCGTCGTTTTGGTGAAGATGTTCAATGGAAATAGGCTGAAAGCAGAAAAGAAATCCTGACGTTTCATATTACTACTGATAAAAAGTGTATCCTTAAGGGTGCTTTTCACAAGACTAAGAGCATAAAATAAGATGATTTTATACTGCAAACACGAATCCCCCGAATGTTTAGCTGGCGTCTGGATTTGTGGCTGAAGCCTCAAATGTAAAATAAAACTTTTTTTACCACTAAGGAGGTGTTTTCCCTGGATAGCACAGGGAGTTCACTTCCCACTTTGATTTATCCATGGCTGCAGAAGCTCTAGTCGCAGCCGCTTTTAAATGAACAAAATGTTCTCAGTCACGCCACAAATTTGTTTGTTTCATTCAATGAATGATTCATCGTTAAGTTCGCTCAGCACCGACTTTTACCAGATAGTGGTGTGATGATGTACAGATGTGAGTTATTAATAAAATATAGCTGGAGTTGTACTTAAGGGCGGATGTTTACGAGCTGAGTGAATCATTGAACAAGTCTGAACAATTTTTTCTTTTAGCTGAATGAACTCAAAATAATTGATTGACTGAAAGGATATGTCTCCAGATTAAGAGCTACTTGAGTCCAAGATAAGTTCCAAAATCGTTAGGTGAATTTCTGATTAGCAAGACGCATGACTAGTTTAGCTTGTCTGAAATCTGGTATTTAGGTAGGCAAATGTGTTCATTTGTTTTGGTTGCAAGAGTGCCAGAGATGTGCAGGCATGCATACAAGAGATGTGACATCTGGAGATGGGAGCATCCCGTGGTGTTTGATGCTTGATGCTTCCACGTTCCCCAGGTTCGACTGCTGGTCTCCGTGATGTGGTACTGCAGAGGGGACTGGTTCGGTCCGTGGCGCCCAAACTCCGCAGCTGGGTGCCACTGTGGTCCTTCTGTCACGCACACTTACTCATCCCACAGTGCCGAAGACGGTACGGGGGACGGGGACAGGGGTCACCTCACTAGGCATTCCAGTAGATAATAAAACTGTCATGGGAAGGGGGGAGGAGGCGAAGTCGAGATGATGTGATGAGCAGCCCGGGTTCATGCCCACATCCCTCACATCACTATCAATATAATAACACGAGATCTAATCCCCAGTCTCTAATGCACAGGGACCCCACCCACGATCACAGCTTCCTCTTTGTGCCCCTACCCTTTGCAGTGTAATTAACACCGTCTCACATGAGAGAAGATGATGTCACAGTCTGACCTTGTCGATATTGCGGTCAGTGAGCAGAGCTAAACCGTAGTCATCATAGACGGTAATCACAGATAAGGAATAAAATATTTTTATGATTAATGCTTAGAGAGGAAGGTTTGTTTATAAGTTAATATGTTATGAGTTAAATTATGTTTCTGTGTGTGTTTGGGGGGGGGGGGGAGTATGTATTTATTACATTCTGGGGACCAAACAGG
>JAODLC010000012.1:68047-104510 GCA_026781145.1 Hippopotamyrus pictus
GGGGGGGTGATGTAGGTTTGGGGGAGGGACTGTGGTTTCGGCAGACGGCTTGTGGACCGGCTGCCTCCGCTACTCACCCGCGTTCACATTCGTCCTCGTTCATTAGTCACCGTAGGAGGGGACGTGCCCCGCAGAAATGTCATCGATATCTGTCAGGGTGTAATGGGCACTGGAGTGGGGGGTTCTAAAGAGATTTTAATGATGCACAGCCCACTGTTATTAGAACCCATGTTACCCTTCTCTCTGTGAACCCTGTGCTCACCTCCCCAAACAGATGACTAATGGACACATTACAGGCATCTTTTCAGATGGCGTTTCAACACGTCCTAATGTCACGGAGGGGGGGGGGGGGGGGGGGATGAGAGAAGAGTTAACCATGTCTCCCAGATTGCCTTTAAATTTCTGACTTCATCCAAGGACTTGGAAAAAATAACTCTAAAGATAATTATATGAATCACTGAGCCAGAGAAAGCATTCTAAGTCACATGCCATGTACGACTTATTTATCATAAACAAATAATTAGATATATTTATCGCGCTTTTGCCTACAAATAAATATGTACATGTTAAGATAACATGCTCACCAAGCGAGGGATCCGCAGAAAGCCAGCAAATGATTTACATTAAGTTCCTTCCTTTGAAAGTGCATCAGTAGAGCATCTCTTGCGATTTGGACTGATTATTTAAATCAATGCAGTATTTTTTTAACGAGTCAGTAACCCCTTGGCGTGTTAGTCATCCTTAACATGGCCGCTCCTCAGCCTCCAGGGCCGTGCTGCCTCACCGTCTGTGAGCTGCTCGCGGCGGCTGCAGGTGGTCAGCAGGTTTGGGCTGATACCTTCAAGGACTGACCCGCATCTTTACAGCATCAAAAGACCGTTTGCTGCGTGGTCGTTATTAAAATATTAGCAGGGATGCTAAACCCGCTGCCCAAATAGTGAATTCTGCTACTAACGCGGTAAGAGCATTTAGCTGTTTTTGTTTTTCTCCCACTCATGAAACCCCCCAAGACAGATTTCGTATAAGTATTAAAAGTACAATACTGTACTTCTGAATGTAAATCACTGCACTGAATGTGTCTTGCACATATATTTTAAACATCAAATATTTTAATGACCATTTTCTTTGCTTCTGAACATCTTTTGCACGTGGGCTATTTAAATCCCTAGTTGCTAGCCCCGACCGCAGGCTGCTAGGCACTAAGCTCAGTATCAAGCGGCAGTGATGTAACAGAAAGTCAGGCGCCTTCGCAGCTTGACCCTTTACTGCAGATCTCTGCAGATGCTTGGTTGCCAACGCACAGCTGCGCAGGCAGGTATTCTGCGAGCCTCCTGCATGTACAAGCAGGCTAATAACAGCAATGACTAAGCCCGGGTACATGTGGGGCTGCCGTGGGCCGGTTAAAATAGACTTATCTTTCTAAAAAGGTGCGAGAGAGGGCCAAACAGGGCCCTAAGTGTGGAGAGCCCCCAGAAAGGGCCAAGTCGCATTCCTGCAGGGGCCGCGGGGTACGCTGTAACCATGCGTGGACGCCAGCTGGGAAGTGGAGGGAACAGCCTCCCCCTCATAAACAGCCGTTGCATTGGCCAGTCGGCTCCCCCTCTCAGCAAACACACACAGGGGCACGTCCTCGCCTCTCCCTTCATTCCGCGTGGCATCCTGGCCTGGGATCGAAGTGACATCTCGGGCAGCCCTGACCGGCAGCACCATGGTACTAAGGGGTACTTAAAAACTCCACAGCGGGGAATACATCAGACAGAAGCTAATTAAACTAGCGTGTCTCCATCAGCAATCCACCTCACAACTGCTCTCTATACCCGGTCCCAGACTTACTATGAGTCACAGTGAGTCTGGACACAAGGCAGCGGTCCTATCCGGATGAGGTGCTGGGCGCACCCACAGTCACGCACCCGGGATAATTCAGAGATTCCACTTAATCTAATGGAATATCGCCACTGCAGGAGTACCTGGAAGAAGCCTCGCATGATGACTGACCAAAGCTGTCCTTGGAGCTGTGAGGCAACAGTAATGCAAATGCAATTATCCCCTAACTTCTCTAGTTTAATATATAGCTACGTTAAGGCACCCCCCTCCCCGACACAGAAAGTCTCTCTGTCTCAGCAAATCATAGTGCTCAATTTTTAGTATCCATGAATTTTTTTGTAACTGATTATCTGGTGGAGGGTTGTAGTGACAAATTTAAATACCTCCTTTACTAGTAATTAGCAATTACTAATATTGTTCATTCATCCATCTCCCAACCACTTAGGGAGGGTAGAGTGCTAGAATTGTTACATACACTGATATTCACGTAAACGGAGCATAACAGAATGTAAGACAATTCTGTACACATTTTATAACCGCCATTATGTTTCATAATTGTCAGTCAAGGCTAATGCTAGGAAAAAATAATAGAGACTCATTATTTTCAAGACTGACACCGTCGGCCTCATTATTACAGCAGTAGCTGAACTCGAAACCAAACAGCAATGTGTGAAGTTGAACTGGTGTCTGGTTCTTAACTCAGAACAGGGGCCTTTTCTTTTCTCACCTGCTCACGGCGGAATGAAATTCACAGCAGAGGTAGGGCTGCCAAACCGAGGAGTCATCTCTCCGGGTGACACCTGCACCCTGCGGATCTTTGTTTGAAAATCCTTTACAAGAATATAACTGGACCCTCTTTGGCCAGTTACTTCAGTTCATGGACCGTGGAACGCACCAGAACCAGGGAGGCCAAAGGTGGTGGTGGTGGGGTGTCCACTTATCGTTTTGCTTTTGAAAAATATGGATATAAAGATGTGATATTGAAAGTTGTGGATGTAATGCAGGCTTTTGTTAATAAAGTGCTATTCATTTGCATTAAATCGTTTGGAAATATTTTCATGATTGTTCATCACTGCATTCTTAACGATGCTCCAAAGCCCCCCTCCCCCTACCACCCTCACACTCCATACTTCAGTCTAATAGTAATTATATTATACTAGGTGCAGTGATCTAAAATGACGTTACTCTTGGTAAACTTGTTTTCCATGTCATGCTCATACTTTTCCTGCTCTTGATATTGTGCACAGTATTTGCATGGATGTATTTATATATATATATATATATAATATGTTATATGAGATGTTACTGTTCATACCCCCAGGGTTGGGGGTTCGAATCCCCCTATCTGTACATGACATGCTGTCCCCGTGTTGTATGTGTCCTTCCACAGTCCAAAGACATGCAGTTAAACGCCAATCAGGAGGCTTCTCATTGTACGTTACGAAATATTTATCTTAAATATTTGATGTCCATCCGATAACATCTGGTAAAGACCCTATTGAGCAGTATTTTGCTTATATGTAAAATAGTTAAAATTTTATATTTCAGCACAGCATGAATCTAATTAAGGGCTACAATCAAAGACCAAACAAGAGCTAATGTCTGCCAATGAGAATGCACTTAAAATATACACCAACTTCAGCTGATTAGGATAAGGAAGGGTGCATGTAAACTTGAGGAAGGACATCCCACAGGACTTTACCATCTGTCCCTACAATGCGGACAATGCTTTCTAGGCCAGTGAACGGAGAATAGGAAAAGACCAGGCTTTTACGAGGCTGACTGAACTTCTCCCATGACACGCCGCTGATGGGAATGTCTGACGAGGCTCGGTTAACTGAAGCCCCAGCCTCTTTTTCCGGTTTCTCTTTGATAAGTCAGGCAATTTCCATCAGCGGGGTGTTAGGGCAGTGCTGACAGGCCGACCGGGCCGGAGCCGTGTCTGTGACAGGCCTTCTTCTTGTCCCTAATCATGTGTGAGATTCCTCCTCCAGACTCAGACACACAGAGGTGATGACCAGCTCTGCATGTATTAGTGTACCGGGAATCACTGCACTGACATGACTCAACTTCCCGCACGACTCCTTTCCGGAGGATTTCAGACAGGGTTTATGGATCTAAGCGTGCACGATTACCTGACACTGACACCATTCTCTTAGTTCATAAACTCGTTAAGATTTAACTCCTTTTCTGAAAGATACTTTGTATCACTCCATACTGGTTGTTATTGTAAGATTTTTAGCTGATGCTTCAAGTCACAAGATTGGACTTTGTACCTTTGTCGTTATTTAGTCTTTGGCTATATTCATATTCATAGCAAGAGTTTTACATAATATACACTATACATAACATAGGGGCAGCATGCTGGTGCTTAGCACTGTTGAGTCTCCGCCATGGTTCTGTGTGTGGAGATTGCATGCTCTCCCTGTGTCTTTGTTGGGTTTCCTCTGGGTACTCCAGTTTCCCCCCACAGACCAGAAACATGCTGAGATTAATTGGAGCTGCCAAACTGCCCATAGGTGTGAATGGTGTGAATGGTGTGTGTGTGTGTGTGTGTGTGTGTGTGTGATTGTGCCCCGCAGTGGTTTTGGTCCCCATCCTGGGTTGCTCCCTGCCTTGTGCTCATAGGCCCCAGACCCATGTGACCCTGCACAGGACAAACAGATACAGGAAATAGAAGGGGCTTGCTATATTATATTATATTATATTATATTATATTATATTATATTATATTATATTATATTATATTATATTAATTGAACAACTTCTTACAACTTATGAGAGTGAGAGAACCATTTCAATAATACTTTATGACTCTTGCCTTTATATAATATAAAAGAACAAATCTACTTACCAGAAGAGAGCAGAAGACCAGAAAAGAACACGTGCTATAATGAAATAAAATAGATCAGAGCCCAGAGCCTTTCGGTTTCTCCTTAAATGTGACTCTTTGGTCATTGACTGGCGTCCCGTTCGTGGTGTAGCCCAGCCTCGTACCCCACCCTGTCTGGGACAGATTCCAGACAACCCAAAAACATACAAAAAATCCTAACAGCATATTTAACAAATGTAACCACATTAATTCTGCCCCCTTCACATAAGTAATCTTCCCTATTAATACACCGCATGCTTGCTGTCAAATTGCCTACAGAAGGTGTCATTTGTATGACATATAAACAACATTGTTCACACGCTTGTGTAACAGGAGTGACCAGGCCTGAGGATCTACCCTCATTCACTACAACTGGCACAGCCAGCGAAACGGGGACTCCTCTGCAAAGCCAGCGCCTTCTACAGAGAGCTGATCAGCCTCTGGCTGGGAATCTGAAGGATGACCAGCATATGCACTATACATTCTGCAAGGGAAACACCGTAAAGTCACTGTACCAAAGGTCTCCTCCTCACTGTGCCCACCTTTCCTATAGTTCTCAAAAATGCACCTCACCAACTGATTTCTGCTGCTGCATTTAGTGTTATACAATATCCAGCCATTTCTATAAATTTTTCTATATTTCTTTTACACATTTTCAAATATGTCCTGCTCAGACTTTGATCCACATTCCATTCCAAGAGGATATACTATATATTCATTGAATCCCAAGTTAGCACCCTCTGTAGACACATTTGTGTGTTCACTTTCTAAGTACTAGTATACAGTCTTCGAACCGTCTGTTGTCTTCAAACGCTGTTCTTCTGGCGATGCCCGACATCTAACTTTGCCACCTGGAGACATACGGCGGATGCTTTTGATTTTCCCTCTTTCCTCCTTTCTCCTCTTTTTCTTTTTATGGCACACATTCCAGTCTGTGTGCTGTAGAGGAGGACCTCAGTCTTGGAGCAATATTGCATCAACCCTCTGTAATAACCCTGAGACACACAGGTTTATTTGTCCAGAGCTAACATAAGTTTATTTCGACCTGCTGCCAGATTAATTGCCTCTGTTAATCAGATGGCCCTGGTGTTGATTTTTTATTTGAAATGGACTTTTACAGCATTTTTTACCAACTACTGGAATATCCGAAATTACTGAGGCTTGAAATGTGGAGCATTTACAATCTCAGCAGGTAGAAGGTACCTTAAATGGCTCTTTGGCTACTGTTGCCTTAGTCGAAGAATTCTTGCTGGTGCATTGCACAGCCCAAATGACATCCACAAACACTGATACGATCCAGTGGTATTAAACTTGTCTGACACTGATATTGTTTAGTGCAGTGTTCTCCGACATGGTAACATGGTAGTTCCTCTGGTTTCCTGCTCCACATGATGCAGGAAGGACAATGACCATTTTTTTCCTCAGTCTTTTTTCCTGACTCATTTAAAGATTCAAAACTTTATTGTCATATGTACAAGTATGGGTAAAATGCAACGAAATTCTTACTAGCATTCGTCCTTGCAGACTTAGGCTGCATCTCACATAGGGCACAGTTGACATACAATGCAATACAATGAATACAATACAATAAATACAACACATAAAATACAATACACATACAATAGATATAACAAACACACAATATACATTGTACATCCCCTGTACACTATACAACAGCAACGAAGGTGCCAGATTAAGTCTAAGGGGAAAACCAACGATATTTTAGAAGCAACTATTACTTCATAATTATTTTTCATAATTACAATAATTCATAATGGCAAATTAGTTTTTCAGGATTGGAAATCAAAGCAAAGTACTTAAGTAATGAATTTGGATTGACATCTTTAAACTGTGCGAGTCATTAAACGTACAAGTCAATCAACCATAACTAATAAAGAACTCAGACCAAAAATCAATATTGCAAAGACTAGGACTGAGGTATCTCATATAGGAATCTGTCTAGAATGAAAGCATTAAGGCTGCAGGATTTATTTTAACCAGCAGGGAATCTGCAGCGTGCAGAATGCTTGTTGCTGTACAGTATGTGCTCCATTAGTGCTTAGCCCTCTTGCATTTCTGGAGGATTAACTCCATTACTGACACAGTACTTGTCTTCAGCTCTCATTAGTTTCACCTCTTCTGCAGGACATGATCTGTCTTGCCTCGGTTAAAAACAGCCATGTGGCCCTTCGGAATCCCATCGCACCACAGCTGTTGCACGTTCCTCCCGTCTCCGTTTCACCTGTGTTCGTTTCTGCTCAAGGTTTGGGGGCTTCAGGGACTCATGGGAGGGGTATATGCGAGGGGTATCCTACCACTGACACTAAGAAATCAATATCCACTCTCTTTCATTTTCACCCCCAGAGAAGAAGCCTGTCTTGAGGATGGTGGATCTCTGCCTGCTTCTTAGTCAATCTGTTGTAGGTATCTTCATGATAACGTCAGGCTAAATGGATGTTGGTTACACAGAAACACTGGGGTTCTACTGTTGTTTTAGCTGAACCCCAAACGTATCACATGCAGCCAATTTAAATCCCTTATTTCAATACGTAATGAAAATGTATGGAAAAATGACATTCATTTGTGGAATCGCTATTTATATATAAGTTTTTGTTTCATTTTACCAGCGAGCTTTACTCTTGTGCTGGCTCAGAAAAGACTTTGATATAGTTTTATTTCTTATGTTATTCTTCCATTCCTTATGTTTTCTCTAATCTTTCTTTGATCTTGAAGCAGCCTTCGGCAGAATTCTCACTGTATGATTCAGATGCTGTCACTGACCGGTCAGACATTTTTAGTAAATCTATAGTCATGTTTGTTTGAACTGTAACACTACAAACTATTGTACAATTCATAAAATTTAATTAATAATATTAATTAAACTTTGTTTTGCACAAAATGTTTTTCGTCTGTGCTCTACGGTCTGGCTGCTGTATGCAACATAATTTCTCCCTGGGATAAATAAACTCAATCTTAATCTTAATCTTAATCTTAATCGTAATCGTAATTCACAAAGCAAAACCAAAAACAAATGTATATACTCACACACACACACACGCACACACACACACACACACAAACTGTGCTGTGGTGTCATTTTTTTCACAGCTGTGTGTGTGTGTGTGTGTGTATGTGAGTATATACATTTGTTTTTGGTTTTGCTTTGTCTCTCAGTATAATATTCTGTTGTTGCTCTCTTGACAGACTGTGGCACTGTCACTGTACATGTAAATCTTGTGACTTTGCTCTTGAGGCGGAGGTACCTCGATCTTCCTGGGATTAGGCACGGTGTGAGAATATCTGCTCCATGGGAAGATAATGCAGCACTGAAGCCCTGAAGTGACATTCTGAGCCTTTTCACCGTGTTAGCGCCTCGACACGGGCTTGGCGACTTTCGCTAACGGAGCTTGAGATGCACCTCCTCCGATATCACGCTCTACCATACCGTCTACTGCGGCCTCCGGGCCAAACAGCACATGGCGCTTCTCGTCTGTCTGAGATGAAATAATGAATGCAGGAGGGAGAAAAATCCACTGTGAAGAAAACGGGGGAATAGAGGAAACATGCATGAGCAGCTGCTGAGAGACACATTAGAAGTTCTAAGTAACAATTGTGCTGTTCAAGTAATTGTAGATGGAATGTTTTATGTTTGTCATTATTTAAAATGAATATTATGTACAGTCACGGCAAAGAGTACATCAATTGTACCCACATTCTCACAATATTCCTCTCACATTATATCTAGGCAGGCAGAGAACCTGATTGCTGGCTCAAATGCTGGGATGCCAACTTTCTGTTGAACCTGAGTGAAATATTTAACCTGAATAACTTAGATATGTAGCCGTACAATGGATGTACACCGTGTTTTAATGGAATAGTCATCTGATCAGTTCTCTTCAGTTCATCCTGTTTTTTTATCCGCTTATTATGTAGAAGATCACAGTCAGCCTGGGACATACAGAGTGGAACACAGCGGAACACAGCGGAACACCCTGGATGGGATGCTAGTTTGACATGGAGAAAAAACACAAACAGCCCCGCACAATGCATGGCAATTCAGCTCCCTGCATGTGTTTAAATTTATTTTTTACATTTTTATTCTTGACACTCCTTTTATATTCAATTTTATATCGATACTTATTTATGTTCTGTTTATTCAGCTGCTTGGCTGAGGAGGACCCCCGAACATTAGCACATCTTCCCGGTCAGTAACTAACAGCTGGGCTGCTGCTCTCTGTTAGTCTTACAGGTACAGGACCAGGGCAAAGGCGCTCCTGTAGTTCCTGTAAGCACACAGGCGCTCCTGTAGTTCCTGTAAGCACACAGGCGCTCCTGTAGTTCCTGTAAACACACAGGCACTCGGGCGTCAGGTAGCACAAAACACATCCGGTTTCGAAAGTCTCTTCTCCCGCATGAATCAGCTCTAATTTTTTGGAAAAAAAAAAATGTTGTGATGTTATTTTAGTCATGACTGTTGGTGTTCGACTCCCTTCCTGTGCCGATGTCTGCCTCCCCCTCCCCTGTGGGGGGCGCGGGCTTGGCCGCTTATGCCCCAAAGCGTGCCGCCCCAGCAGGATGGAGACAGCGGCAGATGATGAGCGATTAGCTCCTGCTTGTCAAATTTGCCACGCAGCATGGATGCATTGGGGGATTCATTGACATTTAACCAGCCCCTCAGCAGAAAGCGCCGTCAGCTCAGTCTCTGCTATAACAGTATCCACCTTATCCTTCTAACACAGAGGCATTAATGTTTGCAATCAGCCGCAAGGTTCCGTTCACCTCCAAGTGCGCCCTGCAGTTACTTACCCCTTCCTGTCCATCACAGCAGGCTCCCGTTGTAAATAATCCCCTTTACATATTAGCACATATTTATTGAATATTTTGTATTTTGCACATATTGTTCCATGTTTCATGTCTTCTTTTTTTTGCACTATTCAGGGAGTCACAATTCCAAATTCATTGTATTTTAGTCTATAATGTCAATAAAGAATTGAATCATGAGTCTTTAGTTCGACTTTAATATCACCTTCAGTGTTTTCCAGAGTATATTTGGAGACAGCAACATAATACTCTTCTGGGTATACTTCATTCATTCTGTGAAGCTAAATATTCATTGATATCACCTATAAATTGACTTCCCTTTCCACTTGTCCATGTACAAACAGTCTTTAAGAAAGGTCTCTTGCTATTTCATATTCTGATTTTTACTACCCCATATCAAATACTGTAAGCACAATAAACATCATGGAAAACAAGTCACCAAAAAAACAAAAAAAAAAAACCCTCATATCACGCTGACCAGATACTTAATGGCAGATGTAAATGTCAACTTTCTAGATGTGGTGAAGACAGCCTATTCGAGGCTAATGTCATCATCAATCAAAGTGAACTGCCAAGTTTAGCCAATCAATTGTTTTTAAAAAGCTGTTAATATAGCCACAAGTCCTTCCACTAAAACAAGACATTCAAAAAAGCTGGTTTCTCAAGAAAAATACTACAAGCATGGTAGAACCACAAAACATGCCACCGGATAAAGACATATGATATGTGTAATCATTGGCGTTGTGGTAAATTTAAAGGTGTCATTGTCAGCTACAGTAAAAATACATTAACCCAAGATACAAAGGTGCCAGTCATTAGCATCCTCATTAGCACATGAAGGTTTAATCATTCAGATGCTCGTGTCTGGTGAACCTCTGTGGGCAGGGCCTCTGTTAAAATGAGTTATGGGTTATGGACTCAAGGGCAAAAAATAGAACAATTTTTGAGAGGGCAACACTAACATTTACACAGCATAGTTCTGTGAATGCTGGAGCCCGATTCTGCAACATGGATTCCAGAGGTTTTTGGGGTTGTTTGTGGTTCAGTGGGTTAGGACACCGCGGGATCGGAAGGTGACAGGTTCAAATCCTCACACTGGTGCACTGATTTTACTTTTGCGCCCTTGAGCAAGGCCCTTAACCCCAGTAACTCCAGGGACCGTCTGCTTTCTCAACTGTACGTCACTCTGGATAAAAGCGTCTACGAAATATATGTAAATGTCAAAAGGGCAAGGCATTGGAGTATACTGTGAGGAAGATCGTGAGGAAGACATCGGTTAGCATCATGTCACATAAGGATGCGGCATTGACGGTCATGTTAAAGACGGCCTGCTCTCGAAACAGATGTGAATACCGACAGCACACCAACGTAAACATGTAAAGAAAAGGAGGAACAAAAGATAAACAAGAAATAAAGATGGGGGCTGATGTTTTGGGACGATAAAGGGGATCCAAGGATGTGGGGAGAATATGGGTCATGATGGTCTGATGCCTCCCTTGGGCTGTGAGCTAATGAGCCAGAACGCTCTGCTTCATGCATTTCGCTGAGAAGCAGGGGCAGGTGGAAATAATTAATATGCATAAGCACAGTCCCCTGACTAGGGGCCCCGCCCCTCTCCTATACGCACCTTTATTACAAGGACAGATGGATGTCGGGTCCAAACCCCACCCCCTCTCACTGCTACAGTCACACACCTCATACCTGATGTCTGATACTGTACCACAAGTAGTAATGATAAAAAAAATTATGAAAATATTAACTTTAGGAGTGTAACACTACCTATAGAAACATGTGTTGACATTTTCTTCAGTAACTGTATATATTTTATCACGCCTAAAATCTATTACCTATTAAACAATTATCACATGCCATTGTACATATGAAATAAATGCTGGGATTTAGTAAATATGCTTCAATGATGTGACTCTCTGGCTCCTGTGTCAGATCTCTGTGAAGGTGACATAAAGGGCGATGAAGATGCACAATAAAGAGAGCAGAATACATCCAGCAGGGGATTTAAGGTGGACTTTAAGGTGGACTTTAGGGCCCTTTAGGATACAGGACTGCTGTCCCACGAGGCCCCAAGGGCCTGTTTTAAGCAGAACTCTTGTATTGAACTGGTTTGAGCTGCCAGGGTTCTCTGTCAATGAATGTCATTGGCAAGATATAGCATCCATCCATTCAACATTCGTATTGCTTTTCCAGTACAGGGATGATGCAAATATAATAATAAAACTAATAGAAATTTGGCTAACACTATGAATTCCATAAGGCTTTATTCATGTACTCATAAATACTGTTATGACTCATAGGAATATACAAAGAAACATCTTCTAACTGCTCATCCCTGTCACGTTCACAGGGGGCCTGGAGCCTATCCCAGGCAGTGTAAGGTACAAGGCTGGGGTACTTGGATGCCAGTCACACAGACATTCTATACACAGTTTACAGGCACCAATTAGCCTAACAGCATGGCTTTAGACTGCAACAGGAGACCTGTAGAACACAACAATATGCAAATTCCTCACACACAGAGTGGAGGTGGGACTAAACCCACACCCCTACTGGAGAGAGGCACAAGTACTGTCCAGTGAACCACCTCAAATGACACAAGTATTTATATTTAATTATTGTATTACGAGTGACCTATGCAAATTCTGAACATCACTCCTGCTAGCAGTGAACATGCCCATGGAGCATGCACAACTAGATCCTGCCTCACTTGAAGACTAGATCTGACTACATCCAGAGCAGGGTGGCAAATCTTACCGAGAAAGGGACCCTGGATATGCAGGTTTTTACTGCAACTCCCTAATTAGATTATTAATTAGAGGACTGATTGGCTAAAGAGTCCTCACGCCTGGGTTTGAACAGCTGACCTAAAGGTTACCCCAAAAACCTGCATACACACCGGCCCTTTGCAGATAAGATTGGCCACCCTTGATGTAGAGGAAGATATGAGGGACCACACTACACGGAGAGACTTGGTAGGCACTGAGCTCTGTCCTTTCCAAACCATACTGAATCTTTGTTTTGCTGATTGATTGTTGCTGACTTTCAAATTCGTACCTGCCTTCAGACCCAGCTTCTGAGTTACAGTTTGGTCCTCAGTATGTGTATTACTCTGGCTCATCACTGACCTGCGCCTGTCCCTTGATCTCGTTCCTTGATTCATGCATCTACCTGCTGTTTTGGATCTCAGTTCATTAAACAACAGCTTTGCATGGATCATTGTGGATCATCACACTGAAATTTACAACGCATAAAATGGTGCAGTATGGCTATGATAGTATGCATGAAACTGTCTTTGTTATGTGTCAGAAGAATATTGATATTTCTCATCGATTGCAGAGTCTTTCTGAGGATAAGTAAAAAAATGGAATTGAAGAACTCTTATCTAACTGGGAAAAGATAATCTATCGTAGCTTATTCCATTAGCAAGATAAACCACATCAATTTGATGGAAGTGTGGAGTGGAAGGATTTGTCTTCAGCCAGTTATAGACTGGTGGCTCTCGGCCCATGAATAAGACACTGGGGAGACTGGGGCGCCTCTTCACTCTTCATTTCTGCTTCCACCACAGAGGCTTGTTTGCCTGCTCATAGCTTCTTACCAGGTCAGGCAGGTTGAGAAATGTAATTTTAAAGGTTAGAGTGGTGTTGAAGAGCACCGGGGGAATCGGTGCACTGGGGGTGGGGGTGGTGGAGGATAATAGGGAAGACTGCAAGAAGGCAGGGGTGAGCTTCTTAATGCAGACAAATTCTCAATAGCTGCCCTGTGTATCCTCGTCAGTGGGGAAAGTCATTTTTCCCCTCTCAGAAATTTATACGATTAGCCAAAGAGCCCCCAGTCGAAAGGCACACTTACACAGCAAATGTCCAGACACTAGATTCATGGATTCAAAAACTTTACTTTGAGACACGGGATCTGAGTTTGACTGTATTTGTGGTATCACCTACTACCATAAACTGGATGTGTAGTTGGAAATGGTGGATATATTTTGTTGTACTAGCTCAGATCAGAAAATCAGACAATAAAATGTAATAGGTAAACATGATGATTATTCAGAGGATTTGTGGCTGGATCCTGTAAATAGGATGCAGCATTTGGGCCTTTGGCACCAGACATGAACCGCCTGGCCAGGGCAGACTGATCCATTTCCCGCTTACTGTCGAGGTGAAGTATTTGCCAGGGTTTGGTCAACAGCTTTGATGTGATTCTGTAAATAGCTTTAGAGAAACAAATTCAAATACACCACTTAGCTGGTGAGAGGTATGCAGTTAACCGTTAATATTTATCATTCACATCATTTATTTACGGGCCTGATCTTTGTAATATGACAGGAGATGGTGATAGTGTTTCCAATATCTGTGATTTAGACTCTATTGGTCGGCTGTAATGATCGAAACTGCGGAAGGGGGGGACAGCAATGAAAGGTGTCAGTCAGAATTATGCTCTTAATTTACATCTGGATTGAAACAGGGATTTGTATTTTCAGAACCAAGGGGGATTCTATGGTGTACACATTACAGACTAAACAAAAATATCCATCTGTTAAAACATAATTTAGTAATCATGGCTCAGAAACGTTTATAAAGAGCTTGTCTGTAGTTTGCCGTAACCCCTGCTAACTCCTTAGACTGATTAGTTCTGTAAATATGACTTTAAGCTGTGTCTTGCTTACTTGCATCTTCATAACATGTACAGGCAATAGGAAGTAGGACTGATCACAATACAGTAAGCTCATATTTAGTGTTCTGGTATGGACAGCACTGTAAGAATTACCCATACCATTAAATGTGTAATGTGTAATCATTTAAGCATATCTACTTTTCTAGTATATTATAAGATGGCTATTTGATTTCATATCGATACTTCTTGGGTCGGTACCATTTAAATGAGCCAAATGAATTACTAACAACATTTACAAATTCCAGATTTACTAATATTGTGTTAGAAGGACCGGTGATAAAATAATCATGTATGTTTATCATAAAGTAATACTAATCTTAACGGGGTTGTATTACACGGCATTTACTGTTTATTTCTGTACTTTGTGTACTTTAAACCTTACTGCCGATTTGATGACGTGATTGCGGAGACTGGAAAACAACTATGAAAAGGTGAAATAACAGACTACCTAAACAGACTACCTAGAATAATTCAGGTCGGTAGTAGTCGTTCACTTCTCACAAGGAACTGGTTTAAAGACGTAATTGCTGCAGATCATCCATCCATCGATCCATCCATCGATCCATCCATCTTCTGGGCGCTTAACCTGGTCAGGGTGCTGCAGATCAGATTTACCTAATTAACTGCGCTTCTTAGGACTGGTTCCTTCATTGAAATCAGTCACGACTGAGATTTCCTCGGGTCTCTGTGACGAAACCAGCCGCAGATATATAAACGCACCTGCAGCGGAAAGAGAGCGCACAACGAGTTTATTTGTGTCTGACCTGGGAAACATCTTAGTTCGTGTAGCTGGGAACTCAGTAGTACGTATAAAATGTCATCAAACATCATCATTTGTTTTATCTCTACTCTGCTGCTTTTAAACCTGGTTCAAGCCAAACCCATCACCAGCCTGCAGGTAAGCGCAATTCAACCTGTGCACACTTTCGGCGCAAATTGATTTGTTAATATCATTAACAAGGCCTTGGTGATTTCATGTGATAAATAACTGTCTGCGAAGTCTTACGCTCTTACAAATACCGTATCGTGGTATCATGGGTAGCTCATTAAACTCTTAGTTTACATTTTTAGAGTCTTAAACAGCTGCTGGAAGAGGACAGCAACGCGCCGTATCTCACTTCCGAGGAGAAAGTGGAGAAGGAGGACAAAGACATGAATTCTGACAACTTCAACGCGGAAAACATGCCGCCGTGGGGGAGCGGCGTGAAAAGCAGTGCGCTGTCGGAGAATGAGAACGCGATCGCGCGTCTCCTCAACGACATCCTGTCGACCTCCAAGCGCTCCTGGAGCAGGTTCAAGAAGGGCGGTCTGAGGAGCTGCTTTGGCGTCCGGCTGGAGCGGATCGGCTCCTTTAGCGGATTGGGGTGCTGAAGGACAGGTAGGCGGAAGCGATGCTTCACGCGCAGCAGCACCGATTTCCAGATTTGGTTTATCTGACGACCTGATATATAAGTTGTCAATTTTAAGGAGACGGCGCTTCACAATTGGTTGTTGGAGTTGATTCTTTTTATTTTATCTAAAGTGCAAAACAGCGCAAACTTTTAAGATGTGTAAATCGAAGGATTTCACTCTATTTTACACGGTTTCAAACCAAATGAATAGACACAGCACGCAGGAAATACTTTATTAACATGCTTCTAAATATGATTCCCTCTAATATTTGCATTTATTTTATTTATTTTTTAAAGGTGCAACCGGACTGGCAAATCCCCTTCGGAAATAACTCATATCTTCAATCCAGAAAAAAATTAACGTTTACAATAGTTTTTATGACAGTTGTTTATTAAAAGTTTTGTTTTTTGATGTCCTTTTAACAATTAGATGTATATACAGTTATTCAAAATGAACATTGGACTATTAACTCCGCTATGTTTTATGTATTTATTTTATTGTGTATATATAAGGTATGGTACCGGAGCGAAATAAATATTTTGCTTAAGAGAATGGTGGCGAGTTTTTCTTATGCATTTTTGACTCTCCTCCCAGAAAATATATTAAAATAAGCACCAAATACAGTTATAGACAAAATTACTGTAATCTATTTCATTGTATAAGCTACAATGTACACCAGACCGAAAGAATTGTAGAAATTCAGTGTTAGCCGCCTTGTCCTATGGATGTATGCTAATGTCGAGTATGTATATTGTCATAACCTTATTAAAATCTTATTAATAAATCTGTGGTCAGCGTATTTTCATATATTGCGATGTGTCACGCGGGTTCGTTCTCCTGCGGCGGGCTTTGTTTGATAGAAACTTCAACCCACCAAAGTGTTTAATTTTTTAATGTAATCGAATCACAAGAAAAGAGTGAATAAATAACGCATTTGTTATTGACAGTGATGTCATGAGCTGTATTTATCTCGTAGTCGTCGTAAAAGTAGTTATTGTTAACACGACCATATTAATAGATCGTTTATTGATCATCACGCATGATGTGTTCGAAGCAAGAATTCTCTTTACAGTATAAACAGCCAATTATGAATGCTGGTATGGACATTGAAATATAAGTAATATAGGCCTATTCGTTGTACCGATTCTTTATTACTTAAAGGAAAGCACGGTTTGTATTGCTCTTACATTTGATCTCATTTTACACTTTGTATAACATAACATATAGGCTACTTTATGACCTTTTATCTGTCATAAAAGAGTCTAATTTAGCACCAACAGGATGGATTGACTCCCAGTGAAAAAAAGCCGAAGCTGGCGTTGCTTCTGACGCATGCTTATTAACTCGGTGAATAAACTGCCCCGAGTCTCCGCTTCGGCAGCAGTTTGGCAGGCGCGTCCCCGTTTGATGAGGTCGCACTATCAGCAGCCGCTGTGGGACGCGGGCAGAGTAGATCTGGATGGTGGAGCAGATTTGGACGTAACCTAGCAAACGCTATGAATATGATCCTGCTCATTTCACCTATATACCAAGACTTTTAAACCTCTGTATATGCCCATAATTGCAGATCGTATAGATGGGTATATGATATCCGTTTGTCCTGAGCTTATCCCAGAAGCTACAGGCACAAGGCAGAGAGAAACCCAGAGCAGGACACCAACACCATGTACACCTACAGACACCTTGGTAGGTCCCAATCATCTTAGCTTGTTTTTGAACTGTGGGGACTATTCACGCAGACCACACATGCAGAGCCAGGTGAGATACTCAAACCCAGAGGTGCAAAACAACCATGCTAGTCGCTACATTAATGTTATTATATGAAATTGCCACTTACAATCAGGTTTATAACATTAATATAATCATTAACCCCAAATTAATAACTGTCAAAATATGCAAGGGCATAGGCTTGGTTTCAAGACTGGTAGGGGCCAAATCAGTCCCAAACCCCCCCACCCCCCTGAACACACACGGTCTTCCCACAATATCAGAGGATGTATGTCCTTACCGTCTGTACCCAAATGTGCACCCTTGGAAATACACATAGAGCCCGATGGCTTGACGTGTGGAGGTCGAACAGAAATATTAAACTCATGGTCCACATCACAAATTCCACATCACAAATTTTCATCAAAAGACACTGTTATCCACCAGCTAGTGGAGAGAGTATATTTGAAACCTGAGTTTGAATTTCAGCGACAAACCCTTCTATTCTTTCCCTGGAGTTCCATTTCCATCAAACGACTCCTTGCACACTGTTACCTCAGATATGGAAATAACGATTTCTCATCGTATTTGAAGAAAATTTCTTTCCCCTAGACCATTGGCTTTCTCTTATATTCAAAAACCCATCCATTTTTCTGTAACCACTAGTCCTACTCAGGGTCACAGGGGATCCAGAGCCTTGGGGACAAGGCAGGGAGCAGCCCAGGGTGGGGCACCAAGCCATCGCAGGGCACACTGCATATCCACCCACGGGCAGAACATGCAATAACCACCCCTAACCCCCCCCACACACACACACACACACACACACACGTGGAGCCATGGCGGAGACTCAAACGATGGTCCCAGAGGTGACAGTGCTACCCACTGTGCCTCCCCTATATTAAAAATCAAATTTATCAAATGTCTTATATTCAGAAATCATTTATCAAATATATTTTTAACAGAAAAAGTTAACTATATCTGCACTATAGGCAAAATTAATGCAATGGATTTTAACTTGAATTAGTCCTTGGATTTATATCTGTAGGTATGATTTTGATGAACCTCTGCAGGTATTTTAGACTTTTAATGATATACAGTACTTGTGCAAAAAGAATCCATCCATACTTTATACCAGATTGTCCTATGCAAGGTGATGGGGGTCTGGAGCCGGTCCCAGAAGCGAGGGGCTCAAGGCAGGGAATAACCCAGGATGAGGGACAAACCTATCGCAGGGCACACACACACACATGTTTGTATTCATGTTTTTGTGGGGACTCTCATTCATTTCTATGGGAAAAACCTTATTCCAAACAATGACAACCTTAACCCCTACCCAGAATGTCTTTGGCATGCTGAAGTATTAGGAGCTCCCTTCACGGGAACTAAGGGGCCTGAAAAACAACTGAAAAACAGTTGACACAGTGCAGTCAGGCAGGTACCGTTCTCCTGATATCTGCCAAACTCAGACTCATTCATCACACTGCCAGAGAAGTGTGTTTTGTCACTCCACAGAACACGTTTCCACTGTTCCAGAGCTGGCATGCTTTACACCACTCCATCCGATGCTTGTGAGGTGATGTGATGTGGGGACTCTTTATTCATTTTTGTAGGCATAACCCTAATCGCAGCTATAACATTAACCCCTACCCTGCCCTAACCTTAACCATAAGTAACCAAACAAAATACAAAAATTTTGGCATTTTTAGTTTTTTGATTGTAATCACATTTGGTCCCCACAATGTAATTTATACATGATTACACACTCGCACACCAAGCACACCAATGGACAACCTGGCAACCCCAGTTCACCTCAGCATGTTTTTGGACCGTGGGGGGAAACCAAAGATCGAGGAGGAAACCCCACGACGACACGGGGAGAACACGCAAACTCCGCGCAGAGTCTCCAATGCTGGATGCGAAGGTGTGAGAGCGCAGTGCTAAACACTGTGCTACCCTGGAATAAACACAAATAACAGCAGAATAAGTTTCATTTAAAATGACACTGTCCAGCTGTTTACTATGATCCAGAAATTGACTCTGCATCAGATGAAGTGACACCTTATTATTTCTTGGTGTAGGAGCTGTTTGCAACTCTGCAGATTATAAATAAATATGACAAAATACTTCTATTTATTAATTTCATTTATGCTCCCGTGGCCTTAAATTAACCTTTCTATCATAAATCTTACGTATAAAGCATAAGACATAATTTTTTTTTTTTTTATGGACACAATGTCATTGTCCTTGTTCATGTTGTGTAATTTGTGTTTTTCTCTTTAATTCACCCTGGCTAAATGTCAGATAAATCAATGAGCGAATACATATGTTTTCTTCAGCTACACTTATCAGCCTGAATTAATGTCACTTGTGCTGTATCCAAAAGTTAATATGGTTATGAATGAGTTGCCCTGTCCTCCTGCCCTCCAGTGTTACCAATGGGGCTGCTTATCATCCACACTGCACCTTCGTAATCGCATGCAGCACAACGTGAAGCTACTACAGCAGGAACTGTACAACTGCATCAATGTCTCAACACTAAACAAAATTCCTTTAATGGAATTGTCTGGGGAGCATTAATAAGGTAATAATTACACTACGTAATTACTGTATAATTACCTAATAATTACCTGATTACAGTTGTTAGTGACCACATAAAAATTTCAAATCAAAATTATTGCCGAGATTTATAAAAAAATAAAAAAACAAATAAATACCATTAATAAAAGCACATCATTAATATGACTAATAAAAACCTGAAGAGTCACTGGGTGCTTTAGCTCTTAAGGAAACACGGCATGCATAGGGTGACGATATATTGCGTTGCAGAAAAGAGGATGTCAAGGCAGCAGTCAAACACATGCATCAAAGCAAATATGCACAGAGACAGTATTCTGACTATAGAAAGCAAAAGTAGCAAGAAGCAAAGTGCAATTACGGTCATTTCTGGCATATTTAGGTCCCAAAAAAGAGGACATGTCACCCTAACCATACTGTAATGTAAAAAAGATTTACATTTATTTATATATATTTACTTTTATTGATGGTCAGCTGCCCTTCTTTCCATGCAAGCTTTTTGCTTCACAGTCTATGCCCCGCATATCTTTTGTAAAGCTTTCATTACTGACTCATGACTCATCCTCTCTGCTCTGGCCTTCAGACCACACCAGCTTTGTCCAGGCCTATTGTGGTGTTGGGCATCTCTCTGCCTCTCTTTGCACTATGCAGCCAATGGGAGTCGATTACCTCAGCAACAACAAGAACCTGGATCATGTTACTACTGAGTCTTTATACCGTGATGAACAATCCAGTCATTTCATAAACGCATATGTTAATCTTGGTTTATTTATGCTTTTCCATGTCTTGCCATTTGTATGTACCGATTTATTCTGTTTTCTTCATAGAAATGCTTTAGAAAACACCAGTGGGTCAGATTTTGATCACAAATGCAAATTACACCTCAGTTAAAGAAAGGCTGTGTAAACTCTAACAATCAGCACATGCGTTCCGATTGAAAATCGCCGACGATTCCGTGCCGCGCGTGAGAATATCACGTCATGCAGATTTCAACACACCACCACAAACAGAAATAGTGTTACAGTAAACGGCCACTTAATCAGAAGCTAGACCGCCTACATTCCATAGATTATCCTTCAGAGGGAAGGATTGGTGCAGCTACGTGCCAGATATGTCCTATATCGCTTAACGCGGAGCTTTAAAAGGAATCACTTCCGACGGCTGGGCGTTATCAGAGTCAGGTGACAAGGTGCAATTCCAATTCCTCACATAGCTGCTCGTCGCACTTTTCGAAGTATAAAAGGATCACCCATCTAGCTCAGGCCATAAGCAACGATTCAGCGGCAGAAAGCCATTATTTCTGACGAAGTAAACCAAAAACTTTGAAGACAGGCAACATGCTGACCAACGCTGCCATTTTTGGCCTTCTCATGTTTGTTAACGTACGTCTCCTGATGGCTTTCCCCATGTACAGGGACACGCTGACAGGCGACGACCTGGATGTCTTAAAGGTAAGCGACACGTGAGAACATCAAGCTGAAATAGCAAAGAGCCACTTGGCTGCTGTTGTTTTGTTGGTGTAATTTCGCAGAGATTTTAAATTGTCCCGAGGCACAAAAATCAACGTATTGACCTAAACGTAATGGATGCTGTTATGATTTCAGGATCTAATCGAGCAACTGGAGGCGATTACAGAAATGAAGGAAGTTGCACCGTTCAGGACCGCCGTTTCCAAGAATGTAAATCCTGAAGACACCGACGGCCAACCTCAGCTGGGAACAAACCAGTACAGCGTGGAGAGGTTTCTCTCACCTCAAGACCTGAAGGCCGTTCGCAACGACTCGGGCACTAAGAAGACATCGGGCTGTTTTGGGAGGAGAATGGACAGAATCGGTTCAATGAGCACCTTGGGATGTAACACGATGAACCGGAAAAGTAAGTTAACACGTTAAGGTATAAGCTAATAAATGATATGATAGAAATTATAATGATAATCCTAATGGTCAAATGGACAAAAACCAACATCAGCCTTCATTACTATAGATGAAATTTAATGGGAATGATTTTAACCTATATCACTGTCTATTAGGATTAAAGTTAAAATCAAATGACATTGACTATATCTTCCACCAACTGACTTGTAGAAATGTGATCCTCTAATTCTTCATGTGCAGCTATAATCAATGATGTTGTTTGAAAGAGGTTTAGAGATTAAAGCAAGCAATCAATGTTACATTTTTTTAAAATATGTATATATTTTTTTGTATTTTCAGATTCATAGAAGAGATGGAGTCTTAGACGGCTGGGACATCTATACCCGCTGAATTCTAGACTTAATATTTATTTGTTCAAATATTTATTTAAGGGTATTTATTGAACTTTACTTGTGTGAAATATGCTGTGTCAAATAATATCATGATGTAACTGAAGTGCTCAATAAACATTCACTTTTGTGAACATGTTATTTTTCTACAGTGTAGTACATCAGATCTACCACGCAAATAAAGAATTAATATAACAGGTTCATAGTCCCCAATGGATGGATGGATTTATTTATGATTCAGAAAGACATATCTGCCTTTCTTTAAAAACTATAAGTGTAACATGACAAACAAAAACAAAAGTGTAACAAAAACCTACTATTAGATGGTCAGTTATTAATTGATTGTTGCCATGTTGGATTACATCAGTCAAAAGTACATAGGTCTGCTTGGAATTCAAACAGAGGCCTTTTACACAAACCTTAAACATAACAAAGAAACGTAGAATGGTCTTACATGACAACATTGGCAATAGAGCAACAGCCATAAAATACATAGTGAAAAGAGAGACGAGGAAACAAGGCTGCTGCTGTTATCCTGGAGATGTACTGAATGGAGAGGTTGGTCTGGGTCTGGAGTTTATGCTTAATAATCAGTGATGTTGCAGAGTCCCCACATCGGGTAGCGACTTGTTCCACCACCCAGGAACAAGCTGACAAACAGCAGCACATGTAGGGAATGGTGTGAGAGGACGAGGTTTTTGGAGTCAAATCGATGGTGTGAGGAGCACAAGCCATTGCTCTAAGACTACCTGGGAAGCATGACTTCCTCTTTAAAATTGTCAAAAGAATTTAATTAATCAATGTATCAATATAGATTTACTTTTATTGTATTATAAAGATTGTAATCTATCTTACTTATAGACTCACAGTGCTGATCATTTCACAGAAGCTGCTTTTGACAACATATACATTAATTTTTCCTTAGAAACACGGACAGACACCTATTGACTCTATGCTTCACCGGCAGTCTATGGAAGATACTTGTACGCAGTGTCTAAACAGAGAATAGACTAAAGCTTAATGGTGAATATGCTCACATCAAGTGTTTTTAGAGCCCGCCTGGTCGCCATGCTTCACTGTGAGTCTGAGAGCTTTATACATAGTTTTTGCTCAGCTAACGCTGACTGGACAGATAGACCTGCAGTCAGATAGTTTAGAAAAGGAAGTGATTCCTTTTAAAGCTCCGCGTTAACCGATATAGGACATATCTGGCATGTAGCTGCACCAAGACAGGACTAACTACCAATAACGTTAATGCTCACGGCTGACAGGGGTCGCAGGATTCATTCATTCGGCCGCATGCCGTTGGACAGAATCAGATCAGTGAAACCCAGGGTGACAGTTTTTCATTTTATATACCATCTGTCATGCGTCGGCGAAATAAAGGGAGCATGAGCAAGGGCCAATGGGGGTTTACTAAATGAAGCTGAACCAAACTCAAAACAGAATCACGAGGGATTGAAAACAGGGTCAGCCGTGAAGGGAGGACGGGGCGTAGCCCAGGTAACAACTTCAATGACAGAGCAGGGCAACACAGACCTGGGAAGCACTAAAAGACGAGATTAACAAGGGAGCAAACAGGAGGCAGCTGGGAGTGATTAAGGAACGAGATGTGAGACTAACGAGCACCAGGTGTGGCTTGTTAGGGGCATGCAGAGAGGAAAACTGGAGTGTGGCTAATAGGGCAGGCTGGGCAGGACATCATCTTCCACCATCAGCATTTATAAATATGGTAAATAAAATTATCATGGAGTTTTCAGTTTGATCGTTTGTTGCGTTTTCAAGCCGAGTGATTTTTAGTCTATTTTTAGACTATTTAGCTTGCTAACTAAGCTGTGTGTGTGTTCAAGCTGAGCTAGAGGCTTTGAAGGAACATGGTGGACACTGCAGCTAATGCTGATTACATTCTAAAGGAGTCCTTTGACAAAATAGAGCAGAATTTACATAGAAGTAGCTGACCTGCTGAAATAAGAAAAAGACCTTTTTTGGTTATACTGCCAACTGTCCACACTGTGCTTCCTGAATATTAAAAAAAATCACCATCCACCACTGGTACAGATTTGTTTTTTTTCTGAAATAGGCAACACCCAGTAGAATATTTATATTGAGTAGCTCTGAGATAATTATTAGGCTCGACATAAAATGTTTCATCCAGGTCCGAAATGACCATGGTTGGCTTTTTCTGGTCATTTAAAAGTCACGTGAGGTACGCATGCATCAGGCGCATTCCAGCCGCCACGCCACATATGTGAGCTCAGTCTACAAGACCGCCGGCGAGCCCGCGAACCGTCCCTGTTCAAGTGGGGCCGGGGCGGGCGGCGCCCAGGGCTCTGCGGCCGCTTTAAAAGGAAATCTCTCACCAGCTTATCGTGCGAAGGTGTTAGAATGCACTTCAGCCAAATAATGCGGCAATGAGTCGCGGACACCGGACCGTCTGCGCGAGGCCTATAAAAGATGGGCTGAGAGTTCGCGGCCATTTCAGAAGGACACGTTTTGGAACTGAAAAAAAGACCAAACACTTAGACACAATGAGGATAGTGATCCTCTGCGGAATCCTTGTTCTGCTCTGTCAGCAGGTGCTGGTGAACGGACACGTGTTGGGCAGGGCCTACGGGGCAGCAGACCTGGCCAGGCTGAAGGTAAGAGTTACTGCTTCGGTTATACTAATCAGCTTTACGTCATAGGAAGGGAAGACGCAAAATCTTCACTCAAACTCATCCAAATGCCAAAGGGTAACTTAGGTCTTATTAAGTTGCTGTGCTCACCACATACAGTAGGACAATGGGAACATACAGACACTGTAGCGGACAAACAGCTGGTGGCTCATAATGGAAAGTATCTGCCTTTAATGGAACTTTAAGTCCAGCAGTACAATAAGATTCACGAGGAAAAACGTATTCGGATAAAGATAAACCTGGAAGTATGATAGGGTTAGCAGTTTGAATGTAATGGTGAAATGTTACAGATTTTAACAAATGAGTAGAAAAAAACCAACACTCTTTGCCTTTAACATCAAGAAATAATACAACGGACAATAAACTACAATAAATCCCCTGGTTTGGAAGCATTTCACAATGATCTTCCGCCTTACCTGAATTATTGAGTTTTCTAATATTTAACTTCATTTTTAATCCACTTCAGATGAAAAAATATTAGGTCTCTATTTGAAGCTAAACCTCCATGAAAAATACAAGAAGCATGGGACCGAACATTTAATATTATTCTCATTAATTATTTTTAAGGTTGGTTCAATCCCTCACAACTGAGTCTTGGAGAGAGCTGATCATTGGAGATCTGGAATCCTAGACATCAATGCACAAAGCATAAATGACCCACGTGGCTATTAAAACTGAACGTCTGAAGGCTGAAGACAAAAAATAAGTCTACAAAGTCAAAAAAAAAATAAATAAAACTTTCAACATTCTGAAAAGTATTAACTGACATTGTAAACCCATCTGCACTTAAAGTTAACTGCAGTTAACTAAACTAAATCAACATTATAAATCACTTTAAATCTGTACATTATTATTGTATTAACATGTAAAAATTGAATCAGTAACGTAACCTTTAACTCTGGGAGCTGAATATCTCAGCTTCAAAGCCACAGCTGGTGCCATTGTATCGGTAGTTATGTGCCTAGGAAGTAATTTGTTTTGAACAAAAATATCAATGATTGAGAGTATGGAAAAAACAGGAAGGTTGCTCTGGATTTCAGACCTGCTGCCACTGAAAACTACTGATGCTGTTTCACATCTAGAAATGCTGGAATGATACTGAACACAAATGCACAAAACTGAAATTGACAGCGCAGTTCAGGGGCTTAAAAACTACTTTGGAGATTCAGGTGACAGAAAACAAGCATGAAATGGAGAAGACGGGTTGAGAAAACAGCGGCGTTAAGCTCTATCAAATCAATTAAACGTGATTTGTTGTTTCATACTCTTTCAACTGAGCTTGTCATAATGCACTTCATAGAAAATGCTTCCATAAATAAAAGAAATGTGACCCAGAGACAGCTGAAAGACAACTGCAAAATGATCTTGACCCCAAGCTGTTCAGGGAGACTCCTGTAAAACGTTCATCCACCAGAAAGGTGAAGATCTGGGCTGGGAGCTGGAGCGTGTGATCGGACGGCAAACGATTCTCCCCAACAGAGTTTGCTGGAGCAGTTCGAGGAGACTCTGGCCGGCGAGCAGGCTGCTGAAGGGGCGTCCGACTACCAGGACGGCAGGCTGGACCCCGAGCAGAGCCCTCCCGGCCCGGAGTGGACCAGGGACAGAGCCTCTCAAGGGACAACCCCAGAGGATGGTTTCCGGGCCCAGAGGAACCTGCTGCAGGACCTGCTCATGTCGACCCGAAGCAAGTCCGCCTGCTTCGGAGGACGGATCGACCGGATTGGGAGCTCGAGTGGCCTGGGCTGCAGTCCAAAGCGAGGTAGGCTTTCCGCCGTGGCGTTCCTCAAGGCTACAACAGCAACGGTGCTGTGCACTCATCAGCTCAGCTCCTGTACCGCATTTGACAGGTGCAAACTTCAAAGAGCATTAAAATTCAATGTATTCAAACGAATCCTTTACAGATAATGAGTTGAGTAATTTTTTGCATTTTTTTCTTCTTTTTCTTTTAGGATAGAAGCTTCGGAACACTCTCTGGGACCTTTTTTCCATACCTACATGCTTTTGAAAAAAAACATTTTTTTTGACTTAAATATATTGTTCATCATCGCTATCAGCGACAGCCAAGAAACGAAATGTTTTACCAGTTTTAAACTCGAGACCTCGTCCTTTGTGAAAACACACGTGGATTCAAAGCTGATTGGTGAGGATTTGTATATCCGGATGTTAAACCACCGTAACCGTAATTAGACTTTAAAGGTTAACTTTAAATATAGATGTACATTAGCTGATAACTAAGTATGGTGCCGTCTGACAGTGGGACAATCTGCAGCTACCTTTGTGTTTTTTTTTTTTTGTTTTTTTTTCCGCCAGCTGTCCCAGCTGCGCGCAGCCGACGGACACAGCAGCGGAAGCTTATTACGGGAGACCGTCTGCACCTGCTCCAAATGTTATTAGGACACTCCTAATATTAACCATCAGAGTCCATTAGGCAAATGCAGCCACACACCTCTCCTTTGTATGCAGAGTATGTGTAGGCTGCTGCTCAATACTCCCACATCGTGGATACACATCAGTGCAGATAAATAAAAAAAAGTATTTATATCTAAAGTCACTTTTGTCCAAAGACGTAGCTGTTTGTTCACGTCAGGGCCTCAGATTATGCCCCTTCACTCTCCAGATGAATGAATGCAATCGATACAGGATGGTAGGCATTGCTCTGCTTGTGTGGCCTAATCAGAGAGAACGAGGGATGCCTGGACCTCGCGGACGAGTGCCTGGATGCTCCCTCCATCCCCTCCTCCCTCTGGCAGGTTGCCGGTGTGACTTATGGCCTGTCACTCGCAGACGATACACACAGGGGGCTCGCATCTGTCACACCCACAATATCACGCAAATAACGTGGCGACCAAACCCAAACGCCGTCACATCACATGACTCCCTCCCCCACTAGTCCGGTTTTCTTTCTCTGCAATGCAGCAA
This sequence comes from Hippopotamyrus pictus, assembly GCA_026781145.1. NCBI lineage: Eukaryota > Metazoa > Chordata > Actinopteri > Osteoglossiformes > Mormyridae > Hippopotamyrus > Hippopotamyrus pictus. Next base: position 95,790 of record JAODLC010000012.1, read on the forward strand.
GGACGCCAACCAGCTCTTCACGGCAGTCAGGCTGATTCCCAGCTCATTATTCACAGACGGGACACCTTTCCTTCTTACCGAAGCAACATCAGTCCACCCTGATCAGCCAGGTGTCTGATAAGAAAGCGAAAGGTGACATTTTTTTATTTGGGAAGTGCATATTATTTGCAGTCATACGGCAATAATGAAATCCATCAAATTTTACTTGCTGAACTGCAACAAAGAATATTTAAATTTTCTATCACGGGCATGCGACTTGTATGAAAACACCAGAGAAACCATTTAGTGTTTAACTTAATTTTATTTGATCAAGGGGGGGGGAAAGTGGATATTGGCAACCAAGTATTTATATAAAAATTCCACACCCACACTTGAAAGACATACATTAATCTGACAGCCTATACTTTGAGGGGCTCACACTGAGAATACTGTTAAGGTTACTAAAATGAAGGAATATACTTCCTAAAATTAGCACTGATAAAGTAGCGAAATAACAGACCTGGCCACCATTTTTGCACATATAGAACTCAATACCTGTAAGAGTCACATGATCAGAGCTCTCGGTGACCTGCAGTTACCCCTGCTGAGTGCCAGACTGCTACCTCAACATTACCGCCTCCCGCGAGCTCAGCCAATCGCAGAGCAGGGGTAGCCGACCTGCAGACACACTGTGGCTTTCTGCTGGTTCCCAGCTTTTAACCGCACTTAGGTAATGATTTGGGCGGCAGGTCACCTCAGCAGGCATTTCAAATGTCAACGAGGCGGCAATTATCGGCACGCCGCTACACCGGGCAGGACTGGACCTGTGAAGCTGGGCTTGGGGAGCCAGGACTGTGAAACAGGGGGTGTGGCGGCAAACAGACAACAGAGGAACAACCAGGTTAAACGACCAAACTTTCCAATAAAATGACAACCGCAAAGCTACCGAAGGTTAGCCGTGAAACAGAATAACGAAAGAAGCCATTTTGAGTTCAGGGGTTTACAGGCATATGAGGTACCAGTTGGAACATTTTAATAACAGAGGAGGACATCAAAGTCACATAAGGTCATCATCCTCATCGTCCTTGTACAATACTCTGGCATAAAAATACAACTTTATAAAAGCGTACTTAAATACACTCAATAAGTCTTTTAAAGAAAATAACACTGTTAAAAAAAGTAGAAAAATCCATTCATGTAAAAGCAACTTCTGATGCTATATAGCTAATTTCTACACAGGGGGGATACAAACTAAGTGAGAATTAAATTTGATTATTATTCAAATGTATAACATAACACTGGTACCAGTTTCACAAAGCACTGTGTGATTACTTATGCATACACGTAATAAAATGCAACAAATGAATTTCAGTCAGATCGGTCCTGTGTTTTATCATGGATAATAAATTATACTATTACACAAATATGCATTAAAAAAAAAATTCCTTTCACAAAATGCAAGTGCAAAATAATTTCATGTCGGCATCTTGAAATGACTTTTAAAAACAGAATGACAGTGGGACCGGACCTATGAACAGGGATTCTGCAGACACACAGATCCTAAAGAAAACAGAACCTTCCGGACACTGTTTGTCCACCCTTCCTAAAGTCCATCACAGTGATGTCGTTCACAAAGACCATGGTTACGCTTCCCTCAGCTTCCTCGTGTGAATATGTCACTATAAAGTTCCCGGAATGTTAGGACTCTACTTCTATCATTGCGACAGAGTAGCCCTATAATGAAACATTAATCCCCGGGGATTGCCCATCAGGAAAGAAGGAAATATTACGAGCGGGATTCCCTCGATTGAGTTGGGATCTCACATTTCATCTACAAACGACCAGAACATGGTCCACGTAGCAATGCCGCTTAACAGGTCCATGTGAAATTTAATCAGAAACCTATCTAAACCACCTACCCAGGAAAAAACTCCATGTGTAAAATGAGGTGTGGACTGGGCTGAGTGGTTCGGACAGACCGGATGGTCTATCTACCTCCTGCAGGTGGAAGTCTATCACTTACACTGCACGCCTGCCGCTTTCAGTTCTCCAGTATCGCTAAGCCTGCCTTTCCAAGTGCCGGTCCAGGGGAGCCACTATCTCTCCAGTTTCATTCCACTGAACATAGTCCATAAAAACTAATATTCAAGCTTGACAGAGTGGTTACAAAACACCTGACAAACCAGTCACGGGCAACTCAATCGAATGTTGAAGCTTGTGTTCATTTAGTCCAAACAAGCTCCTCAAATGGACAAAAACATCCTGGAACGTCCTGAGCTTAAAGGGTAACCCCATACTTCAGAGGATATGCAGTCCAAACAATACAGTTATGCATTATTTAACTCATGACTACCTAATTAATTTAGTGTAAATGTTGAACGGTAATTGAAAGCTCGGTAAACAAACGTGTTACATTTATGTTTTATTCTCAGTATTAATACACCTCATGAAGTATTTAAAGAAATGGAAATATGCGTCAAATCACAGCCAGAAGTGAGCAAACGGCTGAAACAGGGCTAATTAGGGCTCTGTAGGAAGGCGAGATGCCAGAGGCGGGTGGGTCCCGGGTCAATGCGACGGAACGCCGTAACATCCGTTTAATTGCATAGCAGCTGGCGTGCGGCCCACGACTCCATAACGCGACAGTATGCGGCCCGCGACTCCATAATGCGACAGTATGCGGCCCGCGACTCCATAATGCGACAGTATGCAGCCCGCTGGGGAATTCGGGGCACACGGAAGGAAAACGCAGGCATGACTCAGGCGTGTAAAGGAAGATGACGCTGCTCAAAATGGCCAAGGGTGAAAGGGCAAAGGTCAGGCTGCAGGAGCGGAACCTGGACTCATAGCTAAAAGCTGGTTCGGATCCATGCGGACCCTCCCGTCTTATGCTTAAGCTGGGTACAAAATCTGAACTCGTTCCAGTAAAAACGGTCGTGTGTATAAATGTGTAAGCCAGCAACTAATTTATGTAAGCAGCTTTGCAAAAGAGCATCTGCTTAACAATTAAAAGTATCATTATTATTGTTATTCATAATGAATAATCTGGCACAGAACCTGAATTTCTGCACTAGGAGTTTCAGGCGTTCTCCTGTTACATCAGAGGACATCACAGCACCTGACCCCAGTAAATCAGCACATCACTATATCAAGCTGTGCTAGCCCTGCGTGAGGCTGACTGACCTGTCCCCGGCCCTACAAGACCTATACCACGTTAACAACGGCACGCCTTAGTGTCAAGGTGCTTCCTGGACTGCCTGATATGCTCACAGCACCATCTTTCCAGTGCAGCACGAGCAAACAGATTTTTTTTTTTTTTTGTTTGGTTTTTATAGGATTAATATTCGAAGTATGGCTCGTCAGTCTTGGCTCCTCCTCCCTGGTGACACGTCAGTTTCATACTGATCCGAAAGCAGGCATAGAATATAAAACAGTGTTTCTCAAATGGGTCCTCAGAGACCCCGGTAGGGACTTGGGAGGGAGCAAAAACGTGGAGCGTCTGGGGGCCCCCGAGGATTGGATATAAATGAAAAAGAATCTTAGGGCAAATTTATGCAACTGCATAACGGAAAGCTAAAGGCAACCAGAGCAAGCAGTAGCATTTCACAGTGTTATCAAGCAGATTATCTCCCTAGCTTGCACTACTCAAAGAACAAATTCTCAACCTCAACTCAGACTGCAACACAAATTGTTCCTCCAGATCTGTGGGGAATGGGGGGGGGGGGGGCGTTTTTACAATTTCAGCTAGACTGCCTACTGTGACTGGAACTTTCTATCTCAGTTTGACAATACAGAATATTACTATTATTAACAATATAAAAGCACTTCACAGTATGACTGTCAATCAAATTAAAAAATAAATAAAAGTACAAAAATATAATCAGCTTAAGTTACATGCACTGAAAACGACTCGGCAACAAAAAATGGAAAATTGAAGTGTCTCATCTGTTCACTGTCATAGGGTCCGACTAAATCCCCCCCGTGTCTCTTAGTGGTACAGTCCCAATTGGCCCCCTGCACACGTCCTTTGTGATCGCTGCCCTTCTGTGTGACTGCTGTGATGGACTGGCACTCACTGTGCCCTGCATGGACACTATGTGACTAGCTTGTGGTCAGATCATGTGGGGCTCTACATGACATCCTGCAAATGGTCCCACGGATATAGATACAGGTGCCCCAACTGTCTACACTGATATGTTAGCGTTACTTTCTCCTAGTCATGACTGGATTCCAAAGAACCACATTACAGCCACTTATTGGTGCATCTGAAGGGAGACATTCCAGGTACCTCCTGACAGTTTACCAAGGGAATATGCCCTGACTATTAGCTAATACTATTTCACCCCTTTTTCATGAGGGAGCTTTAAAAATTATTCACTTCCTTTGAACTGATCAGTCCCAACAGGTGATCGGTACACAAATTTTTACGGTCAACTGTTTCACTGAAAACAGATGACCCCACTCGCACATCACCCCCCCCCCCCCCCCCCCGGGAATGACGATTTGCGGCACACACCATGAGTTACCTATACGCTGCCGCATTTCAATCACCCGTTCATAACCGTTCCAATAAACACTCTAATTTTGAACTCTGAGGTTTCAAAGAAAAAACACACTTATATATGAATAGGCCCTGATTCAGAATGCTATTATCTAAAACTGTCCTAGTGCAAATAATGCCAATACTTAAAAAAAAGCAGTAAAATGAAATAAAAGGTGATTAAAGTCAGTTTAAATGTTCTAATGCTGCAAAGCACTGATGATAAATCATGGAGGTCACAAGCAACAGTAGATCAGTTCAAGCACTCCGCAGGTCAGGGCAGCGGGAAGCAGACGGCGTGGGTATAATAACGAAGAGAGCCAACAGGGACCATCCAGCAGGCCCCCGTCCCTAAAATCCCTCCGACAGTGAGGACAAAGCATCGGCGTCTGCGGCAGGAGCTGTGGGCGGGGCGGGAATGACCGTGGTTCTGGAGGGTGGTTCTGGATACCTCTTTGTTCCGCGGCGGGGCTCTTCCTGACGGGCCGTTGGAGACGGGCGGCGCCGGTTAGATGGTGATGTAGTGCTGGCGAAGCTTGGCCATCAGGAACTCGTGTGTCAGGTTGTGCCGCGTGATAATTCCCACGATCTGAAAGGGAGCCGACAGCAGAACGGGAAGCTGGACGTGGAGGCGGGAATGAAGGGGGGCGTGGCATCGAGGATGATGAGGGGAAAAGCTGACTGAGGCCACATCTGACTGGCTAAGAGGGAACACGGCTATAGCTAGGAATTAATTCAAAGGTCATATACAGAGGAAGAAATACATTGTAAAATACAAATACAGTGATGCAAACTACAGCTGTATCAATACTGCAATAGTATTGCAATTCAGTGTCATGATTTTTCATCGATATTTTGAACCTTTGCATCAATTTATTAATTTACCGCAGTACCGTTTAACAATGGTAGAGGTGAATGTTTTATACTTTTTCAACATTTGCTAATTAAAAATATGCAGTTTATGTAGCCTATGCTAAGTGCACTGCAATGCAAGAATGCAGTGAGATTTCTACCTCTGAAATGCTGTTGTCAAGTCAAATATTTAATTCCATACTTTTTTCCCCGTTTGCCTTTAAGTTTATACAACTGGGAAGTGACGTCTGCAACAACTATACAAGATACTGAATTATCCTTGGTAGTTAAGGGCTATTCATGGCTGTTAATTAAATTTGGCCTATTTTAAATTTAAATAGATACACTATTTCAATAACGGAGTGCTAACCATCAGGATACAATGGTAATATCATGATGAATCGTGATTAATTGAATCATGACACTGGTATCGTGAAGAGTTATATATTGTGAACTAGATGGCAATATCCAGGTCTAATGCAGACCGCTATGTAGTCATTCATATGCATACCTATAGACATATAACGACAGTCACATTCGAAGCAGCTACATTTGTAGGAGTCTGTGAAATTTGTAGAGTACCTCTCCAACAGCATTGACCACGGGGAGATGTCGGAGTCCCATGGTCCTGAAGAGGTTGAACACCTGAGACACGTGCGTGTTTGGGGAGACCGTGTAGGGGCTGGGGTTCATGTAGGGCGTGACATCCTGAGAGCGTGAACAAAAACACCGGCATCAAGCGACCCTCCGAGCCTCGACATCGCATTGACGAGCAGCGCCGGGCAGAGAGACCCACCAGGATCATGCGCGGGTTCAGCAAGGTCAGGTCCAGGTCGTGGATGTCAGGGTAGCGGGGGTAATCCTCCGTCATCTCCGAGTAGGACAGGCGCGGCTGTGCGGCACTCTGCAGAACCCAGAGTTCCGTTCGTTAGGCGTAATCTGTGCGATACCTCCAGGAACGGTCGCTCAAACTCCTACCTCGTATCAGAACTGCAGAATGACTGACAAAATTCCAGTCCTATTTTAATTCACCCCAGCCTCCAAATATTTAAGATGATGCAACTGCTTTAAAGACATGATTATTTTCATTGTTATTATTATTATCATTATTATTAATAATATACTATCAAAATGGTCCGGCCTGCGTCGACTGCCCAAGCATTAAATGCAATGATCGTATGTAGCATTTGCGGTGCCGAATCAAACTTTAATGCATAACATACATCTCCGCACAAACACAGTGAGCTGGGGGGGGGGGATCGGCACCGGCAAGAGATCCGTGCCGGGCCGGATGCCGACGATCCTGCCCGGAGAACCGCGGTTCCCCGGGGGACACTGACCGACTGGTTCTCGGCATAACACACGCCGCGGATCAGCAGGGTCACCAGCTGCGAGCGTAGGATCAGGCCGTGGAAGGTCAGGGGCCGAAATCGCTCCTCCATGGTCCAGTCCTCGCTGGGGGACTCCATGGGGTAGAGGCTGGGGTAGGGCGTGTGCCTGCAAGAAGGACGGCAGGGACACACTAGCATACCCACAGATACCGTATATATTAGAGTAGGAGGAACTGTAAACATTTTTTGCCTGGACTTCAAATTAACCTTCCCAACACAAAACACCGCTGTACATATTAAGGCTGCTTCCTGAATATCTGATAGGACTCGAGATAAGGCCTGCAGTCACATGACCGTTGGGCCCTTGAGCAAGGCCCCTAACCCTACAATATATTCCTGGGGGGCCAGATAAATGGGCATGACCCAGGCGCTCGGACCCCACGTTTCGCTCTCAACTGCATGTGTGCGCATGTTTCAAATAAGAGCATGACGGGACATAGGGAAGATAAGAATTCCAATGTACTCGTGCAAATATCAAATAAAGCATCAACAACATCATCATCATCATAAATACAATGTCTTCATCTTTATATTATTATGCTGACTGAAGGCCAGCAAAGTACCGAATAAGGAATATTAAAATACAGAAACAGTTTGGAAAATGCCTCTACAAAGAGAAGCTTGACAGCCACTGAAAGTGTGTTTAATAACATAAAAAACCATATGAAATATTGTAAGGTAGAACAAGAATGACATTTTTATGCGTCCGTCTGACAAATTTTTTAAACAAAGGCTACATCAGTTTTCCCATGAGACGCTAATCGATTGTTTTGATTTTAGCTTTGAATTATGGGATTCTGTGTAACGTCACAAACTAAACTCACGTTGTTTACAAGCAGTAAGGAATGTCGCAGGTCTCGATGAAAAATCTTTGCTCATACTACTGTCGCGTTTGGATATCAACAAGCTCCATGCGTTAATTAGATCAAAGAAAATGATGACGTGTGGTTTGGTGCCCCTCCCCTCAGCCGGCCCCCACCTCCTCTCCAGCATCTGCTCCAACATGTCCTGCCCGTCCCCGACCGGCTGGGGAATCTCCCGCTCATCGCACACGTTCCGCAGCTCGCTGGACGGGTACGACTTCATGGACTGGCAGCGCCGACGCTGCTCGCCGGCCCGGGTCAGAACGCTGCTCTTCTGAAGGTGGACCACAGGATGCGGCATCATCATAAAGCATACACAAATTTAAATACCTGCAGTGACGCTCACGGGACAATGGAGACCTGCTCAGAGGGCATGACCTCTTCACACACCTCAGTTTAAACTTCCTACTCCCACCCCCCCTACAAAAAAAGCTGCCGTTTTTCCAAGATGCTGCCATATCTGAAGGCAGTGCCGGCTCCACGTCCTCTGGGGCCCTACGCAGAACGTTAATTAGGAGGGCCCCCTACCAAGAAAAGATTATTATTTCAGTTCCTCCACAATACAGGTAATTTGGGGGCCCTAGGCTAGACTGCCTATTGCGAGAGCCGGCCCTGTTTGCAGGGGATATTTCCGAGCTGCAGCACACACACACACCGACACACACAGACACAGACACACACACACACACACACACACACACGCACACACACACACACACACACACAGCTCTCTGCTGCCCCTAGTGTTGGGTTGCCAGATTAACAGTGTCATACTGGCACCACAATAATGTGGAGCAAGACCACATACACAGAGTTGTAGTGCCACGTAGTGGACGGGTGCGGCATTTACCTTGAACCGAATGTTGTTACTGATGAGGATGTTGCCCTTCATGAACTCCTTCTCGTTGTCCCGGTTCTCGGTCACCACCGGGAAGGCGTGGTACACCGTGGTCCTCAGGATGCTGACCAGGGACTGGATGCGAGTGTGCGGGTACACGTAGGTCAGGTTGGGCTCCATGATGTCACTGGCCGTCAGCCTGAAACCAAGGACGGCGCTCAGCCATTTCTCTGGGTGGGGGGGGGGGGGGGGGGGGGG
>JAODLC010000012.1:104610-129049 GCA_026781145.1 Hippopotamyrus pictus
ACATTGTTACAGGGTATTATGCAGTACATAATGAAATAGGGTATTGCCTTGACTACATACACATTTGATATACTTTGGCTCCCACTCCAGAAGAGGAACGCCCTTCAGCTTAATGTGGATGTCATATATGCCCTTGTTGAAGAAATCCCCGGTCCACTTTGCCACCTGAAAGTAGTTTCATGCAATAATCTGAACATCTGGATCATTGCAAAGCAAGAACTCTCAAGTCACACCATGCCTGCAAAACCGGCATATCAGTTTAGCAACTAGTATTTCACCAAAGTTCAACGAAGCCTTACTGCAGCACAACAGACATTAGTACCTATGGCAAGACAGTACAACCTCACAAAGCAATTATTCTGGACCATTTCCAATTGCCATATTTAAGTCTTATAGCTTAAGAAAACCATTAAGCACAACACATTCAATTTATGAATGTCAGCTCAATATTAAAACAAAAAAAAAAAAAAATCAATCCAACTGGCAGCTATTCTCTGGTAATTCATTTTATAAAATGCTAAAATGGTTTTTATGACTGCCCAACTGGGAAGTACGGATAAAAAAAGAAACATATTATACATACATTACCATTAGTGTTATCATAATGGGCAGCCCATATGTGATTTCATTGGTCGATTCTATAAGAATTACAGTGAGGCTGATGGTCATCCGGACCACGCCTCCCAGGAAGGCGGCCGCTCCAATCAGAGCGAAGGTCCCCGAGTATATGTTCATGCCAATGTTTCTGGGGTAAAGAAGAAGACAATGTGGGAGGAATTAGTGCAAAGCAGGTCAAGTCAGGACAATAGAGGGAGTGGTGCATTGTGGGAAACTGCCTACAGGCCTAGAAATACAATTGAGCACTTGGGGGGGAAAAAACTCCATGGGTGAAAACTACATGTAACAAAGCAGGAGCTTCTTCACTGAATGCGATTAGCCGACTTTTGTTACTTGCGGATCAACAGTGTGTAACATCTCGTATAGCTAAATTAGAACAGGTAGAAGTGGGCCAGCACCAGGCCAGGACAAAGGCAGGTGACACAGAAAACCCGCAGCCTTGGAGATCAAACGCACAACACGAGGCGGGAAGCCAGCTGCTCGCATGCTGTGAGCAGGGAGCAGCTTACCGTCACTGACAATTTGTAAAAGGGTGGATATTTTTAAAATCTCTGTGTTTACTGGCAGTAAGACAAGGGGAGCCTTACGCAGAAGAATTTCTGGAATGTATTCTGTATTACCGAATAGACCTCTACAGTATTACAGGCCTGGGGAATATGACAATATTATTAATAATCGACAATATCAGACAAGTGACTCAGTGGTGATTAGTGCCTGTCAGGGCTACACACGAGAGCAAGATAAAGATTTACGACCCGCCTTTCAGTTTGGCCACCTGGTCTTCCTTTCCAGTTAAACGAAACCACAATACTATTTACTCCTTGTATGGTACACAAAGATATCAGTGTATGTAAATAATAGTGTGTGAACCACTGCTTTGGATGGGTTTTGAAATCATAATTTAATCTGGCACGCTGACTGTTCGTTTTACAGAGAGACTAAAAAAAAAAACAATGCTAATCAGCCCCAGGCTGGCATGCTTTAATGCTGGCTGTTTACTTTGCTTTTTCATGCTTTTGGCCAAAAAAAGTGTATGGGGGTGGGATAACAGGATATTATCGTTCACCTGCATTTAAATTAAAATGTAACTTTTTAGATATCGCTCAGCCCTATACTATTAAATATACAGATATACAGCACATTTCCCAAAACTAATACAGTGCATTACAATATCCGATAAGAGTAAGTAAGGGCAGCATATACAAGGGTGGCTATAGAAATGTCCAGTAAAGTAGAGTTACAGAAAAACTTAACTTCTTTTCTATAACCGTAATGCACTGTACTGAGATCCTGTTACAAAAAAAAAACCAGCAATTAATAATAGGAAGAAATGAAATTTCATGTAATTAATTGAAGGAAAATACTTAATACAAAATGGAAAAATTTTTCAATTTCACTGTACCTCACTGGCTGTCCCTCACTGCCAATACATTACCAAACCAGTCTTATACCTGAGCCAGTTTAGCAGTGAAAAGCAGTGCTACTCAGATTCAAATTTCTATGCACTGCGTGCAAAGCATATGGACACTAGAGCAGCGGCCCCAGGCTTACATTCTGAGGACGTTAGCCACCAGACGGCCGAAGGCCGCACCACAGAGCAGGGAGGGAACGAAGAGGCCGCTGGGAACGGAGACTCCGTACGTCCAGCAGGCCAGCAGGAAGTAGAGCACGAAGAAGATGGTCAGAGTCACCGGACTGAAGGTTCCTGCAAGAGAGATGACGGCGGCCAGCGGTCAAGAGCACGTTTCACCCGAAGGCAGGGGAAGCTCTGAAGTGGGAATGGAGGCCTCTGTCGATTCATGCAACTTAGAAGATCAAGTTACAAGGTTTTCAGTGGAGCAACAACTGGTATTTTAGACACTATGATCAGCAGATGAAGATTATGGAGCAGATGAAGGAATACAGGCAGTGTAAATGTGCATTCCATAGAGTACGGGTCACTTCAGATAAACCAGAATGGTAGGTGTGCACCTGGTGCAGGGTGGAAAGGTGCGTCAGAGCCCCAGAGGGGTGCTATTCTCATGGTGTGCAAGCCCGAGACATCAGCTCACCATCTTGGTGGAAGAGTTGGTTGATGGCCACTTCTTGGGGGTTAAAGAAGAGCGTAGCCATGTCGTTGTACGTCTTATTCGGGCAGAAGAACTGCTTCACGGTGGAGTTGACGTTCTCGTTGCCCGACACCTGCAGATTCTCGCTTTAGCCACCGATTTAACCCCCGCCACCCCCAAAGAACACGCACACTAAATGCGGCGGGTACTGACCAGAGTGGTGGTATTGTTGGACGTCGAAGGCAAGAGGTCACGGCACTCTCCCAGCGTCATGGAGGCTACGAATATCACCACTGTCGTTACCAAGGAGATGAGCAGACTCTCCAGCACCCTGACACCAGACGATGGCCGCCCACGGGGGGGGGGGGCAAAGGAGGGAAACACAGCGGGCCGGAGTTAGCCGAACGGAAACATCCCTCATTCTGCAGCTTCACCTCCTTAAAATGATCAACCAGCTTAACGATTCTAGTGGATGAAATTAATATTAACCTAAATTAAATTAAACTTAAAGTAAAGCAAAACCAAAAGAAATCACACACACACACACACACACACACACACACACACTCAAAGCTGTTTTTGGCAGATAGAACCAAAGTACGAAGTAGCACACTGTTCACTATTTTTAGTGAAATGTTTCCTTGTACACTCCGGTGCCCCCTGCATTGTGTGTGGTTGCATGTTCTCCTCGTTTCCACAAGGTCTTCCCCAAAACATGTGGTTGAGTCAACTAGGCTTGCTGAACTACCCACAGTACAAGGCAGTGTTTCCCAGTCCGGTCCTCGGGGACCCAAAGTCGTTTCCACGTTTTTGCTCCCTCCGAGCTCCCTGCCAGACAGTCAGAGACTGTCCATGGGTCCCCGAGGACCGGAATGGGAAACGCTGATCAATGGCCTCACATGCTGAGGGTCCCTTGAGCTTCCTGGAATACGTATGGAAAAATTCACGCACTGGATTGGATTACGGTGAACAAGGAGCCACATTAGCACGAAGCTAATGATAAAGTAGCCGCCACTTATGAACGCAGTAGTAGATGCTGGAGGCAAGGGGGGGCGGATTTGGCAGTACCTGATGAACTTAGCTTTGGGGTGCACGTTCTTCATGCGGTACTTGGCCAGTCTCTTGTTCATGCAATTGAAGAGCGCCCCCAAGAGGCCACCCACGACACCCATGATCACAAAGAACGCCAAGTCCACTGCTGTCCACAAGTGGCAACTCTTGTCCCCATTCAGACACTGAGAGAGAGAGAGAGTGTGAAAGTAAGTGCTAAATTCTCCACAACCAGCAGAGAATCCAGCTGTCCTAAAGAGCAAAACAGCACAGCAACTCCGAATGAAATCCCAAGAAATCTTTACACTTTGACAAAAACACAAGTAAACATAAAGATGTTGCCCTAAGTACAGTGGAGATGAATAAGAGAAGAGAGGAAAATTACTCGCAAGCTATGAGATGTGACTTGCAAACCACTGATGAGTGTATGGTTTTGGGTCACCTTTCCAGTTGGGAAAGGACTTCATCGGGGAAGCCCAGTGAGGAGGCCCCTCAGGCTGTAATGACACGTGCGCCTCACCCTGAACTCGCCGAAGTTGAGCAGACCGGGCAGCTGGAAGGAGCCCCACTTGCTGTAGTTGATTCCCGAGCGGAAGAAGTTGAGGGTGAAAGTGGCCGACATGGAGCAGAAGAGCTGAGCAGCGGGGGGAGGGGAAGGGAAGGACGGGGGACAAGGGCGTCAGCGTCGGCCCTTTGTGTCACCAGATAATCTACATCAGCGGTTACAGCACAGCTCGCTTCAAATGCCACACCCCAGTCAAAGAATAAACTGCCGATTTGAGATAATTGTTCCCAAACCAGACCCGAGAGGTGTAATCGTGCAGGGCCCTGCAATCCTACCCAGGGCATATGAACAAATATGTATTTATAAGGATTCTACAATCATAGCATTTTAATATCTATTTCTATGCACATGATATTAATATTACGATATTAGTCTGTCCAGTAAAAGTTCAGTATTTCGCAGGAACCCCGGGTCTAATGCCACTGGAGGCCAGTGACCCTGCTGGCCTGACAGACAGAGAGGCAGATGAGCTCAGCTCTGCAATCTCACCACTTTCCAGGTGAGGGCCTGGTTCCAGAAAGAGGAGCCCTCCTCCAGGCTGAAGAGCGTCCCCCCGATGGGTGCCCCGAAGGCGGCCGCCACGCCTGCCGCAGCCCCCGCAGACACAAAGTCCCTCTTGTCTCTGCGACGGCACAGAAGGAGCAACTCACACACGTGACACCATTCGGTGACTCAGCACAGGCTTCAGCCCACAGTCACACAGCAGACGTCTGCTGTTCCTGTCATTTTTAAAGGACAACAGGAACACAGAGGCTGAAGACCTGCGCTTCTGACCGGACGGCAGAGCTGGAAAGTTCAGGTCCAGAGAGTACAAATCCAGACCAATATTTTGTTTCAACCAACCACTTGAGTAGGAAGAGTTACAGTCACAGAGTACTCAACTGGTCGGTTGAAACAAAACCTTGGTCTGGATTTGTACTCTCTGGACCTGAACCTTCCACCTCTGCCAGCAGGGTGCAGCTGCTTTGACCTTTACCATGAAAACCCTGCCAAAATAACGACAATCCTCAGGCACTCTAAGGTAGGAGCCAGGAACCCGGTGCCAGACAAAGGATTATGGGAAAAAGGATAGATGGAATATTAATAATAACAATAATAGTATCTGGTCAGATAAGTCAGCAAGAATAGTTGAAACTGCTGTCTAAGTCACTTTACATAAAATGAGCTACATAAAAATTTCCTCTTAAAAAATCACTGACTAAGCAGTCTGACACTAAGCTACACAATGACTCTCTCAAATTTCAGACTGTGGGTGCAGCTCTTCTCGGTGGATGTCCAACACACGTTTAGAAAGTCAGCAGAGGTATGGCCAGCGAGGATTCTGGGAAGCAGGAGGAGCTCACCTGTCGCTACGGAAATAGGGGAAGTTAAGATGGATCTTCCGGAATGTGATGCTCTGAAACTAGAAAATGCATGAAGTTAAACTAAAGACCAAAAAAAAAATAAAAAATCAGTTGACTGATACTGTAAAGTAAAATTACAATGATACAGCAATGATATTATACTTCAGCATGGTAACATTAGACTACAGTAAACTGTCAAACACTCCCAGTACTGTCAAAGTTTGCTTACTGTATATCTTAGCATTTCTATCATGTGACCATCCCTTGTCACGTGACCAGGGCTCACTGAGCAGGGAACGCTTGGTGTACCTGAGGAAGCCCAGCACCCACGATGGCCCCGCTGTGTATCATCGGTCCCTCCTTGCCCACAAAGAGACCTGGGAACAAGAGGACTCGGTTATAACCTGAGAGAGGCGGTGCGTCATTGCTGGGACACTCTCAGCCATGACAGTGTTGGTCTGTGCATTTAATTCAACCTCACAACAGCCCTCGATGTTACCAGTGAGCATGTATGCTGACAACATTAACTCCTACCACCTTTGAGCTATACTGACGACCCCTTAGCTAATGAACAGAGTGTAAGGACTGAATTACAAAAACACCCAAGATCTGGTGAATGGATCTGAGGAACATTTTATCTCAGTCCACTGCCTTCCACGTAAATAAATAACACTGCAAAGCCATTTAACTGAAGCCCATCTCTCCCTTAAGCAATGAATCAGTATTCATCTCTGTATTATTGTTGTAGGGAATGTTTAATTTGGCCGAGGCGGAGATCAAACACGTTTTCATTTCGATCCGTGGTCAAAGTACAAGGAACGGTGAGATACCTCCAGCCACCGCGAACAGGACACCAAGGGCCTTGCAGAGGAACGTGCGGAGACGGACGATGCCAGGGATCTTCACCCCGTTCAGGTAGCTCTTGATCTCGGGAATGCCAGAACCCACTGCTATGGGCTATAAAGGGAGATGTAGAAGCATGAGCTGCAAGTGAGCGTGGGTGACTGTACGGGGCAAACACCCTCAATCCCTCAAACCTCAATCACGGGTGGCAATCCAAAAAATCAAACCCGAATGTTTTTCCCCTAAAATGAAAATTATGTTCAGTGGGAGAGAACATTAAGCGCCAGTTGAATGCGGGAAGGGTTTGGCTCCGACGCTGCACCTCGATGAGGACAAACACGCTGGCGATGAAGACGAAGGCCATGTTGAAGGCCAGCAGCTCCAGCAGAGAAAGAGCCAGGCAGCCTTTCTCACTGCACTCCTCCACAGCTTAGACAAGCGAGTCAAGGCAGGACAGAGCAAGGGCACGGCCTGTGGACCTGGACAAGCAAGGGCCACATACACAGAGAAGCAAGGCTGCAATTACAGGATCGGCATGTCAACCTTGTGAAATCTAATTGCTAGTCGGGTGGAAGCGTTTAAGTAATTTACAAAGGATACATCTTCCAACCAAATTAAACTTCAGCTGAGTGAACAGTCTGACGAAGAAGTCCACAAAAAGGCCGACCTGAAAAGAACCAAACAAGGGCTCACAGTTTCCTCTTTCAAAGTCACACATTGAAAAAGTCACAGGCTGGAGGCAGCACAGAGGAGTTAAAAATGCAGAACCTTTGCTTAGTAATAAACCCTGAATTAAAAATGACCCACCATGCCGATGGAAACGCCGATGACAAACACCAACATCCACTTCACAGCTTCATACTTCTTTGCTTTCTATTTTTTAAGTAAAAACCAGAAAAAAAAGTTATTTTCTTGGCTAAAACATAATGCATATAATGTTGCTGAATGCTAATGATGTCAAGAAGAGTTACTGTGACAATTTGACATGTGTTTTGCCAAAGGGGAATTAAGTTTCCCAAAGCTGGGCTGAGTCATTCAGAGTCCTAAACTCAGCTCAACGAAACATAAACAGAAAACTGAAGTGACTCATAAATGTAACAAATGAAGATTATCCAAGCCTTCCGTCTAAGTCTGAGTAGTAGGAAGCATGTTTTGGCAGTTAGTGCAGATGCCCCAATGCATGCTGGACACAAGCTGACTGCAAAGACTTTTATAACAGTAGGAAAGACCCACTCCTCTTAGCCCTTGATACTAACCGTTATAACAACTAACATACATTTTACCATGTAATAAATGTACATTGCATATTACCAAACATAAAGGTTTCTAGAGCAAATTTACCATAACCAAGGGCAGTAAAATCTGTTTATTGCTACTTCCTACTTATAGGGCAGCCAATGAAAACGTATTATAATGACTACCTTATTATCAATGCCCTCCAGCACGTCGACATACGGTTCATTGATGCACCTGTCATAGTCCAAGCTCTGCCGCAGAAGAACAAGCTCAAAGTCAGCATTTTATTACCCAATTACGCAAAAGTATTGTGTTGTTTCCAACACATCTCATGACTGGGAAATAGTTAACATGCATGTACTTTGGATCCACCACAGAATATATTATATATATTTTTTACCTCATAATCTTTCCGTGGAAGGATCTCATCTTCATCTTCACGCGTCTCCCCAAGAATTGTCTGGCATCACAGCATATTTGAATGAAAAAAGAGAGCATTATATTATGGCATAAAAATAAAAGCTTATTAAAATAATTTTAGATGCGGTTCAGGTTTCTTGCTTTGGTGTGGTTGTATTGGGATACCTTCTGGTTCTGAATCATCCATAGACCGTGAAGCCACAAGCCAGGAAACAAACATGGACCAAAAGTTGCACCACATTCCGTTCATGAATACTATAACACGCTATAATGAGGGCGTTGTCTGGTTCTGCAGATAACGGTCTTCAATACTGAAACAATACGAATTATAATGAAGTCTCAATGGATCAGACCTATTTAGCGCCAGGGATCGCGATGGCCAGCCCCATAGTAATACTGCCAAACAAAGCGGAGCATCTGCCAGCTAGCTTGCTATTGCATGACTCATGTTTCACTATGCAAGTCAGAGTTAACGTGGAATCACCCGTTATTTCGGCTACTTATTAACCTCTTGCTTTCTGTACATTATTAGCTTTTAAAATCCTGTGGCGGTGGCAGTGGAAAAAAACATTAACTCTGCATTTATTTAATTGCAGACAATGCAGTTCCCCTGTAATTCAGGTTGTACTTTTTGCTGTAACAAAACGACTAAGAAACGTCGTTTCCGCACGATATAACATTTCACAGCAAATCATTTATGAGGATAATGAGAACTGGCAACTCAAAATAATCAGATTGCTAGCTGGCTACCTAGCGATGCAGGGTGGAGTTTTCGGAACCATGGACCTAGCTTCGTGCTAACTGAATTTTAAAAAAATCCAATAACATACACGTATAAAAGGTGAACACAGCCATCATCTTAAAGTTCTTCGAGTCAACCTATCGTTCGGCCCACTGTACCAGTTCCTCGGGGGTCCGCGTCTCGCCTTCCCTGCAGCAGCACTGGCAGCACAGACAGCTCCCACAACACGCCATTTTCACCGGCCGATCGGATCCCATTGACAACACACGTGTCATGTGACCCACAGGCCCCTCCCACCTGCTCGTGTTGTCGTCACGTGCCGATGTCGCGAGCTTTTGAAGCGGGAGCGCGCACGTGGCGCGTCATGTTGGGTATATCGATGCACCGGGAGACGGTAGAAATATTTTATGCAAGGGACGAATTGTGAGTACCATTAGAGAATAATGTGATTGTACGTAGGGGCTTCCTGCTGGCCGAGTTTCCTTTCTTGTATTTATTGAAAATGCTCGATATATTTAATCTGCTACGCGTCTTTTCGTACAGCTGCTGTTTAACAGGTAATTTTTCATTCCAAAAGTAGTTGCTAGTCTTTTCCGCGGTGTTACTGAATTTCCACGTAACCAATGGTGTGAATTCTGTACAAGTCATTAATAAGTAACATATTTGGTTCAAAATACAGTAAAAGTACAAAACAAGCGTATATTAATAAATATAAAGTAATACAATCAGAAATGTCTCGTAACATACCCCTCTGATACATCATACCTTTTTGTTTAAATTAAATATTAAAATGTATTAATTCAATATCATTATAAATAAGTCTATGAAGTGTTAGATTTATAGCCGATCGGATTAAATTTAGGAGATACCGACACTTAAGAGCAAAATACTAGTGAAATGGGCAACTCCACCAAAGCCCTCGCGCTACTCTATCCTGTGCTCGCGTCTTTGCCAACAGCGCTCTCTGCTGGGCCGCTTGCGAATTGTGCAAAACGTTTTCCGCACATCCTACGACCTAATAGTTAAATGACACTACCTTGCTTTTCAGTTCTGTACGTCACTTCTAAGCATTTTTACACATTTTGTATGTTATGTAAGGGAAGCAGTGTCATGAAATTATCTTGAGTGATAGTACTAATATTTTTAATTAACATATCTAGTGAGCTTACTGTGTGTAGCCCTTTGTTTTAGCTATTTTTATAAAATGTACTATATTTGGTGTGCCCAACTGACAGCTATGGATGCTGATGTTTGTCAGTATAAGATCTGAATTGTGTCATATTTTAAGCAACTCTTGTCCCAGGGTACTGTAAGTACTGCTGGACTATAATGTGTTATTGAACTACATGTGTAAATATCCAGAGATAAGAATCCAGTTTCATTGTGTCTTTTGCATTTTACTGAATGTTGAGTTTGGTCTGTCTTTGTAACAAATTCCTTTATATATTTCTCCTGTAGTATTCCATCAGAAATTTACCCTGGCTATTGAACATCTTGGCTTGGGTTGGGCTACAGTAACACGCATCCAACACTATAGGCGTGTGTGTAATTACCATCAACGTTCACAAACATTTATATGGGTTGGAGTCTCTGAATCACTCGTAATGTGTGTTTGAGTGTGTGCCCCGTGACGGACTGACATCCCTGTCTCATTCACTTGGCTTCGTTAACAGTGGATTAGGTAAATGGATATGGAAGATGGATGGGTGGGTCTGAGTTGGAATAGTAGTTAGTACTCACAAGCAGTACAGACAATTTCATGCCAGCTAGGACCAGATGATAAACTCTAATGATTTTGGCTGGAATATGTGTATCAAGTTACCAAATACACTCACCCGTGTCGTGGTTAACCTTTTTAATCAGCATGGCGAAGTAATAATTTTAAAGGTTCGATTTTAAAATAATAATATAATCTGATTAGAATGAGTATTTCCTTATGTACTTTATGATCTGTAAAGTCAAGATGAAGTTTATATTATATTTAATGTGAGAATTATTGTTTAAAAAAGAACAAGGTGAGATAATATAGAATTGTAATAGAAATATTGAGTTATGACTAATAATACAGACCGCAGAAGTTTCGTCTTTATGTTTATAGTTGCCAGTATCTAGATAATTTTTGCGGTGGGTTGTGATCCTAAATTATTTTACAATCACTGTAAGTTTTCACGGACGTAAGAACACGTATGGCTGGAACCAACAGTTTTCAGCGCAGACGGGACTGGCCTTTTGCCGTTTTATATGGGTACTTGAAAGAAGGATATCGGTTACGCAGCCGTCGTAACCAAGTGGCTGTCAGCCATCGTTGAGCCTGCTTTGGCGTACGCAGAGTACGAGAATCGGTGGCCGGTCACGTGACCCAATTCCTTCCTTCTCCGATGCATGGGCGGAGTTTAAGTTCTGGCGACGCTTCGGAAATAACAAGTACTGGGACTGCGGCTGATCGTGAGTTGCGTCCCACTACAATCTCCGTCTACCCAGGAAATCCAGTGACAGTGGGGAATTATTGGTAATATAGCCTGTTTAGCAACCGCTGCAATTCTTTCTGTGAGATGTTGCGTGCTTGAAAACAATTTAGTAGTTTAAAAAAATATTTACATGAATGAATGAACACGTGTCCAGCAAAACTATCGGCGTAGCTGTACATGCATGATTTAAATACTTGTTTAGTAAGTTACCGTTTAAAACGATCCCACCGTAAAGTACCGTGATCTTTCATTCTAAGTGAATGTTTAGATCTTACACCACATTGTATACGTCACTGAGATTTCATTGTTGCCGGGCACTCCACACGTTATTTTGCAGTGCACACCAGTCAGTTTTATTGTTTAGTTTAATTGCAATTAAATTACTTTTATATTTGTTGTGCAAACACGTATAAATGAGACAGGTGTCATCAGTCGCTTCAGCCCTTGAAGCGCACAAATAACCAATGTATTCAGGGATGGTCGTCTGGACTCCCGAAGGACCTCCGGAGGGCCGCTGTATCCGTAATATTTAAGGGGATATCTCCCACCCCTGCGAAGGGGGTCTAGTTCCCTCGATCCACTTTTGTTTCCAGTTAGATCCTGCGTAACAATATGCGATAGTAGTTTCGTGTATTTTAAACTTTGCTATTAAAAAAGAATGTTTCGACTCGACATTCCGATTTGCTTTTCAGAGATCATTTTGCTCAATGTTCTGTTTCATGGTGCGAACAGCCTCAGATTTGCAGTTGTACGTGGTGTAAAATTCTAATGTAAAAAGTGCACTTTTCAGGTCTGATTAATCAAGATTGCTGGTGTATATGATTTGAACAAATGCAAGTCATTAATAAGTTGACTAAATTATAATTGTCAATAAACCACTAACGGAGTTAAATCATACAAATTTGGACCACTTTGGTTTATTTTACATTCTTGACAACTAGTCTTGAGCTACAGTCATCATTATTACATTTTAGTGAATACTCGTAAAATGAATGAAGTGAGCATTATTGAAGAGGGAAACTTCGGAAGATTACCGTGTATTGTTTTGTATGTGATAATTATGTTTATGGTTAAATGTTGACTACATGTACATCAATATTAAATGGCCAGTAGAGAAACAAGTAATTAGTACGGACATCCTGCTCCTTCCCACATTATTTCAGTTAATGATCATTATAAAGAGCACCGTGACGCTGTGAGGTGTCGTTTATTTACAGCTGCTCTCATGAACGCACTGCGCGAGCCAGCTAATCTGCCGATTCTTGTTGACACTGCAGATCAGTGCATCATTCCGAGTCTAACTCCATTACACACTCCTGTGAGTGAGTCACGCTGATCATAAAGTGAAGCTGACCTAATATTATCCTGCCGTATCTGTCGTGTAAACATAAACATGCGGAACCGAATGTTTCTGCCTTGCATGTGTCTGACGATGTACTATGATGTAGCGCTCGTGGATAATTGAATTGTGCCAGTGAAATATACTGCAGTAGAAATGTATAAAGAGGCTTCCTTTTGTGATATAGATACACTCAGTATTTAATGACTGTTAAGAATCTGAATCCAAAAGGAATATGCCAGTTTTAATTCTGACATTCTACATTCACTCAGTTAAGAACAGCTGCAGGTTTGCAAGAATCATTTATAACCTGACATTTTCTGGTATTCTGTACAGAACTGAGAGATTTGTTTTTTTATGAACGCAATTCAGGTTAAGTACCTTGTTCCTCCTGGAGGTTACCCAGAATCCTTTACTGTTATCACTCCATACACACCAACCTTTAGGACATTAGGACAGTAAAAATTACTCACGATGCGTTTGGGTGTTAATCTTCCATCTTGTCTTTTGTTAGGATCTTTCTCTAGATAGCCATGGTGAATCAAGTGCAGCGGGTTGATGGCAGCTTTCAGGCCTCAAAGAGCGACTCGAGCGGGGCCAGCAACAGCGGCGGCGAGAGCTCCAAGGACAGCTCGCGCTGCTCGACGCCCGTGCTGGACGCTGACCGCACAGACCGGCTGCGCGACAAGATGCGGCGGCGCATGGAGTCTGGAGACCGCTGGTTCTCCTTGGAGTTCTTCCCGCCGCGAACTTCCAATGGGGCCGTCAACCTCATCTCCAGGTCGGTGCGCTGCGGCTGCCATGCGGCTGCCATGCGGCTGCCATGCGGCTGCCAGCCGTGCATGGGTCAGGCGCCATGCGCTGCATGCCTGTCCTTCAGTGCAGTCAGTCGCCATTTGTGCTTTTGCAAGCATGCCTGTTATTGTCATGTTATTGTCAAATTACATTTATACCGAGGTGGTTACAAACTATCTACAATATGTTGTTTTTTTTCTTAGAGGAGTCCAAAAAAAGGAAAAACACAATGGCTAAACACAGTCAAGTAGCATGAATGGAAAATACCCACAATGCAGATGTTATATGGTAAAAAATGATTGATGATCAATGAAAGAGTGCAGCTGGGAGTAAGTGGTAGTGGCCTGGTGACTCAGCTTTGGGAGGCAAGGCTGTACATCTCCAGGAACTGCTGCTTTCAATGTCTGGTAACACTTTACATTAACTGCACCTTCATAATGCCTTCGTAATGCATTCATAGAACATTCATAAGCAGCATGTAAGTATATCTCAACACCCTAACATACCTCAACAGCTTTAAAATACATTAGTAACAAACATTATATGATTATATTGTTTATTATCATATAATGTTTGTTATTAATGTATACTACAGCTGCTAAGGTGTGTTAGGATGTCAAGGTATACTTCCGTGCTGCTTATGAACGCATTATGAAGGTGCAGTTAATGTAAAGCGTAACCCGACGTCTTTTAGACGTTTGTGTAAATCGAATGCGTTTCTTCCGTCGCAGGTTTGATCGCATGGGCTCCGGTGGGCCTCTCTTCATCGACGTCACCTGGCACCCTGCGGGGGACCCGGGATCCGACAAGGAGACGTCTTCCATGATGATCGCCAGCACCGCCGTCAACTACTGTGGCATGGAGAGCATCCTGCACCTGACCTGTGCCAACCAGACCAAAGAGCAGATCACAGCTCACCTGGCCAAGGCCAAACGGCTGGGCCTCAAGAACATCATGGCCCTCCGCGGAGGTGCCCCGGCTCCCGGCATCTTTTCTAATTCTTTGCTCTTTCTCATGAAGCTGAATTAAGGGATTAACGATTTCTCATGCTGCCCTTTAGATCCCGTGGCGGACGTGTGGGAGGAAGAGGAATGTGGCTTCAACTATGCCACCGATCTAGTCAAACACATACGCTGGGAATTTGACGATTACTTTGACATCTGTGTCGCCGGTAGGTTTTCGGCCATATTGCTGTCGCGAGTAGGCAGATGTGTCATGTTTATCACTTCCGGTCCAGATTTTGGTGATATAAATTAAATTATTCCCATTACATAATTTTTTGCTTGTCAGACGTTTTAATTTCGCCTTTTTGCAGCTGATGCTTGGAGAGTGTCTGGGGCTGAATGTTGTTCTGAGGAAAATCATGTGTTGTATGTAAGCTTTTCCTCAAATTTCTGAATTGCAAAGGATACCCCACGGGTCACCCTGAAGCAGAGAGTTATGAGGTGGACCTGAAACACCTGAAGGAAAAGGTGGACGCCGGAGCAGACTTCATTATCACGCAGCTCTTCTTCCGGGCCGAAACCTTCCTCAAGTTTGTCAAGGATTGTAGGGCTATTGGAATTACGTGTCCTATCCTGCCTGGAATCTTTCCTATCCAGGTAAAGAAGAGGCTGGAATGGCTGGAAATCAAAACCTTCATAAATAGAATTACAGAAATTACTTTCCCATGGTTGTCCTTTGCTGTTTGTATGTCGCATTGTAGGGGGATGTTATTTTGTGCCACTGTTTACCTATTCGTGGACGGTTTGACGGTAAAGCCCATTTAACTTGACTTGACTTCATTTGGGTATTGATGCTTTCCAAGGGTTACCAGTCTCTGCGGCAGCTAGTGAAGCTGTCGAAGCTGGAGGTGCCTGAGGAAATCACGAGCGTCATCGAGCCGATAAGAGACAACGACGCCGCCATCCGTAACTACGGCATCCAGCACGCGGTGGGCATGTGCAGGGTGCTGCTGGAGAGTGGTGAGGTACCCGGCCTACACTTCTACACCCTTAACCGGGAGGTGGCTACGATGGAGGTCCTGAAGCAGCTCGGTCTGTGGATCGAAGATCCCAGGTTCGGCCACAGAGCCGTCTCCATTTCCTCCGGCAGCGTGTCACGCCCCCCCCCGTCTAGCAGCGCCGTAAAAGATATGGTTTCCCTCTTTAAGGCGACCCCTTCCCTGGGCAGTCAGCGCAAACCCCAAGCGCAAGGTGGAGGACGTTCGGCCGATCTTCTGGGCCTCCAGACCTAAGAGCTACATCTACAGGACGCAGGATTGGGACGAGTTCCCCAACGGGAGGTGGTGAGTAGGAGGGGATGGTTCTTAAGGTTTCCATTTGTTCAACATCCTAAATGATTCCACTGTACATCAGAGGAATAAGTGTGCATATAGATCATAGTAAGACAAGTCCAGGTGGGGCAAATCCACATGTAAGTATATACTGTAGGTGTCAGGGGGGCAACATGGCTGCAGGTGCTGCTAGGCTCTAATTATTGACTAGAAACAAGTGCAGAATCGTTCCATCAGTTCTGCCATAATAGAAACTGGCAAGAAACTAAGTGCAGTTTGCAAAAAGTGCCTCTAGTGTTGCCCAGTCAGCCACATCATAATGGAACAAGCGGAACAAAGGCGGTGAGGCAGAAAGGTGGCAGGGATGGGTTGGTTTAGGTGTTTCTCAAAGAGGTGAGTCTTCAACTGGTAATTGAAGGTTTTTTTTTTTAAAAAATATACAATCATTGTCTCTTTCAGGGGTAACTCGTCCTCTCCTGCCTTTGGCGAACTGAATGACTATTACCTCTTCTACCTGAAGAGCAAGTCCTCCAAAGATGACCTGCTGAAGATGTGGGGAGAAGAGCTGATGAATGAAGAGAGTGTCTTTGAGGTGTTCACCAATTACATCACGGGGCAGCCTAATCGCTGCGGACACAAGGTGAGGGAGGTTTCCACGGCGGGTCTGCTGCTCAGTCGGGGGAAGGCATCAGACTCGGACAGTACAAAGCGAACGGAATGATTGTTGAGCCGTTTAACGCCTTCTGTGTCAGGTGATGTGTTTGCCATGGAACGACGACCCCTTGGCACCTGAGACCAACTTGCTGAAGGATGAGCTGGAGAAGGTGAATCGCCGTGGTATCCTGACCATCAACTCCCAGCCCAACATCAACGGGAAACCCTCCTCTGATCCCATCGTGGGCTGGGGACCTCCTGGAGGATACGTCTTCCAGAAGGTCAGGCAGCGCCTCCGCATTAGTGTCAAGACATGCATCCAATGTCCTTGTTGACGTTCAACCTATTTGTTATTTTGCTATTGCTTTCATTAGATTCAGTTCCCACAATTTATGCTTGAAATAGAGCAGTGAATTTTTTTTCTGTATAAATGCACTTTTAGACTGAAGTTTTTACAACTTAAAAGTGTAAATGGGTTTTTGCAGTGATACAGTCAATACCCAACACAACACTGCATCTGATGAACTGCCTCACATTTATGTTTTGACGCTCACAGGCATATCTGGAGTTCTTCACATCTAGCGAGAACGTGACTGCTCTTCTTAAAGTGCTGAAAAAATACGAGCCACGTGTGAACTACCACATCGTTAATGTCCAGGTAAGACCGCCTCCTCTTTTATGAACCGCTGTCCACAGCGTGTTTTCCTTGCGGGGCTGAATGACGCTCTTTTGCTCCTGTTCCAGGGTAAAAATACCACCAACGCCCCAGACCTGCAGCCTAATGCTGTGACTTGGGGCATCTTCCCAGGGAGAGAGATCGTTCAGCCCACTGTGGTGGATCCAGTCAGCTTTATGTACTGGAAGGTATAGCAAGGGCTCTATTGATTCCTTAGAAATGAGCAGCATGCTATTCAGAGATAAGCTTTATTGATGTGAGAAGCATGTTTGGGAAAAATTTATTTAACTGTAGAGTTATTTTTTCTGGTTTTAGTAGGCATGAATGTGTTTGACATTGTCATGTAATAGTTCTGTCCAAAGGCGCAAGTAAAATTAAATGTATATTTAGCCTGTTGTATACATTTCCAGTGCACTGTTGTGTAATATCATAATGGTTGTGATTAGCGTCTGATTACAGGACCAGGTTGAGGACGTGTCTGTCATTGACAGGATGAAGCCTTTGGCCTTTGGATTGAGCAGTGGGCCAAGCTGTACGAGGAGGAATCGCCGTCTCGCATGATCGTCCAGTACATCCATGACAACTACTATCTGGTCAATCTGGTAGACAATGACTTTCCCTTGGACAGCTGCCTGTGGCGGGTCATTGATGATATGTTTGAGCTATTGGACGCACCACTGGAAGCCTTGGAATAGCACATGCCTCACAAACACCAGTGCTGCAGTGAGGCCAGGGCTGGGGAAGCGGGTCCATGGAGAGCCGCTCTGGGTGCATGTTTTTGGGATGACCTCTCAGCCAGCCAATAACAGTGGGTCCCCAGGACTGGAGCTGAGAACTGCTGCTTTAATTCCGGCTGACTGAGAGGCCATCCCTAAAACCTGCACCCACACTGGCCCTCCATGGATCAGGTTCACCACTCCTGTATGAGGGCATCACCAGCTAGTTATCTACAAACTATTACAGTGGAATATTTATGTGTCAAGTATACAATGTATACTTTTATTGATTTGAAATTCAGGCTTAATGTAGGATTTTAAAAGGGAGCAGTAACTGGTTTGGATTGAATGAAGACTGCTCTTTTAGCCGTCAGAGTGAGATGTTTGTACTTGACTCAGTATTTTAACAATATCATGCCTTAAATACACAATTTCATGGTCTTTTACAGGAAGCTATTCAATTCACACTGTGCATTACTTGTGGTTATATTAGCTGTATACCTCATTACATAGAGTGCCAAAGCGGTATAGTATAATATGCCCAAAGTTGTGGTTGAAAACTTAAATTATAACTGCAGGATTTATTCTGTATATTTTTAACAGCTTTTGTATTTTTTTTTTTTTTGACATATTTATTGTTGCTGTGATGCTACGTAAATAGCAATGAATAACGTGTGTGTGGTCTCTTTCGTGTTTAAAAATTAATGTAATCGCGAAAGTCGCAAATGAGTGAATGTGAGTGTTAGAAGCTGAGTCCATAGAGTCTTACTTGAAGTGTGGTTTGTATTGATTTGTGGGATTATAAATGTGTCAGTTTAAAGTCCAAGGCTTCGGCTACCGTTACATGCTGATGGATATCATTGGCTGTTTTTACGAGGGGACACCAATCAGGGTACAGGTGCCATCACAGACCATGCTATGATTGCAGAGGTCCTCATCAGCAAATTTCTTCCCGGTCCTTCAGCTGAGGAAAATGATAGAGTATCCTTATGTACACACTGCCGATTGTACGAAACCAGTAAATCTTATCTTCTGAACTTAATAGTTCTGTGCCACCCACTAACGACCTCCTAGTTCTGCAGAAGTTCATCTTGGCCCCGATGACCGCACGGTCTTGCGTGAAGATGGCACTTCCCATTCCGGCTCCTCCTGTCCCTGTAATTCTGGTGCTGGATCTGGAAATTCTGCCTTACTCAACCAGAGACCTGCCAATCACCGGCACAGCTTCCTAACTCGCCGAGTGACACATCATCGCCAGCTTCTCAGCTCCGTCTGACGAGATTGCTGAAGTTAGAGCTGAATGGGGACTGTACCATCATGGGCCGGGAGACGGGGGCTACGCAAGAATATTCTGAAAATGGCAGTAGGGTGAGAAGAGCAAGAAGGCAGTCTCATCAATCAGGTCCTGGCCTCTTTGATGGCTGAAATGCTCTAATTCCACCTCCTCGTGGCCGTCCTGCAACTACTGACCTCCACAAACAACTTGCAGGTGTTGAACACGTCAGACGGTCAGATTCCATGAGTGGACAAAGGATGGCTATTGAGAGCAGCTGTCATGACGTAAGCTGCTTTAATAAATTCATAGTTTAATGACCTATTGGCCAGAAAGAAGGTAAACGCTTCCTTAAAGAAAAGGATCGTGGTATCAGCCCTGAGTATCCAGCCTATGGAAGAAGTATGACATTTATAGCTGTGGAACAAGTCTTTATTTTTTTATGGGAAATGGCATATGCAACAAGGTGTTGCCTCACACTCAAGATTTGACGTCTGCGGGTGAAGTCGAGAGGGTGCAGTAAGGAAGCACGCAAGCATTTCAGTGGAGCAATCAAACTTTGTGGGTCCTGGATTCAACAGGGTAGCATGTGGGCGCCCCTGTAAGGTATCTGTGCTGGTGCCCAGCCAGGCCTGTCACAGAATGGCGTCTATTTTTATACACTGGAGCGTCCTGCAACAAGACGAGACTCTGCTGGCTGAGCGATCGTGCAGATGACATTCAGTACATGTAAAAATGAAACTGGGAGCAAAATCAGTAGATTGTCGCGTACAAGATAAAACTGCTCCGCAGGGGCCGTAAGCTCCTGACGATTAGCACTGCGCAGAGAGCAGTGGATGGAGAGAGCAAACTGCACGAACCCCATGAACTGGGGGCATTGGGCTCCGCCCACTGGATGACTGCGTGCTGCTTCTGGAAGAGTCTCTGCTCTGCTGTTAAGTGGGCCAAAGGGCACAGCCAAGCCAGGCGCAAAAACGCTTTCCAGGAAAACAGAGTTATTCCGCGCATTGCCTTATGGTTCTCAGCAGTGTGTTATCCTCATTTCTTACTGGGTCTTTGTGTGTTTTAATATTTTAGCGATCGAAGCGCGTAGTGCTGCAAGCCTGCCGTTTCTCTATTTTTAAAGGATTTAAATATTTTTTTTTTGATTCTGCCCTAAAACAAAATGGGTAGCAAAGACCACAAGTAGTGCAGGATTCCCCCAACTTGGTTGGAGGGTACCTATGCAAACCCTTTCATTTGGCTTTGGACTGGTGCCTTAGTACACAGGTCACTCATGGTACTACTGTGCCCTGAAGCTGTTGGTGCCGTTAGCCACCAAACTAGGAGCTAAAAATAACCGTCTTTCAGTTTAAATCTCTAAATGACTCATTAAATTCCTAATCTTTAATTTCCGTTCAGGTTTTTTTCTAGTATTTTCAAAAATCTATCTCACCATTTGTGCTTCTGTTGTATATACAAAAGCGCGGAACCAAACAAGAAGCACTTTGAAAAGCAAGTTTTTCCATTACTCTTATCCAAAGACGCTTGAAACTCATACATTGCCTTGTTCAAGGCTGTAACCTTCCTGAGCTCATAGGTCAGAGCTTGATTTATTTTTATTTTTATATGCCAAGGACAGATATTAATTCTCTGTTGCATCATCTTGCATAAAAAAATGAATAAAAAAAGGTTAGAACGTGACCTGTAAGCTCAGGCCTTCAGTCTTTTCTAGAAACCCTGTCTGATCTGGCTGAGCAGCACCAAGCAAAAAGTGTTTGTGTGCTGGGGGGTACAGGGACAGGACTGATGCATTCATCTTACTCATAGCTACGTAGAAAAGACTGCCCTTTACACTTTGCATCTGCACATGAAGAACTTTCTGGTTGGGAGGGAGCCACTGAAAGGCTTGCAATCATATTGGTGCAGGGGTATGTGATCTTCCCCTCAAAGAGCCGGTGTGTGTGCAAGTTTTTGGGATAACCTCTAGGTCAGCTGTTCAAACCCAGGTATGAGGACTCTTCAGTGAATCAGTCCACTAATTTGTAATGTAATTAGGGATTTGCAGCAAACCCCCGCATACCCAACGGCCCTTTCTGGATAAGATTGGTCACCCCTGCTTTGGAAGTGGTGCCCAGTGGATCGACGGTGCATCCGCCTGTAATAGAAAATGCCCTGTGTTGCTCAATACTGGTGAGAGAGAAACACAAAACAGTAGTTAGTCCAAGAGGAGCACGTCTGGATCTGCGTGGAGTTTGCAGCTTTCCATTGCACCAGCTATCGTACCTCTCAGACTGTCCCTTTTCCATCTGATGTACGGTCCAATACTAGCAAAAGTAGCAGTAACAAGTAATAATACTGGATGAGTGGACCCAAACTTTAACTGGGATCTGGCTGGAAAATAGAGTAAAGATGTCTAATAGAGAAATTCAGTAGAGATCCTAATCTTATCCCAGCTATCACAGTCCTTGCGATGTGAGAACTGCATGTGCAAAACATGCGATACTGGTATTAATAACACACAACACTCAGCCCTATAAATCACTGTAGCAGATTTAGTACAAAATGCCTCACCTCACGTTGTGATTCAGTGCTGGTGCCAGTTTTTATGGCAGCGGTAAGGCGCCCAAAGTGGTGAGAGACATTAATCTACAATGGGCGGGTTTACCATGTATCTGTCGTCATTACGTGGTGTAATCCAATAATGTGGCCAAATGAGGTGCATCAGAGCAGTCGGTAATGGGATCTGCATAATAACCACACCCACCATTGGGGTTCTACTCTCATTCGTAACTCTGTCCCTCTTTCAGGATCTTCTGTTGTTATAATACTGGTTCTCTGCCTGACTTCCTCATACCTGCAGTACTGTACATGCCTTTGGTCAGGTACCCGTGCACACCCCCCGTGAGCCATGCGGGCGTGCTCCAACCTGGAGGCATGGGTGTTGGTAAAACAAGACTGGCCCACATGTTGAGGGCAGCCCCTCCTTGTGGATCTGAACTCAAAACTGCACAGACTCATCCATCCGCCTTCCATTAGCAGGCAGTTCTGTAGGTTTATTGAGAGTTCTTTTTTTGTTTTCTTCAAACAGTCGTCGCTGATCAAAAGTCAAAAGTGCGGTGATGTTACATTAGCGGCAGCAGGTGGCGTAGTCATTAAATAACTAGCTATGTGGCAGCAGCCGCTGAAACTTTGGACAAGTATACAAAAGAGATGGCAAAATTGCAAAACCGTAAGGTGAACAGGTTGCATTAGAGAAAAGTGTTATGAAGAATAATTCCCTGGTATAAACTCGCAGGGGACAGTGTAAGAACCAAGGGCCAGGCAGAGGACACTTTTTTGTTGTGTGCTGTGGTGTGTCAACAATGGTCACTTAAATTCTATAGGATTCATTGGCTTGGGGACAGTCAGGTGGCAGGGATGGGACAGTAGCTGACTTGGGGACATCAGGTCCACAATGTTGCCAGTTACTCTAACAGCTCTATGTTGTTACATTACTATTTTTTTCATCACACTCATTTAAACTTTAGAGAAAGTAATACATTGTGGATTTTAGTGAGTCTGGTACATAGTTCAACCAATTGAACCATGTTATGTTTCCTTTACCAGTTGCTGTTAGATTATGTGCTGGAAAGATTCTGCTCACGCCTGCAGCATACAGTCAGACATACACCCTTTAAACTTGATTACTTGGAATGTGCATGCTGGCAGGAATATGTGTGTCTAGTAACCATCCCTTAAGATGTAGAACAGGCTGTCACTGAAGTGGTGGATAGACGCACTGTGACTGTTCGGCAAGAGCAAGGATGAATGGGAGAATCACGTACAGATATATATGTGGTTCTCCCATATATCACATATATCATACAGTATATCACATCAACACATATATCACATCAACACATATATCACATCAACACATCACACATTTCATGGAAATTAAGTTGTTCCTAGTATAACCAGGATTCTAAGAGTACGCCTGCATAAAGTATACAAGCAAACTGCAGGATTCCATCTCTCAGTCAGGGCATGATATAGCAGTTTTACTGATGAAGAGTTAGATGTTTGTCTGACGGATATTAAGCAACACATGCCACGTTTGTGAGAGCAGCATTACAGGGCATCAGGTGCAGTTTGACCACCAGAGCGATATCTTGAATGACACCACTTATCAGATTTTTGTGCATGCAGGTTTTTGGATTAACCTTTAGGTCAGCTGTTCAAACCCAGGTGTGAGGACTCTTCAGCAAATCAGTCCTCTAATTAGTAATCTAATTAAGGAGTTCCTGCAAAAAAAACCAGCATACCCAACAGTCCTTTCTGGATAAGTGTGGACTAGAGACAGGAATCATCGCTGGTTGTACCATATCAGTGTCCTTGTTTGCCTTGGCGATGAACATGCTTGTCAAGGCAGCAGACGTGGAATCCCGGGGCTGTCCAGCGGTGCCAGGTCGCTCATGGCTCCTTTAAGGGCGGGAAAGCCTGAATACATGAGCATTAGAAACATAAAAGTGTACTAAAATGTGGTTTATGTTTTATTAGGCTAATGTTTTTTTTGTGTTGCGCTTCAGGACCACCTAACTTTAAATTGATGCAGAATATTGGACTGATTATTTCGTTTTTTCAAACACGGAGACTCACACGTAACTTCACAGAGCTTCAGCAATATTTCTTTGTCAGAAGCTTATTCTACCCTCTTGTGGTCGATTGCGAGTACTGCACGTCAGCTGCGATGGCTTAGAGATTCTTCCTACTCAAACACGCTCTGTGGATAGAAGGATCCCCAGTCTCATTGACTTTTATTTGCTATGAGACTGGGAACACAGCGCCACGTGTCCAAGGATTACTGAGATTTTAGTCAGTCTGGATCAGACTGGATGTGACCCGCAGGGTAAACAAAGAAAAAAAAGCAGTTCAGGTACTTTCATTATACCAACAGTACAACATAAAATGATCACAAAACAGGCAGCTGCGTGTGTCCCAAGCTTGGGAGACCAAGCACCCGATGCAGGCTTCATGTTAGGGCACCATACAGAGGGGACCCTTTAAAAACATCACCTTTAAGTTCAATTTGTGCAAAATTCCTTCCAGTTGTGGCTCAGGCGCCAGTCCTGTGTCACCAGACTGGAACGTCTTCTGCCTAGATTGGATTTCATAAATACCATTCCCTTAAGCTCAGTGTCAGGCCAGGGTTCGAGTGTTGAGGCATAATCTGTCAGTGTTGTCTTTTAGTGGAGTGATCAGTTTGCAAGCAGCTGAATTAAACAGATTCTGTCAAGGCTGTTAAATTGGGTCAATAAGCACCTGGGTGACAGAACAACTGTGGGGTTTGTGACCGGACTGACAGGAAGGACACAGCAGCCACTGACAGGGCTAACAGGTGGGGGGGGGTGCATATT
>JAODLC010000012.1:129061-140831 GCA_026781145.1 Hippopotamyrus pictus
GGGTTCAACTGTCATGCTATTTAAGTATTCATGAATCACATGAATAAAACAGAAGATAAAACAGTGTTAAGGTAAGAAAATGAAGTACAGCAGAATGTCAGCTGCCTGTTCTGTTCGGTAGGGAGGTGACCTGTTCCTGGTTGTTTTTGCATGATCTCCGTGCAGCTTAAAAGTGACAGACGACACCTACCCTTACTCACCTCTCAGCATGTGATACATCCAGCTTCTCTTTGTGTTTCTCACCGGCTGAAGATCGTGAATAATTTTCTCTACAGACGTATCCATTTACAAAGGTGAGTCTTCCCTCCAGTTTAACAGGTTCTCTCACAGAAGGGTCAGGACAGTGAGCAGAACCATCCATCCCCTTTTCTTTGTCACAAATACAGTTCACGTGCATATTCTTTCCCGTGATTGCACCATGCATCCACATCAGTGTGCTCATTCTGTCTCTTACCAAATAAGTAAATGTAGCAAATATTTAGCCTGTTCTATCCATTGTGAGGGTTATACGCTCTGCCTGTTTTGTAATAACTGCAGTAATTTAGACTCTTGCTATAAAGTTTAGTATTCATAGAATGTTGTTATTAAAACAAAATCGGTGCATGGAAGATATTTCTAAACACACGGCACAAGACTGACCGAGAGATCAGAAAAATACTGCTCACAGATTTGGGAAGTATAATGGATCAGAAACGTCTCCCGGCCACATATAAGGATGTAATTCTTCAATAAGCAAGCTATCATTCCTTTATTCATTTTGCGTATGTTACAGTTTCATTTTCAATATAAATAAGTTGAATGTTTAGATGGACAATGAGGCAGAGCGATGCTCTGAGAAGGGCGGTTACCATGGTTACTACATCCTAAAGCAGACCTCTGACTACGTTTGAAACGGCCCCATAGACACCCTCAACACAGACCTACTAGGAGCGCCCAAGGATGCTGGTACACTGTAACACTGATATACTGACCATTTGCACATATGCGGCACACAAATTACTCTTTAATTTGATATATTCCCTAGAATGACTGAACTGAATACGTTAAAAATAAACAGACAAATAAACAAACAAACAAAGAGAATTAAAGAATAAAAACTTGTCTACGTCTTGGGCTTTGTCAAAGCTTGTGTCGACAGGAATGTGGTTTTGGTATCAGGTTCCAGTTCCTTGAGTTACATTTGGTTAAGAGATTCATCGGCTTGTTGTGCTGGATTTGGAGCGTCTGAGAAACTGGGCAGTTATTATGAGATGCTTCTCTTTGCAGCAGAGCAATGGTGTAAGCAAGGGCCTCGCAATGAGACAGCGTCGGCTGAAGTCACCCCCCCCCCCTCGCGGGAGCCGCTTCTGTGCCGCTAGACACCCGCCACACTCTCGAGATGTTTTTCATTGAAGTGCCACTTGCCGGGCAGTATCACTGCACAGAATCACTGCACAGAATCACTGCACAGAATCACTGCACAGCAGCGTTGTCTCTGAATGATGTTTTACATTAAAGGACTGTGGTACCAACAAAAGCCTCATATTCTGCTGGCAACATGGCGGGCGCTTAATAATTAATGATGCACAAGCAATGGATTCACTGGGGATTAAAAGCAGAAATACCTTTAATCTCTAGTGTCTTTTGTCGTAGAGGCCGCTTTGATCACCACTACGGGACTCTTCCTGCATCCTCCCGCCCTCGTGGCTGGCGTCGCCGCTTGCCAGCCCGCTATGGGTACAGTTAGAGACACAGGAAGGCTGTGAATCCAGCTCCCTGTAACAGAGCAGCACATGTGAAAGGGTGACATTCCCCTGGACAGCTGCCTCTCACTGTCCCCATGGAAACAACAAGGCCGCATAAGATGTAACAGTTGAAGGAGCAGGTGTTAAAGCTGTAGGTTGAAATCCCAGGAAGGGAATCACTGTTGTACCCTTAAAAGTGAGATTTGTTTTATTGACATAATCATCTGTTCCATGTACGCAGGGCTGGACGGGATCGAACCCACAATGCTGGAGGTGGGAAGATACAGTGCCTTTAACTAAGATACTGTACTGTTAAATGAGTTTATATAATAGCCTGTTGAGAAAAAAACATATGTAACAAGATTATGCCAAACTGAAATCATTTAAATCTGTTATAAGGTTTACATCATGCTGCCTTTTTAGGGTGTTTATGACACTCTGACTAATCACGGTGTTGTAATGACTCTTTGATTTCCCTGTGGGTGTCGCTACTTAGTGGTAAACATGTCACCAGGGGGAGCTGTTGCTCTGTCCAGCTACTGAGCCGGTTGCTCACTGAAGTCTGATTCTGGTGAAGATTCCTGGCTCCATCTCTCTGTGGTGGTCAAAGTTATTCCTACTAACAATGTAAAAAATGTGTGTTTATAAGAACGGAATTCCATCCTTTCAAATGCAAAGGTGAGATCTAAACCCCCAGCCACACAAACACAGGGCGGAGGTGGGATCTAAACCCCCAGCCACACAAACACAGGGTGGAGGTGGGATCTAAACCCCCAACCAGCCACTGTACCACACAGCAGGAGCACTTCAAGTTAATTCTTAATTCAAAGGCACAACAGCAGACATTTCTCAGATTTGAACCTTAAACTTTCGAGGTGCAAGTCTCTCCTGTGACGCAGTGTTTCCCAGCACAGTCTTTGGGGACCCTCAGACAGTCCATGTTTTTTGCTCAAATGAGGAGCAAAAATGTGGACCATCTAGTAGGGAGCTGGGAGGGAGCAAAAACGTGGACTGTCTGTGGGTCTCCGCAGACCGGGTTGGGAAACACTGTTATGTGTTTAGGACTCTCTTGTGCCTCCTGCTCACTGGTGGCTTTCAGGAGTAGGAGCACAAGGACACTGAAGAGGATGTTTGGTAACTGTCTGTTGTAGGGTCAATGAAACACACTGGGGGTGTCAACCTCAAGTGTTAAACACAGTGCCGCAGCGCTAGGACTTCATGCCGGCCTCTGCTGTGACCCCCACAGCCCCCTCTAGTGGAGGAGCTTCTGACACACATAAAAAAAACCTGTAGCCATGAAACGTGCACCCATGTGTACAAGATGTGCAAGGTAGAAAAATTACAGGTATGTAGAGACTTCGTCTGGCTGTGACTTTTCTGTGCTTAGATGTGTTCTGTTTAAAAAGTAGCTGTAAGCTTTCTCGTAAAGTCCGTCCGTTCCCACCGCCGTTCTCTATGCGTGGATTTGCATGCTCTTTCCATGTTGTGTGGTCTGCCTCCCATTATGCAAATATAGGCCTCGAAATTGCCCACAGAGTATGAATGTAATGGACTGACATCCATCCAGGGTGTTGCCGGCCTCGTACCCCTGCTGCCCCCCACATGACCCTCGCCAGGATAAGCTGATAGATACCACCATTTACCTTATTTGGAATTTATATAAATATGAAAACAGAACATTAGGGTGACTGAGTGGGTGACACTGTCACCTCATAGTGTCCTCTGTTTCCAGAGAGAAGCTGCAGGTTCTCCGTAACCCTGTACGGGATAAATGGTTAGAAGATGGATGACAACAGACCACCAGCGGACCTATTGCCAATTGTGGGCTGATGTCCATATTCGCATTTTACATCTCGGCTTTTTACTATTGAGTGCTCCGCTGTGATCCCGCATGAAGGCCGTAAAGTCACTCGAGTTCCTGTTCTGGTCCTTGACACGTTGCTCTTGATTTCTCTCGATTAGGTTTTTCTTGCTCTCTTCTGTTCTACTGTCTGCCCAGGGTCCCGAAAGCATTTGTATATGTGCATGGAAAGTGTCCAGGGGCAACTATGTTGGGAAGAATGTTTTAGAAAAAGGAATTGGACAGCATTTCAGCTGTTTCCAGTGCTAACACAACAGCTTACAGCTGTAATGAAACACACACACACACACACAAACACAAGACATTCACAAACTCACACACACTGTACCTCATCCTTGCAAAATACCACCTTCTTCCTCTCAGCCTCAGTTACTATTTTTCTCTGTCAATGTTAATATTTTTGCCACTGTTTTGCAGGTCCATTGTTGATGTTATTTTAACATTTTCTTCATGTACGCTGGGAAAGAAGGATTTCTAGAAAAAAAGCCTCGTAAATTTAAATCCATTTGCCCCAGGAAATATGGCTTCAGAGTGGATCAGTTCGACCTGGCAGGAAAAATCCCATATGAAGAGTGTTTAAACATGCTGGTGAAAAGGAATGGTTTGTCGCCTATCTATTTTCATTATCCCTCAATAAAAGTACCATTTGATTATATTATTTTCCTTTTAGTCCGGCCCTTTCTCTCCCCCAGACGCTAAAAACCCAGCAGAAAATGTATTAGATGCTGCCTTTCATCGCAATGCTAATAAAATGCT
This sequence comes from Hippopotamyrus pictus, assembly GCA_026781145.1. NCBI lineage: Eukaryota > Metazoa > Chordata > Actinopteri > Osteoglossiformes > Mormyridae > Hippopotamyrus > Hippopotamyrus pictus. Next base: position 133,403 of record JAODLC010000012.1, read on the forward strand.
AATAAAAACATATAGTGGCTCAGCAGTGGACAGTTAGTGAGCGATTGCGTCAGCGAAGTGAACCGACTAATCAGGAGACGCGCTGGGGTGAGCACCAAACAGCACTACCCTAACCCGCAGCATCAGCCCACAAAGAACCAAGAGGAAACCTCTATATCAGCGCGATTTCTTTCCAACGTAAAAAGAAACCTAGTTGCTTTGCACAGATATCACAATCACAGTAAATGTAGTCAATATGCCACAAATTTCGGTAATGACAAAGGTATGTAACCTAAAGCATCCATCAGTGTGCATGGGACACCTAAACTCAAAGCCAAAGAATACATACCGTAAGAACGCTTTCCACACTGACAGATGGGCTGAAATGTAAATGGATGTCTTTGCGGCTGGATGCTGATCTGCTCCTTATTAATGGTGCATCTGGGATGCTGCAGAGCCTGGACAGGAGTCAGACGCTGGGAGCTGGCCAGCCTCCGGACCAGGGAGCTACTGGTGCCGCTGGAGAAGCTGTGCACCATCAGTCACCCCTGATGGTGACCCCCTGCAGTCACCCCTGATGGTGACCCACTGCAGTCACCCCCTGCAGGATTACATCAGTTTGACAGCTAGTTCCTGCCTCGGGTTCAGAAAGGTTCTCCAACATAAACATTACAGAAACACAATCTAACCCCCAGTGCCGCCCCCAGTTGGATGCTAATCCCATTTGAACACATAACTTGGAGATTCTGAGTTCCAGCTTCAGCTGGAACGCCCCCTAAAGTTGGAAAGTCAGAAGAATCTACACAACCCTGAACTCAGAATTCAAGATGGCTGCACCCATTATCAACAGTTAAAGCTGTAGTTTATACTGTTTATTAATACTCAAGTCTTATGTGTGACTCATTGAATCGGTCGTACACACAGTACTGTCCAGCCGCTATCTGTGGACATGTTGCTACGGTGTTTTTATGCGCAAAATACCAAGTGATGTGCTGTTATCAACTGGTCTTACTAATAATGGTTAACAATTAACTGAGCTAGAACTGGGGCCTGTTTCAGAAAGCAGGATTTCTTGCTTAGCAGGATAACTTATTGGATTTAAGGTAGTCTGGGCTAAATGTTAGTGAATGAAGCTAAAGACCATTTAAATTCCCTGAAAAACTTCCCCATTTATTCTTAGGCCTTGGTGCACCGCAACCTGATGAGGTGATGAGTTACATGTTCACGGGGGACGCATAACTCACGCTCCGGGTAGCTGAGAAATGGGTCGGGGCCCGGTGACACCGCCGTCTCCACTGCCCGGGGGCCCCGAGACTAGGATCTGCGGGTCTCGAAATCAACACACAAAGAATGAGCGAAAGCGTTTCACAATTGTGGAAACATTTTCACACTGTGACTCGCGGCACAATGGAGGAGGGTCCCTTTCACAGGAACCGGTTCCCATGCACGGTACTCAAGATGAATAGGAGGTATCTGTCCACAAGGGCCGGCTGCTCCACCCTCAGGCAATGAATGAGACATGCTTTATTAATGAGAGCTACACTCTCCCACAGATTTCTCACAAGGACCAGCCTTTGTTCACTTACATGTTGAATAAAGGACATTTTGCAGGATCTCCAAATGACACTTTTCAGTAAATCCCTGTGTCCTCACAAGGAATAAGATGCAAGGGTGAGAACCTGCATATCCTTGAACCGTGGGAGAAAACCAGAGAGCATGGAAGAAAGTCACACAACACAAGGAGAACATGCAGACTCCACAGAGATTGGAGGCCGGATTCAAACCCAGCGTGATGCGACAGCTCTGCTCCCAAAACCACACTGTATATCCAGTACGGGCAAAGTCCCACAATTACAGTCTTACAGTGGTTCAGAATCTTTAAAAAGATGGAACATCCTTTTTTGAAAAAGAACAAAAAAAAAAAAAACCATCAAAGCAGCAATACTCACCGAGGGACCTGTGCATATACAAGTTTGTCTGGTTCCACTGTGAATTGTTACACAATGACAGACTTGCTGGAGACACGTCCCACACATTGTCTTTCCATTCATCCGTGCTCCACCATCACAAGACACGTGCGCCTGCAGCAGTTTAGAGCACGGCGCAGCGTCAGCCGCCGGAAGGCCGATTGTAATGACCCCCTGAATGAGCTGTGATGACACGGCTGACTAACCCTCCAGGATCTATGCTGCGCAGAGGATCCCTGTGCGACTGCCCTTGCACCTTATTCTCAGTGTATGACTTTCCAGCACAACCACAGCAGACATCAAGCTTTTCCCAGTGATTAATGGTGGCTGGAGCCTTGAGTGCGCTGTGTGCAAAATGCAGTGGCGGTAACAGACTCACCGATTCCCATTGTATGACTCATTTGCACAGTAATTTGCAGTGCTTTTCTGACGCATTAATCCAACACTATGATGTACGACCTTTCCCACTGTGCCACGGTTTTGACTCATATTCTCTTTCATACACAATCTTTCTCTTCCCAAACTCCACTAGGAACTATTGGCTGTTATTCCATATTTCCCAGATTCTAGCGTTTCCAGATCTTCTGTGATGCCACGTTGGTTGAGCACACAGAAGATGCATTTATTTTTTACGTGACACACTGAATGTTCACTATTCACACTCTTTGACTGTGTTCCTGAGCTTCTTTCCGACTTAGAACGAAAATCCCACTGCTAGCTTAGGATGATGGAAACCTTGAACTAAATCAGCATTACCCAGATGTCCAGGAAAAAAAAAAAAAAACTTAATTCATTACAGTGTCACGGTGATGGAGGGCATTGTTAACCCGGAATTCCCTATTAGTCAAAGGGAGTCTGAACACTGAACCTGCTTGACGGCCCGAGAAGTCGTTTTTTTTTAATGGTGTCAAGGGTAAAAAAGGCATCGCTGGAGGGAGTTGGCATATGCTTCTGTCAGCGGCACACTCCAAAAAGACCTAAAGGCAATGAGGTGCCGGATCCCAGTACCAAGGTAGCCGGTGACAAACTTCAGGGTTCAGTTCTGACGGGTGCAAGGCAGCACATCCAGACTCTGGTTCCCAAGCAAACTGAAATGTGAAATGTCTTGTATGTTCAGCCACACTAAGATCTTTGTCTGGCCACTCCCCCCCCCTCCATCAAAGCATTTCTGCTGTTTACTTGTCAGAGAAATAGAAGTGAAATGCTGTGTGGCAGGAGCAATGTGTTTGTGGGGTCCGGTTGCAAGTCGGCACAATGAAAACTGGAAACTCATACCAACAGGTCACTCTCAAGGCCACAGACCCGGAGTCACGTACCAGATCTCTCACTACAGGACCATCAGCAAGACTGACATGGCCTTATAGTTATTAACAGACAAAGCTCCCTCATCACAACCTGAAGTTTTCTGGTCTCACGTTGACTTTCTGGCCACACAAGCAGTCACCTTTCACACCAGCTCTGTCTACCGTTGAAGCTACTCTTCCTCGAGTCAGACTTCGACTTAGAGCCATGCATCAGTCTGACTAAGACAGGAACGTGGGTCTAGTTCTGGGCCAGAAAGCCCCTGGAACCTGCTCTAAGCTCATCTCACAGCATGGAACGTTTCACTCCAGGTTAGTACCTTGGTGAGACACATTGCTGAAAATGCCAGTCCGATATTAAACATCACGGCTTCTTCATTAACCGTCATCTCATGGCCTTTAACATGATACTTCACGACAACAAAACAAAAATAATTAGCTTGATTAAAACTAACATTTGCAAACATTAACAAAAGCGCAGAAAAACAATATGTCTAATATATAATATTAAAAATGTAACATCTAATACATTTATTTATTTAGCAAATGCTTTTGTCCAGAGTGACATGCAAGTGACGCGAATAGCAATTACTGTATAAACACGCAGCTGTGGGTTGCAGTGGGTTAGGTGCAGCTGGATTGAGCTTCCAGTGAATTTCCACTTCAGGGAACAGGCAGTGCAGGTTGTTGCAAATCTCAGTGACAAAAGATTTACAACATTAAAACACCAGTTCAGCAATATTTTACAGTCAAACGATGCATTTCAAAGCGGCAGCTAGTTAGCTAACTTGGAACAGTTTAATTCTTAAGAACAGAACTTCACTGGCTAACAATGTAACATGCCTTCATGCCTCTTTTTATACTGCTACCAGAAAGCATATAGCAGATCAGCACTCACTCGCATCATTATTTAATAGCCAGAAGACCTGCCAAGTGTAAATCAATACTTATGGATGCACATGTGTTTTCCAAAAGCTCTCTCCCTCTAATATCCAGGCCTCTTGTTTATAATACACAACAGTGTGCTGGGACACACACACAGCCCAGAGGTAAGAGGATTAATTCCATATTACTGACAGAGTCCCCTTCCCTGGGGGTCCCACTGCATGGGTTTCATTTGCTACATCGCATTGACACAAAAGCATGAGCACAGATGATGCTTCTGTTCTTTAAGAAGAATTTCACCAGTGTAACAATTTAGTATATGCATGACGGTGTGGTAATGTGGGGTGGCTGTAATTAACAGGTGGTGATTCAGCTTTGGCCAAGATGACTCAACAAGTAGAGCATTGTGCTAACAATGTGAAGGTTGTTGGTTCAAATCCTAGGGAGCAAACACAAAAAGTGCCAGATGAATGAGATATAAGTGAAATGTTAATGAATTTGGGCTTGTATTTTGAAGAGAAGAAGCCACACCTTCTTGTAGCATTATGTGACAAGCCACTGAATCTCACCTACTTAAGTGTCAACCGGTACAGTAATGTACAGTAGAGTATATTACTATATAATGAAATACTGAGTCCTCAGAAACCAGTAAGGTAGCATTAAAAAAAACACATAAAGAGGGTTGAACTGCAAAATGCAAACCCAGTCATTCATGAAAGAATCAAGTGCAACACATTTCTGGTAAATTATATGATAATTACATTAGCCTGCATCAACCTGCCTTGGAGCAGCTTGTGGTTACGACTTGATACTTAAAGCAGAATGTACTTTAAAAACAAAAACACTGTGATTACCATTCCAACTATAGCCATGTTGAAAAAAAAGAATTTTTCCACTTCAAATACTATGGAATTAGACTAAATACTAGTTCCTTTGTACACTGAAGTCCTACAACATTATCCAGTATTAACACCACATCACAGCAATGAAAAACCTTTGGGAATTTTGAAAAGAGACACAGAGAAGATGGCACATTCTGGAGAAATGCTGTCGACTTGATGGCACAAACAGCAACAACAAGAACTGCTACTACTATTATTATTATTATTATTATTATTAATAATAATAATTTACATGAGCAATATATAACAATACATGTTCCAATTGTATATACAGCACCAATTAAAATTTTGGACACACCTAGCCGCCAACAAACAAGTGATGGAGTTGCATCACATGACCTGGTCACCTGACCTAAACAAGCAGAAACGGTCTGGGAGGAGTGTGACCAGAGAGTGAAGGAAAAGTGGCCAATGAATGCTCAGCATATTTGTGGAAACTCCTTTAGGACGGCTGGAAGAGCATCCCAGGAGCCCACCTCATGGAACTGGTGTAGAGGAGACAGTAAGGTCAGCCAGTCCCTGGAGCAACTAGGGTTAAGAGCTTTGCTCAGGGGCACGATGCTGGGGTCACTCTGCCGACCCTGGTATTTGATCCAACAGAGCTACCCCCCAAAACGTTTTTTTATATTTAATACTTTTATGTCATTTTATAGTTCTAATGTATTATTTGATGTATTATTTTAAATTTTAGAGAATATTACAAATAAATCTTTCTATTCACAGGTCCAAACTTTTGACTAGACATTATTCACAGAAACGATAATATCAGTATACAGGTTAATCCAGTGAATATATTATGATTAATGCAAATGAGACTTCTGGAGGTTTGCTACAATAAGCTATTACTTGTGTTCTCTAGAGTCCAGGCAAGGTCGCACATGCCAAACAGGCACCGGGCAAGACTGACCACCAGGGCAGCAGCAATATGGGACTGTGTCAGTGACATATGATCTCAGTGGGTACAATAGTAAAGACAATATTTCAAACTATGTGGAAGAGGGCAAAGGTAAGGCACTTCTGGTGGATACCAAGGAAATATTATGAACAGACACGACAGAGCTGATTATATAGTGCTGGCAGATGACTCCCTTGGGTTGGAAAGCACTCAATGTGTACTGAGGAAGACCTAAGAGTTCTTCGCTGTTCTGCTGTTTTTGACAGTGTTGGATCAAAACCCTTTGGAAGACCAATGTCCGATGTTGCCACGCTGGAAAAGAAAATCAGAAACAGCAGCGAAAGGATCACTGTCAGTCGGGCTGCACAGGGTTAGGGTTTGGGTGTAGCTGGATATAGGGGTAAATAAGAAAATGAGCTGCACATGAGGCGGAATCTTGGGCACTGGTGAACTTAAGAGGATGAGACTAAGACACTTTCACTTAGGTGAATAACTGGGAAATGGACAACATAGAAGATACGGTTTAGTTTTAAAACTACAGACTCTCATTTACAAGCTCCAAATGGCGCTTCTCCATCGCACAAGGTGCGGTACTTTTGGTACTTCAACTTTTCCATTGACTTCTGGTCCCGGTACCAAAAGTTCTAGTACCCGAAGTACCAAAGCAGCTGGGGTACCTTACTGGTAATGCGGTTCTCTGGGGTGGGATTTGTTTTTATAGTTAAAAACAAGCAATAATAATAATAATAATAATAATAATAATAATAATAATAATAAATGCCTGGATGAATTAAAAGACAATTTAATTATGATTTGGACTAGAACCAGGTGAACCGAATACTATGACAAGAAAAAAAAAACATATAATATACGGAGTCCGCACAGTATTGGAAAAAAATTCAACTATCGCAATGTGATTTTGTTGTAATATTTGAAATTGAATTGCAATGAATTTCTCAAAAACCTATCCATGAGCGATTTAAACAGCAAGGATGAAAATGATTATGATTGTCTAGGAGAACGCATGCAGCGCTCATGCAAAAGCAGCGGAAGTAAACTTTAAAGTGATCTTTTAAAACATATACTACATCATTTTGAAGTGGAATAATCATAAAAGTTGCAATGCTTGCTAAGTTTTGTTTCCAATGACAAAGTAATTACTATGTTATAGTACAGCTTAAACCTCCTGCAGTCTCAGGTCCAGACAGTATGAAGGCATAATAAAGCCTGATCTCAACCCAGCTGACTGTCCCAGTCCTTGGGATGTAAGAATTGCATGAGCATAACATACAATGTTGGTATTAATATCACACATTGCTCAGCCATATAATCAGTGTTGGGGGTAACACGTTACAACCCAGATAGCAAGCACAGTCGGCCCGATTTCGGCTGAATGTTGGCACTATCGGCTGAGGTCCGGGTAGGCTGAAGCACTGTATCTCTTGAATGGGCCGTGTCTGATATGGTGTAGTCGGCCCTACTACACTGTATTTTAATTGG
>JAODLC010000012.1:187527-206358 GCA_026781145.1 Hippopotamyrus pictus
CAGTGACGGCTGGGGCCACACACACATCCAGTGACGGCTGGGGCCACACACACATCCAGTGACGGCTGGGGCCACACACACATCCAGTGACTGCTTGGGCCGCACACACATCCAACTGTCACGAATTCACAAAGCATGCTTAAAATTTTGCCACAAATATTCCTTCCCTGAAAATATCACTAGGTTTGCGAACCTAGTTCAGTGTTCATTTATTTAATTTACCTATTCATAATTTTGGATTTTAACAAAACATTTTGTTTTTAAACACCATCCATGTTCTTAGTCCAAATATGTGATGTACTGTATGAAGCCAAAAGGCTTGTTTCATGTTGTTTTTTTTTTTTTTTTTTACAAAATTACTACTTACTTACTGAAGACTAATTAACTGTAACTGCATCCTTCTAATACAAAGGTGAATGGTTGGTAATTCTAATTTTTAAATAATAAAGAGTTAATTATTAGTTTTTATTTTTTATGTCTCATAAACCAGTTTGTGTATTGCTAAATTGCAGTGTTTTGCAACCCGGTCCTTGGGGACCCACAGACGCTCCACATTTTTGCTCCTTCCCAGCTCCCTGTCTGTCAGTCCCCTTTTTCACTCCCTCCCAGCTCCCAGTAGGAGCAAAAACGTGGACTGTCTTGGGGTCCCCAGGGACTGGATTGGGAAACACTGTCGTACTGTCCTGTTTGTCTTGCCCAAGGCCCGGTGACACACAGCCGTAGTGACGGCTAGCCCTGCATCTCAGGCAGTCAAATGTAAAGAGGCCCCCTTCATGCAGATGGAGGTGAATTGCTTATAATCTTATCAGGCACTTGCCTTCTCAGAATGGTCCAGAGAGGGCCTGCGCATTAAAGCCAGCCTCTTCTGTGAGGAGGCTCCGTCTCCCCCTGTCCGGCCGGCCGGCATGCCTGCCCCTTGGGAAGCTCTCTGGGCGTCTCTCCCCTTCTCCTCCCGTTCTGCTCTGCTGTACGGTAACAGCCGTCAGCACCTTCGTATTTCATTACAGCTGCGTCTGCAGGCTGGCAGATAAAACTGGCAAAATGGGGATGCTGTTGTCATTAATTACACTCCGCTTAATATTCTTTGGCACCCGTGATTGAATGAGATATATCTCGATTGAATGAGACGTGTCTTTTTTTCTAAGAATACACTTCTTGTTAAAGGTCTGAAGCACAATAAAGAATGGTTTGATTTTATTTCGTGAACATGCTTAATGGTGAAGGTTCTGGACTTTGAAAAAGCAAAGGTTGCTGTTTGAGATCATAGGATGTCCTGTTGTAGAACTTGGAGCATAATACTTAGCCTACAGCCAGAGACAGAGGGGTCCCCTCGCTGGGGGCTGCAAGGAGGCAGCGCTAACTGCTAAGCTTCCTCGTCAGCCAATTAGCACACTAAATAATTTAACAAGCACAAAAGATTCACCGCAGCTGACTGCTGTAAAAGCACAGGAACACAATTACACCAAACAACAAATGTTTTGAGGTATCCATGTTAATGTTATGATAAATCCTAATTACTCGTTCTGTACTAGTCGCAATAATGCCAGTGGTGGTTTACTACTGAATGCATCCCGTGTTTAAGTGGGAAGAAACGATACAGACGGCAAATGCTGTGAGAGTAAATGTTTAGTGTCGACAGAAGAGAAAGCCATTCATTACGAACACATCAGTGGATGGAGTGAGAGACGATGTAAAGAGGGATCCGATTCAAATTGAATGGCCCGGTATTGTGTGCTGAGTGGGGACACGCTCTCCAGAACAGTTGATTTGTGTGTGTGTGTGTGTGTGTGTGTGTGTGTGTGTGTGTGTGTGTGTGTGTGTGTGTGTGTGTGTGTGTGTGNNNNCCCCCCCCCCCACCCCCGATATTGCATCATTTGTAGAACTGCAGTCACATAAGTGCCGCTAATGCATAACCAGGAGGTTCCCCATGAAATATGTACTTCTGCCTTCCTTCATTTACACTGATATGCCCTAGAAGGACACATAGGAAGCCTAATAGACGGAGCATTGTTGTTTTGAGAGACCTTCAAGACAAAGTCAGATGCCTTCAGAAAAGTATGCCTGATAAATGTCTGGTAGTTTCCTTGGCGTGGATCGAGCTGTTCCTGTTCATTTAAAGCAGCCCTTTGTACTGCAGGGATGACAGGCTCATGTGCTTATGTGCTCACTTGTCCATTATAACACCTCACTTAGCTTCTTTACTGCTGTGTTGATAGCAGAAGGCTTTTGGTTTGAGACAAGGCTGATGTTTATAATAGAAGAGGATGTGATTTTCCTGAGGTGCCAATTTTTTTTTTGCTCATTTGAGAGAAATTCAGGGGTTATGTGGTTAAATTCTTTCAGCGTTACTTCCGCAAATGAACAATTGTCCTGCTCTCTGTTCCAGGAGGTGTACTGTACTACCAAAGTAATCCTGTCGAGACCTTGGATGCCTGAGAGAGTTTTGTGGATTAGACCGTCTCTTCAGATCTGTCTTGCTCAGAAAAACGGGCCACCGTTTACATTAACCTTATCAAAATGGAATCCTCTTCGTGGCTGACATTATTTAAAGCCTTAAAATATATAATCCTGGACCAGTAAGAAAAAATATCATTTTATCGTCTCATTTCATTTCATGCTTGTTGTATTAGAAAATTAGAAGTATTGTTTTATTTGAATCAAATCGAGTTGGATGGGAGAGCTGGTGATATGCATGACACTGTAATGACATCTTTAACATTTGACACCTCCCCTTCTGTTCTCTCCTGGGAACTGACATTTCACTATATTACTGTATCTCATTTCACAGTCTCCGGCATAGCAGAGGTGTACGTCCTAAAGGCTTGGTCAGCTACACTTGGGTTGTCGTCGTTTCGTGTTATTGGCTCAGTTGGAATTGACGTCTTATATCTTATCTATCGTTTCAGCCTCCTGGCTAAACCTTAGAGTACGTCACAGTCGGTTCAGCTTCAGCTCAGGGTAGGACCTCTTGTTTTTTTGTGAGAATTACCACCCTGCCTGTGGCCAGTCATGGGACAGGACTGGGCCATTGGTGGTGAGATTATGGTTCCGTGTCGGTAATAGACTGAGTGCCTCAGCTTCTTGGTTCTTATTTAGTTCCTATTTGGTTAAATATAGACATGATTGACAGCATGTGATAATACCACCTGTGGTGAGGTTCAGAACCTCATTTCCCCCACCTCTGCTGCTAAGCGCCATCAGGCGTGCCTCCAGGAACCAGTAATACGGCCCAAATGTCAAATTATTTCCATCATATGAGAACACAGGCCTGGTTAAGTGTATGTGTGTGTGTGTCTGTGTGTGTGTGTGCGAGCAAAGAAATATTCCTGATTCTGGGCTCGAATCACTCACATAATCACATCTTTTTTCCACATCTGTAATGTGGCACCAGACCCTGAGAAGGAACCTGGCTCTTAGATGTGTCTCATGACATCCCACAGCGAGCAGCGTAATCCTCATGACAAGACTTCGGAATTTATTAGGCGTGTAATTCCTCAAGCAGGAAGGATGCCGGTGTTCCCCCTCCATGCTGTAAGAGTGTGGGGCTGCCCCCGTTTATTTGCAGCAGGAATTCTGTCCAAATTAATTAATATGTTTTCCATAACCTGAACGGAGTTTTGCACAATGTGGTGGGGCGGGGGGGTGAGTGTTTATAATCTGGAGAGGATATGGCCCGGACTAGCTGATCCAACTCAGCTCGATACGGCATTATGGGACGCTAATGAGGCCAAAACTGTGTGTGAAATGGCTCCAGTTTACAAACGCTGTCATTACACGAGTGGCTGTTTGCCAGACCTGCTGGGCGCAGATAGCGGGTGTCTTCGTGAAAACGGTGAGGCTGCGTGCTGTTCCTTTAAAGCACGGCTAACGAGAGGAAGCTTCTGCCGTTACTGGCTGAGGAAATTAAAATTCTAATCAGATCTGCATGCGATGGGACGTCCCAGTTCACAGAAGTGTCCAGCTGTTTGTGATGTAAATGTTCCACACGGGCCTCGAACCCGTACCTTTGTGCTCTAAATGCCCCACACTGGCCTCCATCCTGTGCCTTTATGCTGTAAATGCCCCACACAGACCTTGATCCCATGCCTTCGTGCTGTTAATGTCCCACACTGGCCTCCATCCTGTGCCTTTATGTTGTAAATGCCCCACACAGGTCTCGATCCCATGGTGTCCTGAGGCAGCACTTTGAAACAGCTGAACGATGCCAGCTTAATGTAGGCAAACAAAAGTGGCCAGGTTTAAGGCAGATAATTTCCCTGCAGACAGATTTTGTTGCATTGAATCAAATAATGAGCCAAATTCCTGTCAAGTTTAAAAAATTAAGTAACCACTAATAATGTGGATGATGATCTCTGGGGCACAGAAGCCTTCCTTTTGTAGTCGGTTCAAAGCAGTGGTGCCACTTGTAATGGTGAAATACAGCGGAACACAGAGAAATCTTATTCTAAAAGACCTAAGGAGTCAAAGCTGTGTGTCCCTGTTAACAGACTCTTTAGTCTCATAGTCTTTCATGCGGTTAGTAGCACCGTTGCTGAAACTCAAGGTTGCTGAAACTCAAGGCATTTCTCCCTTTCTAAAGTGGTGTGAGAACAGGACTTATTAAATGATTAAATGACTGCCTGGAGGATTTGGATGTCACCACACAACTGATGCTAGGAATAAAGCAAGTGGACATTATGGAAAAAGCAGCACCTAGAATGTTAATTGGATTCACATCTGTGTCAAACATATCTGCGTCTTGTAAGAGTGGCAGTTAAATCTCATTAATATTTAGCCTGATGCCTCTTTACGTTCCCTGAATTATCTTAATGCTGCACTTCTGCTCACTGAATAGTCTTATTATGTTCTTGCCTTGTTAGAAGTTGCTGTGCAGCCTCAGTCTCTGCTCTACTGCTTACACCTCAGCATCCGTTGGAGGCTTATCCCAGCTGCACTTCCGCTTAGCTGACAGCTTGACAGAATGTATGTTTGCAATGTGCTATTTGCCTCAGATGAATATCACTTTGGACTAAAGTGTCTGCTGAATATGTAAATGCAGATCAGCGAGCGGATAATTATTACATAGGTCTGCAATTATTATAGTTTTATGGTATTGATAAGTCATCCTTATTTTGCAGTTGTTATCAACAATTTCTGCAAAATATTGAACTTAAAATTAAACTAGGGCAATAAGTTTAAGCCACATATTTTACCTTTCACATTATAAAAGCGATTTTTGATAATACATTGTAAAAACATTAAAGCAGCACAAATTTGCATTACAATCTCCAGGTGTTTTATATGGCTGAATGGAAGCATGTACACTGCACAGTCCATTCCAGCTGTCATCCACTGTAAGAGAAGGTATACTGATCTCAGATCAGTCTTTTGCATCCACGTTTGCTCGGCTGACTTTTTAAACACGCTAATCTATGCTCTTTTTCATTTTAAACTGGGCTTCTTCGTGCATCTATTGATACTTTTACCCATTTTCATTTTCCCTGCAGGGAACTAGTTGTTCTGTAGTAAATTTATGCAAGGAAAGAAAGAAATGATAATTGGCAATGGAACCAACTAAACCTTGATAATTATGAGAGTTGTGCATTTTGTAATAGATCTCTAATTACTGTGTGCTTAATGTGCCTTTCGTTATAGTCACAGTTTGTATAAAAGCCCAGAAAACTGACAGTTACTGGAAAGCATGACATTGGTAATATGTACAGTACTTCTGCAACACATCTGAACTTCTCCAAATGCCTCTTCACGGACTCTAGACAGTCTGTAATGAGTTAAATCCGACCAGAAGAATTCTATTTGGTGTCATTAGTAATTGGAGAAATGAGATTCTGATTATGGAGAGAAGTGGGTCAAGTGTGACTGTCCATACGTAGCAGACTTGGTGAGACATGGACATCTTTATAAATGGGAATGATTCCTCTCCCATGTGTGTCAAAGATTAACCATTTTCAACTATGAATAAATGTGAACAGAGCAGCTTTAATTCACATAGTATGATGCATGTGCACAAACATACACACAGACACGTGTGTCCAACAGATCCAATGTAATGTTCAAGAACAGAAGCCGTTTTCATTCATTAGCTAAAGGATCAGGTGTATGATTTGTGTACAATGACAAAGTATGGGGTCTCTTTCTCCCCACTGATCTATTCAGTGTAGATATCATCGACTTGTCAGGACAGCCTCCTGTCATGAGCGCCAACCGGAACAGTTTGGCTTTGGGATATTTTTTTTTCGGTTATTAAAGAAACTTCAGCGATAAGAAGCCATGCTGGGAGATTACAACGGATGTGCTTTGTAATTTTCAAATGCTAATTTGAGAAACGTCTAATAACGAGAATATGATTAAAAATGAAATTGCAGTCTAATGATTGATATGTCTGGTTAGAGGGTTATATTCATCCGAAAAACGTTTTCATTCATACTGGCAATAGACAGCAGAGGTGGATATTCTCATTCAGCGGCAGAACTGTAATATACGTACATTACGCTGTAGCTAACGTGTGATTGCATTGTAGACTCATACCGCTCGACACCCTTCATCTGACAGTGGCTTCGGCCTTGGCTGATTCTTTATGGAGTCATGTTTGCCTCATGCCTTTCAAAAACACAGTCCTTGCATCTACCTCCATGTGGTCCTCCCCCTTCCACAATGTTGACCTTGCCTCTTTTATTTTCTTTGAGTCAGTTGGATTTTTCACTATAACGACATTGTGTGTTCAGCCCCTTTCACGTGAACAGGAACAATGTGTCTTCAGTCTCTTCCCTCGAGAGACATAGAAGATTCACGCCTGAGGCAGTGGGACTTGCAAACACGCACAGTGTTTACGGCTAATCTGCTCCTCAGTCTGCCATCAGATATCGGTTCTTCATTACGTCCCGCTGGCGCTCGACATTTCTCTGTGGCTGCATTGACTCCAAAACAACCGCACCGATAATGAACTTAACAGCACCCCCTATAGTAACACAACAGGTAGATCTGGGATTCATTCTGCATGGCGCCAGAAGCAAGTGACGGGAAGAAAGGGTAGGCTGAGGAGACAAGGCCGAGCTTGTTAGCGTTCCTCTTGGCATGTGGGTGGGCTCGGTCTAGCTATCACTTGGCTATCGGTGTGAGCGGAAAGCAGGCTGATGGTTGGGGTTCTTTAATAAAAGAAACACCCCAGGCAGAGAACGTGTGCAGCTGAGATTAAGGACATACTGTATGTTCATTGCTTTCTATCCCAAGGCTGCTGACCTGTTGCTAAGGGAAGTTCACTAGTTCTTCGTTCCGTCGACAAAATGTAGGCTTCTGTACAGACTCTAGAGACCTGACAACTAAAGCCCTTGAAGATGCTTGTGTGGGTTTAAGATGGAGACAAGGTGTTGCACCACGAATACACCATGTTGCAAAACACTAATGTAATCACTGACACTTTCACAAAGAGGATTCACAAGTAATAGGTTATGACAAGTAACATTTTCATAGGAGCTGGTACACGCAGAGGTTTCACTGTGGAAGACTTCCTCTCTGCATTCAGCTCTTTGCAGAGTTTTGAAACAGGCTTCTAAAGGTCTAGATAGAAACCTTTCTGGATGTAAATCACTATTAGTGCATATGACTATTTACGTGCACAATCCTTATTATACAACAGTGAAAACATTCTTGGTTGATGCTACCAACTGTAGGGTTTGTTCGGTTTCTGCAGATTGAATTGGCGCTCCTGTAGTGAGGTGCGGCTCTGCTCAGTCACACCGCAAGGCCCACACTTTGTTAGGAGAGCAGTCGGCTTGGCAGAAGATGAATCGGAGGTGGTTAGAGGCGGCAGCTTCGCAGGCACCTGGGCAGGTCAGGAGACAGTGGCAGAGCGCCAAGTTTAACACAGCACTGCAAACATCTCAATTAGGATGAAAATATGAGTTTTTCCGCAGAAATATTAAAGGTTGTCTGTTGCTCTTCGTGGCTGGTTTACAGTACAGAACCAGGAAGCAGAACAAGAACAAATATTTTGAAATAAATTTTTATATTAGTGGGGATGTAAGTCAGGATGAAGCGTGTGCTTTGCATGCAGGACGTGCCATGTTCGGTGCCCAGCATCTGCATGCAGCTTGAGTGTTTGGGGAGGGCGTGTCTCGTGGGCTGGCACACCTTGCCCGTGATCCGAAAGTCGCTGGTTCAAATCCCAATCACTTAATTCTGTGACCAGTTTGGTTTTTAGTATTAGTATTTCTCTTTCTCAGTTTTGGAATATACAGTCGTTACTTAATAACAAATTTCAACATGGACTTCAATTTTACAGAACTACAATTTAAAGAACATGACAAAAATTATTTAGATTATTTTATTATTTGAATTATTATTAGAATTGTAATTACTTCAGGTCCATTACTGACATAACACAACATTTATTATTTTTATTATTCTCATTATTATCAAATCTATATAGCACCTTCAAGAACCCAGTGATGCTTAAAATAGGTAAGAGAACCTCACCACAGTGAAGCAGTAATAAACACAAGAACTCAGATAATTTGATACAGTAAAGTAAGCAATGCAGTGTTACATGGTTGCTGTACAAATGGAGGAGAAAATGTAGCATAATGAGCACAAAATGCTAGCAGGGCACAGGACACCAATCAGAGCGTAGAATGTGGAGTGAGGGGAGCGGCACGCTTGGGGGGTTTCTGGGCAGGTTGCTGATCTTGGAGTGAAGGAGAGTTTTGGGCATCTGAGGGAGGGGGATTCCTGAAACGGGGAGCAGCCCTACAGGAGGCTCAGTCAGCGAAGCTGGAGAGGTTGGATAGAGGAGTATTGAAAAGTTCTAAAACACTGTATGAAGATTCTACAGTAGAATATTTGATACCGTATGACAAAATGCCAAAGGCTAAAAATACACACTTCTTCATCTTCATATCGCACTTGTCGTACAACACCTCATGCATAAAACACATACACCCTCCCTTTCTTTTACAGTAATGCAGCTGGGATACATCAATCATTTAAGTGGTGTGTGTTTTTAAATGTAATTCTATGGAAAGCTTTTGTGAATCGGATCCTTTATTCTGGAATTGTTGTAGGTCATAATGGCTTTTTCAGCTCCGGCAGGAAATGTGGGAGATCATTTTTCACGTGTAATGGATAATGTCCATGCTTGTCTTCTGGGCTCTCCTTGTCTCCGTGCCATTAAGATCGTCACCACGAGCGGCTGAGAAGCTGCTTTCTCTGCTTGACCCCAGCTGAATCACCCCTTGGCCGTTTGAAGTACTGCAGGCCGAGTGTAGGCTGAGTGTAGACATATTCCCATATTCAGTTTCTTGCACTGGAAACCCTTGAGAAATTATTGCGTTGTTCTGCCATGGAATGCAAACTGCCCCGGGGGGTCACTTTGGGTGTATTACCACCACAATTCATTTACGGTCACTAAAGACCACAAACACCATGTCGCAGTGAAGGTCAATAGCAGGGTTTGCAGTAACCTCCAGAGTCACACTGCTCCTCAGTGTTGTAAAAAACAAATTAATTATCACCTTTAAATCACCTGACCACAGTCAAAGGTCACTGGACGATATGCTCTGACAGTTCGTAATAGAATGTTACTTTCTTATTAACATTCTCTGTAGCTCACTGGAAAATGTTCAACCAGAGGGTTGTGGTCAAAGATCACATATTAGATACTTATATGACTATAACACAGTTCAGCAAGGCTCTGGATCATCTTTTCAGCCCTAATTGAGTTTTGACTGATTTGTCTTGTGTGTGTATTGAGTCCAGTGTGATTACAAGGCTATTAAGCACCTAAAAAACCAAACTGTACATACGTTTGGTCGGTGTCACATCCAACCATAAACAGAAGGCATTATTTGAGTTTTAGACCCACTAAAAATCAGTGCACTCCGAAGCAGTGTGATTAAGTTTTGTAGGTTCAAGTGGTCCTTCAAAGGAGGATATGAGTGACTTACAGCGATCTGAAATGTAAGAACTGACTGCAGCTGATTCAAAGAGTCAGGCACAGGGTCACTTCCTGTCAACATTACAAAGAAACAGGAAACAAAAAAGCAAGATAGTTTGCAATCTTGATTTCTCTTCAGGGCTGACTTCTGACTGCGCTGTGTGATGTTGCGGTCTGTACCTTGATTCACATTGCTTCAGTTGTTTGTTCTTAACATATAGTGACAAAACTAAAGACCTTAATTTGTCTAAGTCCTTTCATGTTTTACCACAACGTGGAGCCCTGTTTTGCTTCTTTAGATAACAAAGAAAAATCAATTTAGCAAAGAGAAGGAAGTAAAACCTTAGATGAATAATGGATCTGAGGATCCAATTTGTCAGATAGGTAACTGAACAGCCTTTTTATCCTTGTATAACTCTATTAAGGTTTGAAAGTTTTTTTTTTTGCATTTGCTCATACAGAGGATGACCGTAAAATACATCGAATAGTACCTTTTTGATATAGACTAAAATACACTTTGAGATTTGAATTTGTTCAGTTTTATCTAGATGTGTAAGCTAGATACATTTGGGTCCAAGCATTATGTGAATATTAGGAAGTGTTCATTTACGGTAGTTTGTCAATTTAAAATAATATGCTCAAACAAATATATTTTTTAAAACATGCAAATATTTAACTGATCCACACACATGAATATTCATTGAGATACAGGTGAATATTATTGAAATATTAGAATGAAGCCTGGTTCTAATTTTCAGTACATCATCTGAAAGTGAAATTTGGATAGATAATGAAGATACCTGTCCAAAAAGCACAATTAACTACATGAAACGAATTGTTAAATTGCCAGACACGATTAAAAGGTTTGATAAAGTACACAAGAGCTATCTGGGAAAATGTGCGAATTTAATGTAGTTATGTAAGCAACAACTATTTCAAGAGCCTGTGTTGCAGTTTTAATACAACATTTATACCGATGACAGATAAGAGTGTAATAACTGCGGAAGAAAGAGCAAATCAGACGCCTAATAGTCGTGTGGGATAATTCAAATGAGAGCCATTAATCTGGCCAGAGTGGCAACCGGCGTGCAGCCGCCTCTGTCTCCTCGGGGCCGAGGCACTTTCAATTACTCGGCAGCTCACTGGCAACCGCGGCCACCTCAGCGGTGAATTACGGCAGCTCACTGGCAACCGCGGCCACCTCAGCGGTGAATTACGGCAGCTCACTGGCAACCACGGCCACATCAGCGGTGAATTACGACAGCACTTCTACCTAGCTGCTGCGTAATTGAAAAAAGTGGTGTCTGGTGTAAATGCTGCTGTAGATTACCTTATATATGCATACTGGGGTGGTATTGGTTGCCAACAATAACAGTAGATTACCTTTGACTTGTATGAGTTGGTATTAGTAAGCCCTTATTATAAGTAGCAGTGGATTTCCATTGAGTTATGTTTGGTGGTGGTATTGGTAAGCCCTTACCATGAGTAGCAGTAGATTACCTTTGAGTTATGTATGGAGTCAGTATTGGTAAGCCCTTACCATCAGTAGCAGTAGATTACCTTTGTGTTATTTATGGAGTCGGTATTGGTAAGCCCTTACATTCAGTAGCAGTAGATTACCTTTGAGTTATGTATGGAGTCAGTATTGGTAAGCCCTTACCATCAGTAGCAGTAGATTACCTTTGTGTTATTTATGGAGTCGGTATTGGTAAGCCCTTACCATCAGTAGCAGTAGATTACCTTTGAGTTATGTATGGAGTCGGAATTGGGAAGCCCTTACCATCAGTAGCAGTAGATTACCTTTGAGTTATGTATGGAGTCGATATTGGTAAGCCCTTACCATCAGTAGCAGTAGATTACCTTTGAGTTATGTATGGAGTCAGTATTAGTGCAGTATGTCCTTATAATAAGTAGCTCTAGTGGATATCTCACTGTGGAAGTGTAGACATGTTGTAATGAGGTTCCTGTAATGTTAATGCCCCTCAAAGCCATGTACTCCTGAGACACAATCTAACAAGGTGGCTCTGATTTGTTAAACAGGCCTTGTTATTTATTTATTAATGCAGAGTCAATGGGGGGAAGCTGGTGATGTAGATAAATGGCACTCACAGGGTACACACTGCCTTCAGTCCTTTCTTTGGGAGCCTGTGAACGACGAGCAGACACCATTACTTAGAGCCAGTTGTAACTTGTGTCGTCTAATGTGTTCTGGGACTGAGAATAGCTGAGACTCTGGATCTGTTCATTTTTTCCCTCATTGGTTCACAATCACTGAAACGGTATAGTTTATTAAGTGCGCTGTAAATACTTGACAGTTACCCACTGCAATTAGGTGTAATCTTCGCCAACACGGGAAAACTTAAATGTTTGCTGATACAAATCACACATTCACACAGAGGTCAGGAATCTCTGCTGTAGCTCAAGCAAAGACGTTTAATCTCCAGCAGGCACGTGGGAAGAGTATAAGCCGTGTGCATGGCTTTGGCTGAAGTTGTGCAATGAAATATTTGACTCAAAACACCCATAAGTGGAAATTATGACATACTTTTAAAGGGGCCCTATTATGCTCATTTTCACTGTTCATAATTTACTACTACTAGAATAGGTTTACATGCTTCAGTGCTCACACATAATTTTACATATAATTTTTCTCAGACTGTACATCTATTCACTCTAAATGTAATAAATAAGCGTAATAAATGTAGTCACTTGACATATAAGCCATAGTCCTTGAATTGTGTCAGATTTCTTTCAGTAAAATGCATTTGTTTAATGCGAGAAATGACATTAAATGGCCATGAAGCATTTTTAATCCTTGACAGGCAGCGTACTATATTTCTGTGAAGTTTTCTTTCTCTTCCCCTCCTGATGGATAATTTGTATGATATACAAAGTACCCTGTACATCTATAGCTGTCTTAAACACTCTGTTAGAGCTTTAAACCCCACCTCTGATGAACCCAGTGTGCCCTAATTGGTCAGCTTGCTCTACATGTTCCGCCCCTGTCTTGCACTCTGCAGATAGATCTTTGCAGGTAGGCGGCCAATAAGGACTGTGTTACGGGGTGACCTCACCATGTCATGGAAGTAAGGCCGGGAATTCCATTGAGGTGCAGATTAGAGAGAGTGGTTTCCATGGTTAGAGTTACTCCCTTTGACGTGTAATTTTGGCCTTAAGACTCTGCGGACAATTTGCATGCACATAAAGCTATATAATACACTAAAGGAAAGAGAAAAACTGCAAAAGCGTAATAAAGTCCCTTTAAACTTCTCTTCCGGCTGACTTCTCATTTAATACTAAAACAAAGTACACCGATTATCCAATACATTAAAACCACCTGCCAAATATTGTGTAGGTCCCCCTCATGCCATCGAGACAGCTCTGCCCCATCGAGCATGGACTCCACAAGACCTCTGAAGGTGTCCTGTGGTATCTGGCACCAAGACATTAGCAGCAGGTACTTTAAGTCCTCTAAGTTGTGAGGTGGGGCCTTCATACATCAGACTTGTATGTCCAGCACATCCCACAGATGCCTGGTTAGAGTGAGATCTGGGCAATTTGGAGACCAAGTCAACACCTTGAACTCTTTTTCATGGTCCATTCCTGAACAATTGCTGCAGTGTGACTGGGTGCATTGTCCTGCTGAAAGAAGCCACTGCCATTGGGGAATACTGTTGCCATGAAGGGATGGACTTGGTCTGCAACAATGTTTCAGTAGGTGGTACGTGTCAAAGTAACGTCCACATGCATGCTAAGGCCCAAGGTCTCCCAGCAGAACATTGTCTGGAGCATCACACTGCCTCTGCTGGCTTGCCGTCTTCCCATAATACACCCTGGTGTTTTCTCTTCCCATAATACACCCTGGTGTTTTCTCTTCCCATAATACACCCTGGTGCTCTCCCTTCGCCAGGTAAATTATGTATCCGCACTCAACCGTCCACATGTAACAGACCAGGCCACCTTCTCCCATCACTCCATGGTGCAGATCTTACCCTCACATGCCCTTTGTAGGCGCTTTTGGGGGTGAACGGTGGTCAGCATGGGCACTCTGACCGGTCTGTAGCTACACAACCCCATATGCAGCAAGCTGTGATGCACTGTGTATTCTGACACCTTTCTATCATGGCCAGCATTAACTTTTTTGGCAATTTGTGCTACAGCATCTCTCCTGTAGGATCAGACCAGACAGGCTAGCCTTTGCTCCCCTTGACCCTTGGGCACTCAGGACCCCACCATCGGCTCACCAGTTGGCTTCTCGTGGACCACTGTTGGTAGTTACTGACCACTGCATATCAGGGACACCCCACAAGACCTGCCGTTTTGGAGATGCTCTGACAGTCGTCTAATCATCACGAATTGGCCCTTGTCAAGATCTCCCAGATCCTGCCCATTTTTCTTGCTTCCAACACATCAACTTCAAGAACTACTCACTTGCCTAATATATATTGGCACCCTTGACAAGTGCCATTGTAACGAGATAATTAATGTTATTCACTTCACCTATCGGTTGTTTTAATGTTATGGCTGATTGTTGTAACCATGTATAATAGAGAAAAGCACATTGTATCCTGACTCTGCACCCTGTAGATGGAATGTAAATAATTCTTGCTTGTTTGTGTGGCCTGCCAACATTCAATGCTTTGTACACAGCCTGCCCTAGAGGCACAATTATATTATGAGCAGTAGGTGGCGCTGTAATTAAGGAATTGAATATTTTACTGAATAATGTCAAATCAAATCCCCGAAGGGCCTGGGTGAGAAAACACTGCTGTTAAAATGTACACTTTTTAAAAAATATCATTTGAATCCAGAATTACTAACAAAGCTTACAGTGCATAAGTTTACCCGCAATTGGAAAAATTCTGGTATGGTAAGGAATCTTCCTGGATTTCTGTGTCCTCAATTTTAAATCAGTATTATACTTGCTAAATACAGAAGGACTTTCAAGGTTTATACGTATAACTACAAAGATGGGTGTGTAATTTTACCATAAAGTCATGTAAATCTCTTTTGACATAAAAAAATCCTCTAAATATGATGTAAGGGAGTGTAATAAGTCCATCATCCCCAAGTCCTCAGCATATCTGTCAGCCTGGTCCAGCAAGCTGAGCTCGGAGGCAGGCTATAGTGGGCCCTGTAAGGGCCTCAGCCAAACCCACGTCACATGACCCCTGCACGATGACATCACATCCAACAGGGGCTACAGAAAAGCGGGTCCTCTGGCAGTGAAAGCTGTGGCAACGGTAATAGTTTGTTTATTCACCTTCCCCAGCCTGCTGCTCTTTTTAACAGTTTACTGTAAATGTAGTCACCCGACATATAAGCCATAGTCCTTGAATTGTGTCAGATTTCTTTCAGTAAAATGCATTTGTTTAATGCGAGAAATGACATTAAATGGCCATGAAGCATTTTTAATCCTTGACAGGCAGCGTACTATATTGCTGTGAAGTTTTCTTTCTCTTCCCCTCCTGATGGATAATTTGTATGATATACAAAGTACCCTCTAATAAGACCTTTGTGATAATATAACTGAGGATCTCATTAACATATTAGCTTAGCGCCGCATGAGTGCGGGGGCCAACGCCTGATACGTAGGTGGCTTATTTTCTCCTGGCTCATTATAGGAAGAGCCTCCAGCAGCTGTGGAGCCCGGGTCCTTAAGGGGGGGTCTAATGGTTCCCTGGTCTTCAGCCCAGGCGTCTTACCACGGCACAGCATAATTGGGACTCGAGGGTAGAGCAACGGGTTGTAATGACGTGTCATTCTGACCTGAAGGTGGGGGCAGGGGAGGAGACTGGGGGTTGGGGGGAGGTTACTATGTTGCCTAGCACCCGTTGGCCGTGCACATGCAATACACACATGCAATACATACACACACACACACACATACACACACACACCTACACACACACACAGCCACACACACACACATACACACACACACACAGACACACACACACACACACACACAATGTCAAAATGAGCCTACAGCACAGCATCTTAGTGCCATTGTTGGAATAATGACTGAAAAAATGTGAAATATGGATTATGCATGGTGGTGAATGTGATTTTACGTGATATAAAAATCTAAATCCCTGAGTCCTTCCCTAATATTGTATTTTCATGTGATTCACGTGCACTTCAGCTTTCTAAAGAGGAGTGCAGAGTAAACGACAGGAAGAGACGTGAGGCCTGGAGTCCCACAGAGCCCCGATTAGTGTGCACTGTCACTCACTGCCTGGTTCAACCGAATGGGATCCATTTGAGTGACCAGTAGTGACTGTTTAACCAGCCTGGGGTTTGGAGCCTTGTTGCTTCCGTCACTGGCACACATTAGCATCTTGGGCCAGTCAGCACTGTACACACAAATATGCATCTGTTGAGTAACAAATCATAATAACCATGCTACCAGTTAAGCCCTGAAACACTGTAGAGCAGCATTTCCCATTCTAGTCCTCGGGAACCCACAGACTGTGTAGGTTTTTGCTCCGGGAGCTGGGAGGAAGCAAAAATGTGGTCTGTCTGGCAGGGAGCTTGGATGGTGCAAAAACTCCATGTGGGTTCCCGAGGACCAGACTGGTAAGCACGGCTGTAAAGAAAAGTTACACTAGTGAAGGAGAAGAGTTGGGCACTACCAATCTCTCACCAGGGATCTGTGCAGAATAGTCCTCATGTCACCCCTATTGCAAAACGTCTGTAAATTGGCTTTATTCCAACCCTGCAGAGAGGAGACGTGGTGATGAATTGCCAATGTCTGGTTAAGAACGTATTTTGAAAACCATAGAAGGACAGGTACAGAGTGCACTTTCAGACAGTATATCTTAGTTCAGACGGTGCCTTTATTGACTGAAGGTGCCTCTGGCGATCTGTCTGAAAGGTGCATGTGCTATTCAAGTGTACAGCAGTTCAGGGACATTCCAGCATGTCTGTAACAGCAGAACTTTAACAGCCTTTGCAGTCTTTAATTCTTTAATTCAAGGCGGGAATCCTTTGGGAGACTTTGATCTCATGATTTCCCTTCCACTAGAGGGTGCAGCTGGGAAACACACAACTTCATTTTACCTAACTGAAGGTGACATAGATCCATCCAGCAATTATAGAAAACTAATAAAAATCCTCGACTTGAGCGACAGTCAATTCTGGATATGTTGAGAACAGGTATTTTGACAGGAATGTGAGTGTTTGTAAAATAAACATTTTAAAAAGACAAAGAATCCTTCAGTTAATAGGAGTTGGTAGAGACTGAGAGAGATTTTATGCGGCGGTTATTTTTATAACATCATTGCCGCCTGTATGCTTTCATTCATGGAGATTGCTGCCTTGAGTTATGGACTTGATTCGGCACAGCCCAGTAATTTCCAAAAGACATCCTCATTACAGCATCTTCACGAGGGAACGTTTTCATGGGAACAATCCTGGCTTTGGCTTGCGCTGAAAGCTTTCCCCGTCTGTCGTTTCTCTGTATCTGCTGTGCTTGTGCCTCTGCCTGCCTTTGTGGCTGTAGCACAAGCCATGCATGCCTGACGTGTATTTGCATGAGAGCACTTTTTCACTGTCAGTGTTAATGACATGCCAGTCCCCATTCTGTTCCGCTCCCGGTCTACCGGTCCCCTTGGAGAGAGACAGGAAATGAATCCAAGGAAAGAGCTCTGATAGACCAACTGTAAAGTCTGGAAATGCAGAAGATGTGTCCTGTGCTGTGGCACTGTAACCTAACCAACCGTCTAAACCAAAATTCTGGCACACGCTCACAAGAAGCCCTTTAATACCTATAGAGTAAAGAGTTCATTAATGTGGTTAAAACTTGAGGAGAAACTGCACAGGCACTTTAATTGGAA
Organism: Hippopotamyrus pictus; assembly: GCA_026781145.1. NCBI lineage: Eukaryota > Metazoa > Chordata > Actinopteri > Osteoglossiformes > Mormyridae > Hippopotamyrus > Hippopotamyrus pictus. Next base: position 205,294 of record JAODLC010000012.1, read on the forward strand.
TATTTAATGGTGATCTTGCGTTATGTAAGCTTTCAGGGAATTTGGGCATCCTGTTTTTTGAGCACTCCCCGTACCTTGGAGACAGGGGTGCGAGTTGGAGGAGTTTGCCTCGGATTCAAGATGTTAGTAACAGCAGTACAGTGTCACTTTTCCACTTTGGTTGATCCTTAATTAGCCTGGAAAATCACAGTATGCTGCAAAGCGGAAAAATATTTAAGAGGGTGCAGAATTTGCACTTGCTGGAAATTAAGTAAAACTGCCACGACTGGCGATACTGGCACATTTTTTTTGTGGACCCTGCGATTGTGTTTGCAGAGTTTTTAAGAATATCACATTCAGAACAAAAGAGGAAATGAGGCATAGATCACATCCCAAAAACACATTTTCAACAATAGGCTAGATAAACAAGTGGCACCTCACGTTTGCTTGGCTGCATGTGGAATTCGGCGCAGCCCTGTGTGTGTATGAAGCTTAACATGCCCTTAATGTGTGAGTGACTGAGTGTGTGACCCAGTGAGCGCCCCCTGATGGACACTCCAAGTACTTCCTTGTACCCTGCCAAACAGCTCATTGCTCCTGGATCACTGGACCGTAATTGGAAAAGCAGTTAGTGAAAATACATGGATGGATAGGCATGTTTTCTTCCTTGACAGTGGGTAGTCATTTTAATACCCTCTGATCTGAGAGAAGCTGATAATCTGAATCCCAGAAATCACTGTTTTATGCTGCTATGTTTTGTGGTCCCTATGATTTATAAGTCCAGGGTCACACTTTGGCTGGAGAATTTTGCAGTTTTCATCCAGGTCACATGACTTCTTTCTGTTATGCTGGCTATACAATCCAGTGTGTGGGATAAGCGTAGAGGCCCAGTGGCGGTACCGTGTGTAGGGTAAGAGTAGAGGCCCAGTGGAGGTACCGTGTGTGGGGTAAGAGTAGAGGCCCAGTGGGGGTACCGTGTGTAGGGTAAGAGTAGAGGCCCAGTGGAGGCACCGTGTGTGGGGTAAGAGTAGAGGCCCAGTGGGGGTACCGTGTGTAGGGTAAGAGTAGAGGCCCAGTGGAGGCACC
>JAODLC010000012.1:227279-246381 GCA_026781145.1 Hippopotamyrus pictus
AGTGGGACATGGAAGCATCAACATACACACCGAGATCTTTCTCATAATCAGCTACCTTTATTTCAGTGGAACCCATGTTAAGAATATCACACGTCGTAGGTTGTGTGCGAACTGACGTTGAAAAGTAAGTTTCTCAATCTTTAATAGACGTCAGAACAGTGTGGTAATATGCAGATGTTTTCTGTGGGACGGCTGGCAAGTCTGCCCTGTGGTGTCGATTCGCTTTCGTCGACGTATCGGCGATGCAGAGGAGCTGCTGAACCGACGAGCTCCTGTACTGCTTCTGACACTCTCTGCTGTCAGAGTGCATCTGAAGCAGCTGGTGAGACAAGGTGAGTCGACGCCACTCAACTTTAAGCATCACACAGTCTCACACTGTCACAGTCTCTAAGTCTAAGTCGCTGGAAACGCCAACGTTCATTTGGAAGAAGTGCTTTTAAAGTATGGTACTGCTTCTCATAATGCCGCCGTGTCATTTAAAGACAATTAGTCAGCGTGTGGGAGGTAAGGATGCAGTAAAGTGATATAGTTGAGTTCTGCATTGCAGTGCCGCCTTAAGAGTTTGAGAGTGCCTTCTGCATTGCAGTGCCGCCTTAAGAGTTTGAGACTGCCTTCTGCATTTTACTTCGGCCATGTAATATGCTACACAGCCAGCCTGATGTATATGGTTTCTTATCCATTTCACAGCTGAGCAACATGTAATCGATGAATTGAGATTTTCAAAATATGTCCAGCTGCTGATTTGCAGAACTTAAGTTTCAATTCCATGTAATTATCTACCAAAAACCTTTTATTGGTTATGTACTGTAGTGCATGCAGGGTTCTTGTCTTACTTTTAAGTGTCTATATATCTATCCTACGATTTAAACCATGGGGGAAGTCTAGAACGTCCATTTTCCTCGACTCACCCGACATCAATTAAGCAACCCATCCAGAAAATATCTGATGTTATTTTAGAAGCCTAAAAACTATTTCAGTTTTATTAAAATCACCCATATAAAATAAGGCATCAGTCCCACTGGATAATTCTTATATCCAGGCCAGTAGTTCATTATGTGGAATAAGAAGACAAATCCCAAGTAATGTGCAGATAATGTTTTGCTAGGAGGGAAAGTCATTATATCAGAGATGGTTTGAGTACAGTTAGCATATTGGAAAAATAAATTCATTTAGGGGGAGCAGCATACAGTGTTAGATTATTGGAGTCAATAAAAATGTGGTCTCTGATAGTTTGGTTTTTCGCTCTTGTTGAAGTTTGAATAATTTCCTTTCGTTGCCTGATCATTCTGTCTCCATTTGGTTTTACGAGATTAATTGTCCTTACAGTATAAATGGGTCTTAATTGACATCTCTTAATTGCATTTAATGGAGATTTAATTTGGGTGGGATCTACTGTAATGTCAGCTGGCACTGCAGGTGTGAATCGGAAGCTAGCAAAAAGTCCCGCATACGTGGGGACCCCCCCTCCCTTAAGCTGAAGTAATGAAAATGTAAAGAGGGTGGGGGCTTTTGGCAGGGCTGCCTTGGTAACTCATACAGTAGGGGCTGCACCCACTGTTTGAATGAAAAGAATTAAAAATGATATTCAATAATGGCTGAATAAAGTGGATTTAAAAAGATTGTATGTCATACTGAAAGTTTCTAGACCATTTTCCCTTAGTTGCACAGCTGATCTGCAGAGATTGTGGGGGGTGCAGGGGTGGTGCGTACTGAGACAATTCATTGCTCATTTTTATCGGAGATTATGATGAATGAGAAATAAAACAAACTGTCAAGCCAGCAGTATTGTGCATGCATTAGCTGTAACAGTGATATATTGCTTTGAATTTCCCGCTGGTCTGCTGTTGGTCGTCCAGTTTAAATGTGTTTGAAATGATTCATTGGTAGTTCATTAAATGGCATTTTACTGATCTGACTAGTGTGTAAAAAGGAAGGAGAATTTAGCTGCTGCACTGTGTGTCCTGCTTGTCAGAATTAGGGGCTCAGCGTACATTTACAGTATATGCTATGGTTCACATTCTGTGTGGTTCCCCGCTCTCTGTACATTGTAGTAATTGCTTTTTCGCAGCCAAGGCAAATAATTGAAGCCCTCATTAGAGCTAAGGCTGATATGGTCCACGATCCCCTCCCAGGAAAGCGGCCTCTCGCGTGACGGGCAGAGTCAGACGAAGTCCTTTCTGTTCCTTGCCGTTGATGGCTTGTGTCACCTCTCCCCGGAAAGCCTGCAGGGCCTTCAGTAATTCTGGGATAATGAAGTTGCATGTGGGACTGGATTTACAGGGGAGAAATATTTTGTTGATGGTATTTTCCTTTCCACCGTGAATGATATGAAGGCGTTCATCATCAGTCATGACTTTTTTTTTTTTGCTTCCAGTTTATTGGTTATATAGAACTTTTTTTCCTTTTCTTTTCTTTGACTTCATCTCCCAATATCGCCAGGAGAGTTCTATGGTTTGTAGTGATAGCATGGAGAAAATTAACACTCAAAGCAAAAAAATACAGCCAATAACTGGGCTGTATTTAATAATAAAAGTGTGTAATTTTTGTCCTTAGTGGACCTGAGTAAGTTCATTAGCTGCGTTGTTTTAGAGTGAGATTCCCCGGGAAAGCAATGCTTGCTGTTTCCTTGCCACCTGGAGTGAAAGTTGTTTATCGGCAGCTCTGCAGACGCGATAGGAAGCTGAGGCGTGCGCGCTTGGCTGCTCTGATTGGTGAGCTGTGCGCGCTTGGCTGCTCTGATTGGTGAGCTGTGCGCGCTTGGCTGCTCTGATTGGTGAGCTTGGACTGAGAAGTTGCATGGGTCTGTACCAGAGAAATAATTGCAAACAAGACAATGTTCAGTTCTGCTCAAAGACAGAACTAGGAGAGGGAAGAAGGAGGAAAGTACATCTAAGTCTCTCATCCGCGCTCCTAAGCAGCATGAATGAAGCTGATCACGTTTAGCCACTCTTTGAAATGGGAAGTATTTTTTTTGCTGGCTAAGAAAATTGTGATTTGGTGTGGTGTTATCTGTCCTCATCCCTATTCTCCCCACATGCTCAGAGTTGTTCTCTTGTGTACAAACCTTGCTGTCTCTCTCCCCCTCTCACATTCTTTCATTAAACAGTCGCAGGCAACATGTAAATCCCGCAGCCTGGATAGGGCTGTACGCTCAATCTTGGATTATAGATCCAGAGGGATTTAGGATTTCCGACTGACACGTGTCGCACAGTTTGTCTGTATGGCTTTCTGCTGCCGCTTCATTCCGTATGGAAGCTCTGACTGAAAGCGTTGGAACCTTAACAGAGGGAGGGTGAGGAAACAAAGACAGATAAGAACTGCACTAAAACCTAAGGATTTTTTTAACCTAAAGTTGTTGAGGAGGAGGTGAACCTTGAACTGTTAAGGAGGCAGGCCTCCGAACTGGCAGGCCTCTAGCGCTTGTTGCTGAAGGAGCCAACAGGTCTGTAGCTCATAGGCTACAGACCACAGCTAGAACCGCAGTGAAGCTGCTCCTGTTCACTTGCGGGTTTTTCTTCCCCTGAAATTGATTTGTTCCCTTGCTTTATCTAAGCAGTAATCAACTGGAAAACGAGGCCATTCTTTAACAAATTTTTCTGTTGATTTTTATGCAAAAAAAGAGGAGAGCACCTGCCAAACGAACACGGCTGTAATGATCGCAGCCCAAGCCACTGCGTCTCTGCTGACGATGCTGGCTGGCACGCCGTCATCCCTGGGCCAGCAGCACCCCACTGGGTCTCGACCCTCTTCCCCGGGGCCCCTCACCTCTCCAAAGTTATGGCAGAAGGCCTCAGTGTGCCAGTTAGCAGAGCTTTTTTTCTGGATCAGCGGCAGCATAGTGGCAACGCCAAGATGGAGAATGGCCCAGATCGGTAAGGCAGCAGGTGACATGGGACCGAACTCCAGGAATTTATCTTTTCTAGTCGCTGTTGAATGTGTTTGTGTTTGTACTGTGTACAGGTGTATTTTTCACTTTAAACAAGAAGATCAGGCCATTTTGTAGTTAGATGGCTACTTCATTTAGTTCGTTTTTTTGTTGTAAAATCCCAAATTCTTTCTTTTCACTTCGGGGAATGTTGTGTATGGCGTTGACAGGCACTCTGCTTAATTGTTCTCATTTACTTTTTCCCTGGCACTTGTGAAAAATGGGTTTCAACAGAATACATTAAATGAGCATCAAGTAGTCACTTGGAGAAACAAAAAATAAACTCCTGAATTGTCTGGTTTAAGTCTGATGTGACAGGAATAAGTGACATATGGCATCGGTTGTACTCTTCAGTTTTTCTGAATTTTTATGGGTAGGTTGAATAGTTTTATCTTGCTCGCGGCCATAAAAATGTATGAATCTGTTTGTGGGGTACATGTCACAACAGAGCCAGGAAAGCTTGTTTGTAGGAATATCAAGAAGGATATAGATACAGGATATATACACCTCGTAATGTGAACATTTGCATCATGCCCAAAGATTGGATGGACCACAGCTTTCATTAACTGTCTCTGGGTAGTCATTAGCCTGGCAGACTTTGGTTCAGAGCTTTCCGTAGCTGCCCTCGCATTAGCCATGAAATGGGGTCAAGGCATTTTGCGTCAGTGTGGGCCACCTGAGCAATGTGAACACCTGTCACTGGGTTGCCGGCCATATGGTCACCAGACAATCCCCGAGCTTAGATCCATGTAATGGAACCTGGCATAGATTTGCAGCTTTCTATCACAACTCCCAGTGCAGCCGAGACGAAAGTGTCACTCAGCCTCCAGCCAGAAACGTTCCAGAAAGGAGTCATCTTTCAATCACTTGCAAAATAAATAAATAAGGAAGCAGTGACCCCTGTTCCTGGACGCTTTCTCTTTTTGGGTCGTCGCTTTGTCTTTAAAGTTGACCTTGTTTATTTACCACTTGCAGTATCTGTCGCAGTTGTTATCTGAGGCAGTCAGGAGGAGCCCTGCACTGCACCACAAATCAGCCGGCTAACTGCTCATGTAACTCTGAAGCGTCTTATCCTCCTGAAGGTTGCAGTGAATGTTAGTAATGTCAGTAGACTTATATTTAATCATAATGATAAGCATTCAGTCATAACCCATTGACTATTCTACTTACCTTAACTACTCCAGAAATACAATCAAAATTGAATTTAAATTGCCTCAATGATTGAATCCATCTTCAGCCTCTCTGTGAAAACAATAATTATGATACAAATTGTACACTTAATGTATATTTCAGCTTTTTTGTCCCCCATTGTCAATTAAGTCTTTTAATAGTCTTTTAAAGTACATTTTGTTTCCAATTACATTTCCGCTTATGCCTCTGTTTAAATTAGACCAGTATGTGACTGTCTGGTACTAGATTTCACAGAATTGTCATATGTAAATAATTTTAATGAAAGCAGGAAAGAGAAATAAACTCTCTAAACCTGAATATTTTTCAAGAAAAGGAAATGTCAGTGCAGTACATAACACCATAAAATTAAATTTTAAATTCCTCAGTTCAGGGTTTTAATGCTGTACTCTTATGTACACAGCACAACACAATTATTACCTATACCATTTGCTGCACTAGTGGTATATTCAATAAGTATAACTGCAGACGATAAATAACAATGGATTACGCTGCTGAGTAGATGCACTCGGCGTATGGATTCAAGGCTTTTATTGTCACAGGTAATTAGGTGCAGAGCCTGACCATAACCTGCAGTGAAATGCTAGTTGGTCAAGTGCACCATATGCCCACGTAAGAGGTACGTTAAAGCAGGAATAATATGTGTAGGTGTGAGAGAGAGGATGTCTTTTAGGATGCTAAGGCAGTTGTGTTTGGGCTGGTTTGTAGTCCAGTGCGGTGGCCGCAGTGTCACAGTACACCTTTTCCCTAATGTACACACACATTTAGCCTGTGGGTATGCATGCAGGCTGTGTTCTGACTGGTCGGTACAGTGTTTCCATCTGTCAGCCACATGTGGTACACTGTACGCAGTTGTGCTGCAAACATGGTTTGGCCCCTGTTTGCAACAGCATCTCAGTAACATTGTTGACAATCAGTAATGGATATAGCCGAGAACTAATTTTAATCGCTATTTTTTTGGTTTGCTTTGTAAATCGTGTGTAATGGCGTTTGTCATTTTGTATATGTGTCCATTTCTAAGAATGGACCTTATTGCTATAAATTGTTGCCACATTTTCCCGATGGGAAACAGTGATGAAAGTTATTTTGTGTGTTTTTCTCAAGAAATGTTGTGCTCACGCTTGATCAAGCTTTGGTCTTTGTTTCCATGCCACTCCGTTTCTTTAGAGATTCTCTATACTGCGTAAATTTTATATTACAACTACAGCTGATTGTTTTATCTTCAAACACTGTTTTGGGCCAAACCCATTAGTTGATTGCCTGATCATATGATTATGTGATTATGAAAATAATTTTTCGCAGCCCTGCCCTTAGTGCCCCACATTTCCAGTGTACCTCTTTCTGCAACCGCGTGTTTCTCAGCAGTCTGAGCAGCTCCTGCAGTGGAATCCTTTCATCTATTTCACTGCTTATTGCAGTTCCCTTCACAAAGCGCTGCTGGAGCATTAAACAGCGCCGTCATCCTTGGCATCACCGGATCTGCGAGACGCCGCTCCTCATGCTGCTTGAAGACACGTTGAGAGAAGCAGGTCCAGCTGCTCTCTGCAGTTCCCCCCGTTTTCCGCGCGGCGGGGATTTATTTCGACTTTTGATAAACAGTAAAGCGTTAATACCTTCATTTTGCCAATAGTTTTTACCCACAGACAAATGGTTACTGCAAGAAACCGTATGAATTTTCAGGCAGTTTTTTTTGTGGCGGTACGGTGGGGCATCGAATTTTAATGAAAATAGCCGTCCATCCATTGTTCTTTAATTCGATTTGGCGAGAGGCTGCAGTGATGATGAGGTATCCTCACCCGTCCAATGAGGAGGTGACTGCCCACCAATAAGAGGGCAGAATCCATCTTTGCATGACTTATTTTCATGCTTGGTTTGTGGGGCTCTTGTATTGATTTTAAAACATTGTTTATGAAAAGCATTATTTTCCCAAAACTGAAGCAGATGTGCTGCTTCCTTTGACAGTCTTCCCTGCTGCCTGTTAGATCCCTTTGAGCTCACATTTATTACGTCTGTGTTTTCTACGGAATGAAATCCAGCAAATCAGTCACGCATGAGTCAACATATGAACACATAATGTCTCCCAGTAACAGTTTTAATTGTCGTGGAACCCTTAATGAGCTTTTTGTTTTAGTGTTGGTGGGCATGGTGTGGCTCTCTGTGCTGGAGGTGCACTGCTGACGGGATGGTGCCATGCAGTGTCCAGCTTCCTCACTTCACTAAAACGATCCACTGCGTTGCCTGATGCAGTGTTTCCACACCCGGTCCTCAGGGACCCCCATCCGGTCCACATTTTTGCTCCCTCCCAGCTCCCGGTACAAAAACGTGAACGCGTCTGGTTGTCCCCGATGACCCGATTGGGAAACACTAGCCTAATGTGACTGGGTGCTACGGCTCAGAAGTCAGTTTGCCCTGACCTGCCACTGGTTGACAACCCTTCCTCGTCAGGGCTGTTTGTCCTTCACTACCAAATAAATGTGCAGCCTCTTGAGTTGCACAGAGGTTCCAGTAGTTGTTTCTAAATTGGCTCTCTTGGCGCCGTGATGTTGTCACATGTTTTGCAGTGACCGTATGCGGCTCAGCAATATTGTACAGTATTTTTTATTTATCTCATTTGCATTTAGTCCCTTTCTGGGCTTCTTCCCTGCTTCCTCTGGTTGTATTCCGTCTAGCCCCGGCTGGCCTGTTTCTCTGCCGGCTCGTCCCTCGGTGTCGCTGGGTCGCATCCGAGATCCAAGCCACCTCCATTTGCCATGCAGCGGCAGACGAAAGCCCACGCCCCCGTCTCCTCCGCTTGCCAGCCTGGAACGGCAGATGTTCCTTTGTTGGAGACCGTCTGAAGTTTTAATGAGCCTTATTAAATTCAGATGCCACCATGGATTTTTAAAATTTGATATTTTTTTTGATGGCCAGGAGCTAATCAGTTTAATTTTCAGTGCCACAGCACAAACATTTCCCTCCGTAGTGTGAGGCTGCTTAGCTAGCTGTGGGAGGGTGTGCATCGCCAGCAGCGATGAGCTCCGCCCCTTCTCATTAGGGGTACCGCCCATCCTTGCTCTCCGACGAGTCACATGGGGTGGATTTCAGACTCAAGAGGTGGAGGACAAAAGGGTGGAACACCTAAGGAGGCAAGTTAAAGTTTGGAGGAGGAGAGTGATGTGAGGATTGATGAAGGGAGCGTTGCTAAGTGGTTCTCGGCAGAGAGACCTGATGCGGCGAAGGGCAGCATCCGTATCGCTCTGGTTTGTGTTCCTGTGGATGTTCGCAGAGTCGAGGTGAGGTACAGGACACTCACAGCTGTCAGCCTGGGAGCGCCTTTAGCTCTATTAGCCAGACATGCTGGGCGGCTCACTTGTAGTGCAGCTCAGTGTTACTTAACATCATTTTCCTATGTCCTGAAAATGTGAAACAATGTAAAGAAAAAAAATGAAGATCTTTTTCCTTGTCCTTCTGGCAGAATTATTTCTGGTCTTGATTTGTGTCTGTATTATACAACAACCTCAACCGGAATTCATTTTCAGAGCGGCTAATTCGCTTGGTGCCTCTTCCCCACGTATTTTATTAGGCTCCCTGTTATGTCGCCGGTAACCAAGCGGAACGCTTGTCACCCATACGTGAAACTGAAGTTTCTTGTCAATGTTTTTAAAAATAAAACATCTGCAAAAAGCAACTGCAAAATTTCAATACACTTTTTCTTTCTGCTGCCTTGTTAGAGGACTGCTCAGATTTTCAGTGTAACGATGCCCTTGTCTTTCTCTGCCAGCTGTTTTCGCTTGATTTAAGACGTGCTGGTGCTTGTGAGCTTAACTAGCGATATGTAAGCACGCTGAATGCGAAAAGGTGGGCGGCCATACTGTCATGCTGAGGGCTGAAACACCCCTTTTGGTGGGATAACAAAAACATAAGCAATCTAGAGGTCAGCCTTTACCCCAGACCGCTTACGAACTCCTTCCCCTTACTTTTGTCGCCGATGTTTTCTTTAATGCTAACAGCGGCTCTCCCATGTGGTCAGGATTTTTCACCAATTAGAACTGAGGAATCTCTCTGTGTTCCTAATTCCCTCAAACAGAATTTGTCTGTACGTCAGATTAGGGGAACAAAAAAAGCCAAATTAAATCCATTGTGATTTTTTTGTGTTCAGCGTTGAGAGTTCCAATCTATTATGAGGGTTGATTTTGAGGGACTGAGTTTGGGGGGGGGGGGGGGGTTAAAGGTGTCTAGAGCTCAGGAACTGTAGGTTGATGCCACATACGTGGCTGTATGGTGAGCTGCCCAGATGTCTTACCGGGACCTGGAAGGTGAAGGGTGCGGGTGTAACACTGTGAAGTGACTCTGACCCCCATCCTGAGTAAGGTTCCAGAATTATCTGAATAAAAATACCAGCATGAATAAGGATTTAACACTTCACATGATGCTATCTGGATTTCTGGGTGTCTCGTCTATCAGTGGAGGAAAGTGTAGTTCATTTCTATACCTTGATGTCAGAATATAAGTGGAGTTTTGATATCCTGTATATGGCATATACGTGACATGGCTTTGTGGGCTAAGGCTCTGTGTTCGTGATCAGAAAGTCATTTTTTCGATGCCAATGTTGGCAACATGATTACACCATTGAGTACTTGATCCTTTATCCCAAATTGTTCCAGGGATGCTGTCTGACTCTGATCTCTCAAATGTATGCCGCTTTGCAATATGTAAATGTAATATGCAAATATAATGTCCATATCTGAGTTATTCATAACAGGCAGAGGTATGGAAAAAAAAACAGATTGTTTCACACGTGCTGTTTTCCACCTCGGATCTGGAACGCGTTGAGCGCCTTGTCTGGCCACAAGCATGGTAGATGGCTCAGTTACACTGTGTTTACTTGTAGACCAGAACAGGAAAGCAACATCCATGTGAGAGTGCTACAAAGGGTACAGTGAGGTGTTACTCAAACTCAAAATTGTGACTCGCATCGGGTGGTCTGGCAACAGCTTCTCATTTAGTTCTTTTTAACTTTGTTCACATATGTTGCTTGGTTTGTCTAGCCACTCTTGCACTTCCGGCCCCAATGTGTCTGCGTGTGTTTAATGTGATCTCCTCTCTCCTCTCTAGTGGAGAAATGCATGAACTCCATGCAGACCGGGACCCAGATGGTGAAGCTGCGTGGTGGGTCCAAGGGTCTGCTGCGCTACTTCTACCTGGACGAGCACAAGTCCTGCATCCGGTGGCGCCCATCCAGAAAGAACGAGAAAGCCAAAAGTGAGTGCTCCACCCCCTCCCCCGTTTTCACGCTTACGTTTGTCACACCACCAGAGGTAGGCTGGCCCCAGCCAATGTCTGTCCTTTTAACATATGTAATGCGGATGACTGGTAAAACATTTATCCAGATAACCAAAATATATACGGATCCTTACTGTACTGCTCTGTCAAATGAATTATCCTGAACTGCTCCAGTAAAATGAACTAGAGTATTATTGGTAAGAGGTTAATGGTCTTAAGATAAAGTGTTAGCTAAGCAGGTAAATTCGGAAGGTACTTTTTGTCTGAACGTTACAGTGGTCTTGAGATAATGGTGTGTGAAAGTGGGTAAGGTGTAACGGCGAACGCAACATTAAACTGGCCGCAGAACCAGTGTCAGGTGGCTGGCGCAGACTATTGAATCCAGGCCGGATTCTGGACAAGGACATCCAGTGCAGGATCTCATGGCTTTGGAAGTGAGAGGGAATGAAGTTCAGACTGGAGTTTCAGGCTGTACAAATTTATTCAAATAAAAGCATAAGCAACACTATGCCCCCGAAAATATATTGCATGCAAATATGATCTTTTCCTCACTTTGTGCCTAAGTTCTAATGTAACTAGATCTGACAGTTGAGTTTCATACCCCAAGACAGAATGTAAAGTCTACTTGTGTTACAGTCTGTAAAAATATATTGGGGGGAAAAATACCTGCTAAGTAAACAATGGATTATTATTTATAATTATTTATGCTTAGAGCTTAGTCCTAGAGGTGGTCGTGAAATATTTGGAGATTAATGTAAATGGGCATTGCATTCTGCTGTGGTAGTGTAATGAAGGACCTTAGCTTGGACAAAAGTGCAACAATAAGCAGACCCTGAGCTTGGCCAGCAGTGGCACTGATCTGAGATTTCATAGCAACCCTGGAGCTGAGGACTTGGCACTGCACACCTGCAACTCCACCCTAATCCTCCAACTGGGCTTCACTGAGCCCCATGACCCGGGGGATCTATTCTTGTATCCGGCTAAAGCTCATCATTGACAGCTGTCTGCTGGAAGTTACAACATCCCGCTTTAAGAAGGTCTTTGAGGAAACACGTTGGAACACTTGATATGGAAATTTATGCCGATACTGATAACTGCTATATTTTTGTTTAATATTACTAGGGCTGCATGATATCACACTGCGATACAATCGCAATCATGTGGTGCATGCTCACTAATCACCAGGGCTTTAGGTGACAGGCATAAACGTTTAGATATTTCGCCCTGGTAGAATGCTGGGGTAGATAATTGGTCAGAGCTGCTTTGGTTGATATTGGCACTGTTGTCATGGTGAGGGCCCCTGCGGGCCGGAGCCCAGGGCGTCATCTGGAGGGGGCTGCAGTGTGGCATCGCCGCACTGCACGTTTAGCAGCCTGCACCCGCTGTCAGTGTGGCTGTGACTGGGCCACCTGGAGGTGTCCCCGCAGGCACGTGAAACACGCTGACAGGGAGCATTTTGGACTTTGGAGAACGTTCTGTTAGCCAGCTCTGCAGAAGAGCGCATTTTAACCTGCGAGCTGCATCAGGAAAAATCCAATTTTGTTTACGACGGCTGGGACTGTGGGGTATGACCGTCCGCACGGCTGAAAATGAGAAGCACTTATTGGTGCCCGGAGGCCCCTGCTCTATAAACGCCATCGGACTCTCAAAGTGGAAAGTCTGTACAGTACGGCTCTTTACTGAGGTAATCCAATTAGATAAATGCTCAGTCTGTCTTTTCCAAAAAGTAGCCAATCTTTAGCTTTGGACATGATTCTGAATGTGACTGGTAACCTCAGAATACTGCTGCAGCCACCATCATTAGAGAGTGTGCACACCTAAGCCACCATCATTAGAGAGTGTGACACCTAAGCCACCATCATTAGAGAGTGTGCACACCTAAGCCACCATCATTAGAGTGTGCGACACCTAAGCCACCATCATTAGAGAGTGTGCACACCTAAGCCACCATCATTAGAGAGTGTGCACACCTAAGCCACCATCATTAGAGAGTGTGACACTTAAGTCACCATCATTAGAGAGTGTGACACCTAAGCCACCATCATTAGAGAGTGTGACACCTAAGCCACCATCATTAGAGAGTGTCCACACCTAAGCCACCATCATTAGAGAGTGTGACACCTATGCCACCATCATTAGACAGTGTGACACCTAAGCCACCATCATTAGAGAGTGTGACACCTATGCCACCATCATTAGAGAGTGTGACACCTACAGTAAGCCACCATCATTAGAGAGTGTGACACCTAAGCCACCACTATTAGAGAGTGTTCACACCTAAGCCACCACCATTAGAGAGTGTTCACACCTAAGCCACCAGAGTGTTGTAGGTTGTTTATCATCAATTGTTTCTCCTACTAATTATTTTTTTGCATTTCTGTTGAATTTTGTTTCTCACATTAAATGTGGCCTGACATGAGTAATCTCTGACTTTACATTACCAAAACCTACTATTTTAAGACGTTTTATATACTAAATAGTATTGTATCAGGCAAAATCTGCTGTATAGAAAGATTTATATATTAATAACTAGCGGTGCATATTGTAAGCTTTGCCATGATATGAATTTGCAAGGCAGCAGTATCGAAATATCTAGCGATATTAGAAATGTTATTGTGATACGATATGATACGATTCAGTGATACGTTATCAGAATTTTCAATATATTGAAACATAATCTGACTTTAGTGAAATTTGATTACAAAATGACTTAATATGGTTTTAAATTTTCATTTTACTGCGATGGGCTGGCCCCCCGTCCAGGGTTGTTCCCTGCCTCGTGCCCGTTGCTTCCGGGATAGGCTCCGGCTCCCCCGCGACCCAGTAGGATAAGCGGGTTGGAAAATGGATGGATGGATGGATTTTCATTTTAAAAACAGAATATGTTGAAAAAACTATAACAAATTGCTTTTAGATTGTTTCTGAAACAAAAAAATAAAATGGAATGTAACCTGGACCTTACTGTATGTTACCTCATGCTTGCTGAACATTCCTTTAGAGGAAAAGTTGTGCAGGTTTGGTCCCAGGTGGAATTGATTTTAGATTTAACATGAAAGTCGGTTTGAAGAAACAAGGCTGGTGATGACTTTGGCTCGTCAAGCTGATTTGCATACATGGTTTTCTGATGTGTCCGTCCTCCATTCCTGCCCCCCCCCCCCTCCACAGTCTCGATTGACTCCATCCGGGAGGTCTGCGAGGGCAAGCAATCCGAGATCTTCCAGAGGTACGCCGATGGCAGCTTCGACCCCAACTGCTGCTTCAGCATTTATTATGGGGAGCACATGGAGTCTCTGGATCTGGTGTCCACCAACGGAGAAGAGGCACGGACCTGGATCACCGGCCTCAAGTACCTGGTAGCGGGAATCAGCGACGAGGACAGCCTGGCCAAGCGGCAGCGCACCCGTGACCAATATCCTCTCTGTCCCCCCCCGCCCGGTCAGCTGCCACGCTGGTTCTGGATCTCACTGCTTTTTGTGGGAGAGGCTAAACTCACCTCTTGTTGTTGATATTGCAGCTACGGGGCTGTGAAATGCAGACATCTTGATGTGAGCACACACTACCCCAAAGCTAAGCGACTGTTGTTTATCGACGAGCCTTCCACATGCTAATGTGGCTCTGCCAGATGCTAATGTGTCTGCATTTATTTAGTTTCCATATCCACTGTAAATATTCACAATCTCCCATAGAAACACAGAACTAGCAGCTATGCATGAGCCCAAAAAATACAGAAATTCAAACTCCCTCATGCCTCACACGCACAAGCTCGTTTGGGACACATACAGAGAAAGCAGAATTAATAGGTGAATACATTAAGGGAGGCATTGTTTGTGTTCCATAGATAAACTGGCATAAACGTGCTTCTTATATGTAAGGATGCCTGCTTATCATAAACACGGGTAGGATTTATGCATTTTATCAGTTGTCTAGTGTATTGAAGTCATATTCTATTTATTCATGCTTATTTTATTCCAAGTTAATTGCATATCAGGAGTCGAATGCATCCCAGGATTGTTTTACATTTTAAGTTATGCACATTTTAAAATGTGTTTGATAAATCTTGGCATTCAGTTTAAATAAGCAGCATAGGTTACTCCTTTTGCATTGTTTTTGTAACCTGACTGCAATGAGCAGAATTATTGGCTTAGGGTAGACGTCTCACAAGTGCCTAGATATATATTAGGGGTGGGACTTGATTAAAAAAATTAATCTAATTAATTAGAAGCTTAGTAATTAATTAATCAGAATTAATCACATTTTAAATCACATTTCAATATTTGACACGAGAAATAAGAAATGTAGGTTTGGTTGATGAATGAATCAATATACATACATAAGCTTAAACTTCAAAACCTTGTTTATTTTCCCATCGCTCTGCTGCACAGGCCAATAGACGAGTGCAGAAAACACAGCGCAAACACTGGAAATTTTGACCAAAAATGCCAAGGTACTGATTGACTTCAACTGCTCCCGTTTTTCAAGCATCGTGTATGAAAAACCAAAAAAACCAAACAATCCCATTTCAGTCAAAAACTCCCTCAAGTGTCCCTGGCCAAAAATGAACAGAACAGCAGTTCAAGATGAAGTGCTACGTTACCGACCTTCACGGTAGCCCCAACATGGGTGGAAGTGCTTCTGTGATAAGCAAACTCCTTCTGTATAAGGTGCAAATAACAGCCTTTTCCTGTTTGCACTTCTATCTGGAAGTTACTTATATTTAAATTTCCCATCCACCAGCGTAGTCTCATCTGATTTCCATCATGGTCATCACATTGTGCGTCGATATAATCTATCTGCCTGGAACTCGTGCACTGAGAAACGTTCGTGTGAGTTAAATGTGTTAATTTTTTTAAATTATATATATATATCTTTTGACATGCTCTGAGCTCCAGTTATTCTCCTACTTACATCACATTTTTTCTTTTATCATATGGATCAGAAATAGGTCAGTTACACCGAAATCTGCATTCTGCATTTTTCGGGCCACAGAAAAACTCCTTCATATAAAGTGCACTTTGAATGAAAAATTTAAAATGTCATTTCATGCCTGTTCTGGGGAAGTCGTCAGTGAAACCAGAGATATCATGTCAGACGGGACCTTGGAAATATGGGCCGTTGGTGGGTTGGGGGATTCGCGTCGCTGTTGGTCCTTAACTACTGCTCCACGTGGCTCAAGCAGACGTTCTCCGAGGCGGACAAAAACGGCGACGGCAGCCTGAGCATCAGCGAGGTCCTTCAGCTCCTCCACAAGCTCAACGTCAACCTGCCCCGTCAGAGGGTCAAGCAGATGTTCAAGGTAAGGCGGCCGGTGGAAACCTGGGAAGTGCCCCCTGCTGGTAGACCCTTGAATAGGCCACTTAATCTGAATTTACGCAATAATATTGGTGCGTTCGTTTTTCTCTCGGAACTCGGAAATTCTGAGCTGAGTGATACAACATCCAACAATCTCCCCAGTTGGCGCTCCCACATCTCAGACAAACATGGCTGCCTCCATGAACACGCTGATGTGCGTTGTTGCTTTATATTTTAGCAGATTGGAGAGAGATTCTTTTTTCCAAGAGACAAACAAACAATAATCACAAACTAGTCAAACCACATTAAAAGCTTTATAAAATATTTTTGTACATTCATAGCGATATTCTTTTTTCGAGAGGAAAAACAAACTACAAACAAACCAAAGATACTAACAAGTCTGGTAAAAATCTGATATCGCATGGTAGGATACTGTTTACGGTCATGATATGGTATTCTCTAAATCGACCACGTTTATAACTATTAACACATTTAACAAAATAAACATTTTTAAAGATTTATAAAATAGAATTTCTGTTGAGTGTGTAAGCCACCATGTTGAAATTACGTCATAGGGGAAACTCGGACCCGATTTCAACGTCATAAAATGGGCGTGTTTCCGACGGGAAGTGATGTTTTTCGTCACGTTTCGTGACGTTGTCATCCGAGTTCCGACTCGGAAAGAAATAATCGGAAGCACCAAATGTCTAGATATCGAAATGTGTTTAAAAATGTCAGTTTGTCAATAGAAACGACATCTTAATGATACAAGCGCAGCATGTCCTACTTGTATATATAATTAAAAAAAAAAAAAAAACGAATTTATAAAGAAATAAAAATAACAAATAATAACACACATAATATACACTGTTTTGGGATTTGGAGCATCCTTAAACTGTCTACAGAACTGATAAAATGCTTTAGAAGTACCTGTATCTGACCTTTGTTTCATTTCTCAAGTTCAGCAGACTGGTGGGAATGGTATGGGGGTTTGTCAGGGGGGCCAAGGAGCAGCGGAGCAGAGTGGAGAGAGGTCACATGCAGCAGCGTGGCCACCTCTGTTTGCTCCTTACTGCTTTTCACCCCGACTTTATGACAGTTAGAAAAGGAGTTGAGACATGAAACCCAGGGTGACTGGTGGGGATTAAGCAATGCCTGTTTGTGACTTGCATTGTCAGCATCTCGTTTGTGTCACCATGTCACTGACGTCAGCATAGCACTCTGGGTCCCTAGCCCAGTTCGACGGTCCAGCCTCACCTCAAAGGCACCTGGCAGGCACACAAGCCAACGCTAATGGGATTGGCCACCTGTGCTTTGGCACTGGGACTCGATAATGGATAATATCTGCGTTAGGCTCTGGTACATTAGCAGCGACTAGGTAAGGTACAGACTGATTGGAGAGCCGGGCATTTATCACTTGCATGGAGTACACTCTCTGGGCCTCTGGCACCTCACATCTGGTACTGGGTAGCTTTGTGATACCCAAGGACGTGTAGGGGAAGGTGTGAAGCGCTCTTTGATGGCTAGGCTATATAGATTGCCTTATGTTTCCATAACTTTAATTGTGTGTAGGTATATGAGTGTGAGTTTCCTTCTCAGTAATATGTCCTAATATATACTTCATATGGTAATATATACTAATATATACTTTATATAGTAATATATACTAATACATACTTCAGATATATTATACCATGTATAATATGTAATATATTCCCTAGTTATACAGCACAGTCAGTAAATCTGCCAGAACAAGCATTTCACTGTATGTTATCTGAGTACAATAGCCTATGACAAATAAAAAACTTAAATACTTGTCACAAATTCCCTTCCTCAGACAGGACCCAAGTCAAACCTCAATTAAGGAAGAATGAACTTCAGAGTCTTTGCACTGCTAAGACAGACTGCATCTCTTATTACCTGTAAAAGGCAACACAGAATACTCTTCTTTATTAATAGCTGGGAAACACTGCTGAACATTCATCATTAAATCGCTCAACTTCTAATTAATGCCGTTACAGTCAAAAATATAACAAGAATAAAACCAAAACTTTTATCACTATCCCTTTCTGAGTGGCTGGGAGTTTTTAATGGGTCTGCAAGTGTTCCTTTGACATTTTGTATTGAATTGCTGTTCCATCACAAGTGTTTATTGCATTTTAAAAACCGTAACAGGTTGTGGTTTCAAGTGTTCTTTAAATCTTTGAGTGCTAGTTTCAGTCATACAGTATTAAGTGTGCGGTATGTAATAAGGGACTTAGCATGGTGATTAAAGACCAGGACTCTTAGGCTAAAGGTTGTCAGTCTGGGTCTCAGGATGGAATTGTTGCTTACCCAGTGTAATATCTAGCTTCACATTAAATTCAAAAGTGGTATTGTTGTGTAAAAGTACCAGGTTATCAGGCTGCAGTCTGTAACACTGCCTGTGATCAAAAGGTCACTGGTTCAAATATCAGCATCAGAAGAATGATTAGTTACACTTTACATTAACTGCACCTTCATAAAGCATTCATTACGCATTAATTGAACATTCAGTGCACTGTTATAACGCATTCATAATGCATTTATAGAATACTCATAGTCAGCATGTTTTTATACCTTAACATCCTAAAATACCTTAACAGCTTTAAAATACATTAATAAGAAACATTATCAGATTAAATGATTATGTTTGTTATTGTCATATAATGTTTCTTTTTAGTGTATATTTAGTGTATATTACGGTATTTTAGGGTATATTATGGTATACTTACATGCTTCTTATGAATGCACTATAAATGCATTATGTGGGGGCACTGAATGTTCTATGAATGTATTATAAGGGCATCATCAAGGTGCAGTTAATGTAAAGCATTACCAAATGATTTTAGGGTTGAGCCCTTGAACAAGGATCACTTCGAGGATTGTCTGACCCTGCTTGCTCAGTTGTACATGGCTTTGAATAAGCATCTGCAAAATAAATGTAATATAATTAAACGTTGAGGCAGGTTAATAAGCGGGCACTGAAGTATGTACCATCCCCAGATATCCAGGGAGCACAAGTCCTGTCCCGGGTAGCCTGGTGATTTTAGGATAAATGCCTGAGGTGCAGTTAAGGGGGGGGTCACCCCCAGTTTGCTGCATTCCTCTTGCGCGGGACGTCATGTCCGAATCCTCACCCCTGCCGGCCGCAGGTGGCAAAAGCTCCCAGCTCAACTGGCGGGCCGGCCCATATGGTCTGAGAGCGGCGCAGATGGCTCGGTCATGGGGAGCAGTAAGCGCTGCCAGGCGGCAGGGCCGGGAGCCAAGCTGGCCACGAGGGCACTGGAGCCACGGCACCCTCACGTCTCCTGGCTGCTCTGCTCACACGGGACGTGTCCTGCCATCTTCCTACTGGCGGCTCTATGGCAGCTCTGCCTAATTCACCACTGCTGTCCATCTTCCTACTGGCGGCTCTAT